>LR736887.1:120800-530240 GCA_902654985.2 Oryctes borbonicus | reverse complement strand
CAGAAATGTAAGCGGAAGGAGTATCTTTGTTTTAAAATGTACGACGGTATTATTCGCTTACTTTGGGGTTGATATATAAAGAACATTTACAAGGGGCGATCCCGAAACTGGGAATTCCAAAAAATTATGACATTTTGGGAACATGTGGATCGCATATAGGTGTGTAGGTACTACGCAAAGTGTTTTTTTATTTATTTTAGACAGCTGTAGTATTCAGTCTTAAAAAGTGGATGATAAGAAATGGTATCAAGGGGACAGCGAAATTTCTATTGGATAATTTTTTGCTTGGATGTTTATATTTCATTTGGGATAGAAGTTTTTAACCGTCGTAAGTGCTTATATTTACTATACCTATTATAGCAGGTTTTGTACAGGGAATGGAATTAATGCCGATGCGTTTCCCTTAATTAATAAGGATCGGGAAATTTCGATAGAATTTATTCCAAGGACCGCCAGAGGAACCCAGCAGGAATCACTGATCTACACTGATTCAAATTGTTTAATAACATAAGGAATCTACAATCTTGCTTGCTAAAATTCTGCGTAATGGAACTCTAAGGCTATACCTTGAGGTTGGAGGGCACAAATAATTTTTTTTGTTTGTTTGAATGAAACTCGTTTTCTTTATACGTCTTCTCTAATACGCTTTTGCCCATATTCAGCGCCGCAAGCCTGTGAAAATTTTAATACCCTCAAGATTCATTTGATATTATGACGAACAGTATTGGGACAGTAATATCGCACATAAATAAGTTCATGTTAATCATACAAACTTTAACAAAAAGACAAAAAAAAATTAAAAGAACTACTTACATCTGGGTGTTCTTTCACTGGCACGTAAACTTTTTCGGTGAGGGTTGTAACCTCACCTTCCGGTTCCGGTAAGACAAGCGGCTCTTTCTTAACGCCATTTATTTGAAATAAACTAGCACGCACCCTCGCAATTTCTGCAATAAAAAAGAGACAATTACAAATCCAGTTTTTCAAAGACATCGAGTTCAATGATGGTGATATGCGCTGTCAGCGGATCGCATACGATTAGCATAATTAGTTTAGGAAAAAAAAAACTAGTGATTATTATAAACAACACATAAGTATCGACAACCTCCGCACCACACAAGTTACATAAAAATCTTTGTCAATATTGTTTTTTTTTACGCCGTAAAGATTATGTTTTTTTTCTCTCTTTTTTTTTGCTACTCGGAATTTAAGCTCGTATCCTTCGGTAATAGTCGAGATGAAATTTACCTATATTCTAACATATCTTTTGTATAAACTATCTATACATCTTATCTATACAGCCTGCAAAAACGAGTTGCGCTTCACGAAAATTATAGACTAGACAGACTCGCGTTTATTCGTCTCGTTCTCGACAAAACACGAGTCTCACACGTAATCTCTGCTAATTTAGTGAAGCGAACGGAAAATGTACTCGTTTCTGTAGGCTTAGCAATAACACTAGTTGGAAGTGAAATCTTTTCCTGTATAAGAGCTCCATATAAACAATTAATTTCATTATTGTGGCTTTTGCACGTCAAAAGAATGTAATTAAGGTCGGCTACTTGATGGCCACATGAGCATTTCGCCGAGTCAGACCCAGCCCATGCAAATGTGCAGGAAACTGGCCATGACCGAATTTCATTCTAGCCAATGTGGCATGAAAAAACGGAGTCCGTATGCCAATACTTGTTCTCTAAATCGCAGATACATGCAGATGATGGGTAGGTATTCCATTATTAAAAATCAGTTGCTTAGCTGTTTGTAGTGACTCTTTACTTACCAAGTACAGGTCTATAATGTACTCCTGTAATAGGATTTTCTTCTGCTAACTTGTCTACGATGTTATTAGACTCAATTCCGCTGTGCTACACACTATACAACCTAATACAGACTTATATATTACTAGTTTCATTGCAGCAATTGTCTTAATGATATCTACTAAAATAGGTCACATTTTGGAACTATGCTTACCATAGTGAATCGCTTTTAAAACACTAGCAGAGTCGATCATGATTACCACGCTTTGGCTGCATCAAGAGCTTGAACATTTTTTCGCCTTTTCCGATGGGTGGGTGACATGTTATTATTAATTTCGAAATTTATGAATTATTCGCACGCAAAATCCACAAACAAAAACAGCTTAAGCTATTTCCCCCAGGATTGTTTGGATTTGGCCACAATATCGTTAATATTATTATACTTATTTTTATCAATTACGAGAAGTATACGGTACATTTTTAAACTGGAATCAATTATTCTTGTCGGTTGTTTTTAAATATATTCACAAGGAATGTCTTGGCAATCGAGAGCGGAATATACAATAAAATTTCATTACCCAATGAAATATCAGCATAAATGAAGGTTAAACTCCCGTATAAAAAGCGCAATTCTATTATATGTACATGCTCCCCTGTGCAGATATGAGTTTAGCCTTCTTTTTTTTTAAATAGCACCTGATGTACTGCATAAAATATGTATTAGTCAATGAATTTATTGGTTCTATTGCAGGAATCCGATTTATTGCGTTCGGAATCATGCAGGTGAATGTAGACAATCCCTCCAGTCACATATACACATATATTAATTAAGCCATCTCTTTGCTAAGTTAAGGAAGATTTATTAACAATAAAAAAAAAATAATCAAGAGAAACTTTTTACTTGGCAGGGCTTGGTAGGTGAAGAATGCATGATACGAGGAATGACAATGTAAATAGAAGAAATGGAAGAGAGTTCACAATGTCCTCGAGCTGGTAACTGGTAATCTAAACAAGATAAATTGAATTTTAACGCATTTTTCGTGTTTTATTCAAATGAGGATTTCACAACGTGGAGAATTCTCAATGCGAGAATTTCTAACATAATACATGGCGGTCTTTTCACGTCGAATATATCATGTATTGTGCACGCGTATTTTTCAAAGAGTAATTATGCAATAAATACGAGGATTGTTTAAAAATTCTTGATTAATCCAATTGTTAAGCAGCTTATCAGCGTTTTCAGC
The DNA here is from genome assembly GCA_902654985.2 of Oryctes borbonicus. Classification (NCBI taxonomy): domain Eukaryota; kingdom Metazoa; phylum Arthropoda; class Insecta; order Coleoptera; family Scarabaeidae; genus Oryctes; species Oryctes borbonicus. Next base: position 527,239 of record LR736887.1, on the reverse strand, counting down.
TCGTTTCAGCTTCGTTTAGTTGGCTTCGTATACGCACTCCATTATTGGAAGGCTAGTGTCCATACCTTTCTGCAGAAACATTGGGAAGACGCCATCTCCACCAGGTGATTTGTAGGGTTTAAAAGTCATTAAAGCTCATCTTATCCTATTTGTTAGAAACTAATACATTAGTTTGTAACCTCATAAGCACTGTTAGGCGGTAATACCTATGCTTTCAATTGTTCGAAATAGTTTATTTTGTAATTTTCAAACTAAAGAAGACTAAAAAAGATAATTAAAACATTTTTTTAATTCTTTTTTTGTCGCTTCAAAGTACGTCGGATCTGGAGAAGCTGGTCGGTCTTCTGCGTCTGAGATAAAATGTAGGTAAAATTAAACTAGGATTGATTTTGCAATCGAGAAATTTAAAACGGTTCTGTTCGTTCTACTCTCGCAGATTATAAATATGCATGATTTAAAATAGAAAAAGTTTACAACCAACAGGCATGCAAGAAACAGCAAAACAGCGTGAAAATAAGCAACTGCGAAATATTATATATGCCACACAGAATTATAGCGGTCGATCTCAATAGCGAGCTACACTGCTCAGATGATATAATAATCAACACCGACATATACGTAGAGATGTACATATGCATCTGTGATGTATATAAAAATATGGCTACTCGCGTTTTATATAGTAAAGAGGACTTTTTCTGCTACCGAATGATGTCATATGGAAATGTTAAAACAGATCCCGCAACTACGTCTTGACGCTCAAGTGTACTAGCCGGCGCACTCTGGATTCCGACATAATTTCGCTGGTGTTGATATAATTATAAGGTATTGTTGTGTTACGTACGTTAATGTAGATCTTTTACGCGAGATAAAAGCGATTTTTTTATCGTATAAATTGCGCAATTAACTTGTAAACAATAATTATGAAATTACAATACATATGTGCTTTTAAGTTTTTCGCTTGTTTTATACAAAGAATGCGTATACATGGGTTTTACCTGGTTCGATAGAGACGGCTGATATGGCCTCCTTAGTTATATTAAATTAAATTGAATTACAAATGCATTTGTATTTTATAAATTCATTTAAATTAACATCGATTGAATTGAAGGAAAATAAACAATTTGCAAGGATCCCGAAGAACAACGATCTAAGAATGTGTAGACAGAATTTCTCCAGATGACAAAAATAATAGAAGTATTTTCTGCCGTCGGTATATTAATATGATTTCTAATGTAATGATTAATTTAATAAACGTTCAAGCTTCAGCTTTACCTGAAGGCGGCTGTTTCAATGTTACCCACTTATTTATGCATCGAGTCTTATGCGTTATATAAACGATGGCCATTCTAGAGACTGGTTTTGCTATATTTCTGTGAGGCAAACTGATATCAGCGTCGCTTAGAAATACAGAAAACTCGTTTCCCTCGACGATTAAATAAATTAGCTAATGCTATTTATCAATATTTGAGTAATATTCGAATCGAATTAAATTTACATAATCCAGATATAGGCGTGAGTTAACCCGGCGTACACGTAAATACGCTACGGAACCTGCTAGGCAACTTTATAACAGCGATTTACAACGACGACGACGGGGAACGCATAAAACACGATAATCGTGATTGCTTTTTATGATTTTCTCCCGTTGTATGGAGCCGATAATACTATTTCCATTCGACTAACCTACTTCTCGTTGAAATTATCTCCTAGAACTTGCTTGTAGACATTCCTTAGTAATCGCCGTTATTCGGTAGTCAGCCTAAATCCTAAATTCATTCAAAAAATTCACACTCTCGGAGAAACTTGCGTCAATAAATATTCTAACAGTCGCAAAAGTAGGATAGCCGCATTTAGTGATGATAGTAAGGAACGAACAGCGTCTTAAGTGGTTGCTTTGTTGTCGCGTTGCTTTGTATGATTCTGATAAATGTCTTTTGTCTTCATGTAGAAGACGTCTGTGTTTTGGAAGTTGAAGAAGCTCTTAAAACTCATGTGTACAAAGTATTTCTAACCGGGAAATTGCAAGAAACTAGGGCAAAAATTGTGTCTCAAAGGACGATGAGACATATTCCTAAGAAGGGCGATAAATAATGGTGGGAAGTGACTGAGTAATGGTTTGGGGAGGGCTTTATTATATTCGATCCCGTGACTGTTGCCGACTGTAAATGTAACTTCAAATGCGGTAATTCTAGCTAATGAACGTAATTGAAATTCGGTTGTTTTGAAGCTTTTCGCTATTGCGTTTGATCATCTTTTATTCATTTTTGGAATCAAACTTATAAACTGTAGAGCAAGAATAATATGTAACGTATGTTTCTTTTTTTAATTGCCTTAAAAACACTCAAAATTTGCTAATAAAATTACAGCCAGTGACATCTTACTTCTCAATGTGTGACAGTCTTACAGTTATTTCACGCCCTGTACCTTTTTTTGCCTTATTCTCCCCTACAGCATTTAAGAATCGCCGTCTTTTGCGCTTTCTTAATCATCCAATCTAATACCACCCAATTTTATTCCATTATGAACAGGAATATACTATGCGACATATCTTATTATCTACTTTATAATTTTATACCCACCACCGGCATATCTCGATGGCGTACGTAGGCTTTAAAAACGTCAAACGCAACCCATAACAACAATTACGAGTTCATTCTCCTCTTCGCCGAACACGCGAAGAATTTCATCACCATCGTAGCACGCCACTGTCCCCACACGGCGACTAGATTCCGAGTTCCTCGTGGTTGAACCGTGCTTGTCCCCTCCATTATTAGACTTATATTCGACCGAAATAAAACGCGTGCGGTTCTGAAGAAACCGCGCGTCGTTTGAATCGGATTGTAGCACGTGCCTTTGCGACAAAGGCAAAAGGCAAGCGCTACGCGATAACGCGATGTAACGATCTGGCGTGAAGTTCGTGCGGAAGCATAATCTAATAGCTGCCCGTTTATCTTGTTTCTTCTAAGACATTACAACTAGAGTTCGTCTAAATTTGGCATCGGCGACTGGATTATGGGAATAATAAAATGCATATTTGGGATTATTTTTTGATGCAAAATTTATAGGTTGAACTTATTTAGATGTTATTTGGAAAGATGAGAATATGAATTTGTTGTCAGCGCTATTGTAATAACTATTCTATAGGCGTAGTAATTATCCAAATAGTTTGGCAATTTGTGTAACTTTTTCCCTTGTTCGGAAATAATTTTCAATTTTTTCCAAAAATTATTCATTTTATTCAATTAAAGACTAGCAATAGATAGTTTGCTATAGAAACTTGGGTTAAACTAAGCTAATTTGACCATTAGGATACAATAATAATGACAGCAAGGACTGTAGCGTAGTATGATAAACAATCCAAAAGTATCGGCAACCTCCATACCAGGCAAGTTTAATTAATTATATAATTAACCCGGGACGGCTGTTTCAACGACACGAATGGTCCTCATCATCAACCGGTGACTTAGTTTCCACATTGGCAAGAAATACAAATATTTCAATGTATATTTTCTCAAATATTGATCACACTGTATCTATAACAAACCATTCATTTAACAATCGGACAAAATTAAATTAAACCCAAAGACAAATAGCTAAAGCATGAATGTCTTATCAGATCACTGTCCTAGTTATTTGTGATTACAATTTACTACAACAAAAAAGCCTAGCGTACTATTAATTACTTTTACAGAGATCATTTTAGACGTAACATAACGTACTCGTATCAATCCAGAAACTCTGCTAAACGCATCATTGGAGAAGTAGGCCTATGATGCTATCATGAATAACATGGGATAGAAGTGGAATAATCATTAGGCCGCTTGAATATGAATACCTTTACATATGCAACACTAGGAGTGGCTCTTTGAAAGGAGTTTTTGCTGATATTCCCATACCAGTTATGGTATTAATTACGCGTTTATATCTACAGAGTGTTTATTTTAGATACAGATCGTTTAAATCTTAACAAACATTGCTTTCAAGCGTCATTCTTTAATACGTCTGAAAAATGTTCGACAATAATTTAGACGAAAAGTTGATGCTAAATTGTTTTTCTGCATAAGACGAAACAGAATGGGACTTATTATATTAAACAGGTCTGTAAGAATTTATTATCTACGTACAGTGGTGAAGTTAGAGGGGGTGACCAATTGGTACACGACCTGTGATGAAGTAAATGGCGAACTTCGAAGTAATTTGAATATGCGGTTTTACATCATTGTTAATTCTATAGATTTGCAGAAAGTTGTTCAGCAGAATTGCAGTTAGAAACTTACAAAAGCCAGTAATGCCGTAGAAAATTTGCCGGCATAAATATAATCCGACAGGTTTTCATTATGCATACCTATTACTACGTAAGGCAATCCATTTTTAAGGTTATACCGTACCAGTTTTAAAACTGGTCGAAGCCGAACGTGTCCAATATCTGACTTCTGCGTGGAATTGGCGTATGGTAGTATACTATTTCCTGTTTTGCGTACGCCAGAGGCGGTTCCCGACGTGATCTAATTAAGAAAATGTGGGGTACGGACCGCGAGGCATGCCGTTTTATAAAATAACATGCCGCCATAGTGACTTGATGTCGGATAAATTACGCGTAAATAGGTTAATGAATTCAACACGCGTCCATGTTGCGGTAAAACTTCGATGTTGTTAGCGATAGATTTTTGCTCAGTGTTTTTTTAGGCAACTTAAGGTGGGGACGAGAAAATTAAAATAGGGTAATTGAATTCTATTGGTTGGTGAGAGTCAAAATTGCATTTGACATTAATTTGGATTAAGACGTATAAATGTAGTATGGGCTGGTATAATGGTTTTTAGAGTGTGGGGTTCGGACAAGCCTAACTTTCACAAATTTCCATTTCCTTATTTATTCCAATACAAGGACCCACATGAATAAGAAGAAACAAAACGACGAGTTTTATTATTAACACTATTTAATAGTTAAATTTATATTGTTTGCAGAAATTTCAGTTATATATAAATAGAAGATAATACACCAAATAAAGGTATACCTAAATAAATGCCAGTTCTTTGTCTTCTTGATTATCATTTATGGTGAGCCGTAAAAATATTGTAGATAGTACAGGTACGACGAGGTTGTGTAAAGATTGCGCAGCACAGCATCAAAGCAATCTTTAATATCGATGAAATAAACGAACATATTCATGCGTTTGTTTTTGTTTACATCCACTGCGGTAATAGCACCAACGATTACAACTATTCAATTCCGGGAATTGTAATTTATGTAACGGAAAATAAAGCAGGTACTGCCTTCGGTATGTAAGCGAATGATCTATCACGTTACAATCACCTCTTTTTGCTGTACCGTGTATAAAAGTACACTGTCATTAGAAAGTTTGTGACCGCCAAGTATACAACATTCATAAAAATAAAAAGAATCGACGAGAAAATATATTGCATAGTAATGAGGTATACAGAGCATTTCACGAATCTCGTTAGTTATTATGGAAATTTTGCAATAGGACCTACTAATTTAAAATATTTTCGCCTACAAAAGATTTCCGGATCAGAGCTTCTATTTTTGCTTTACCGCCTGTGAACATGTTAATTGTTGCACTTCCCATCTCCCCCTCAAGCTTTTTTTTTGCCGCACAAATTTACGTACTTCTAGATGGGCCCGAACATGATCATGCTTTTGAGGGATTCCCAGGATGCACATCGTTCGGCATTAATGTTGATATCTTCATAATCAAACAAATAAGGCCACCATTCACTACGCAAATTACCTTTGGACAAGTTTTTGGTATTACAAATACCGCTTCGCAATTGCCATCACATCTTTTATTTTCGGTATAAACTTTTCAACAATAGCGTATATACCATACCCGTTACTGCTATAAGTAAGTACTCATACCTCATTCAGAGAACGGAGATTCGAGAAAGTATTATCTAGATATGTATGTACGCTGCTAAAGTTTCCATTGTTGAACGTATAGGAGGTACGTATGTACCCATACCTCTCTGAAGCTAGCCTCTGCCCATCCAACTACATACGCGGTGACCGTTCCCAATTCGAGGTACATAGACGCGAGAGACCAGTTTCCTCCGAAGTGCCAGGTCAATTGTGCAATCTCTACCAAGTCGACTTGACGAATGGACGTGTATCTTCGAATGAACGTACGCAGATAAGCGTAATATAATTTTATTTAACGTGAAAGGTGCTGAGAAATATAGGAAAATCGTGCTTGCGAAGTGGACAATCTCTTCGAGAAAAAGGCGCAAATCCGCTAGCTTTGCTAAGCGAGCCTCCGCTAATTCTCTACGCGGAGATTAGACGATTGGAAATTGAACTCGTTTCTTTTTCTAAAAGCGACATTATTTTGCGCAATCGATAATGTGTAGAGGCGAAACTGTACGGAGCAAGTTTATTAGATAATTATGTTCATTTACATATATCGCAATTGCGAATGATTTATTATATTTATTGCTATTCGATATTTGATCCAAAAACGGTATTAAGTAAAATTAGTTGTTAAATCAATTGAAAAGCAGCTACCTCGCTGCGATTGTGGAAAGTTCCTTCTTTTAGCATACCTTTGGGACGTAGAAATAAGGAAGTTATTATTAATGTCTTTTGACGCAAAAGTCTTCAGTACATGTTTCTGGGAAAAATCGGATTCGGATAATTGATTCCCGCCACCTTTATTTACCTATCTCGCTTATTTTGCGAATTACACCCCGGAAAAGGCTAAAGATAGGGATTAAAGTTTCTCAACATTCAACTTACAGCTCACTTACCGTAAGACATAGGAAATCAGAGTAACTTTTAATGGATCCAGCATATCGAAATCTATAAATTGTTAGTTGGAGAGATAGAGGAAAATTAAGGAAATTGATAATTCGGACGATTTTGTTTCCTTTTCCTTTTTAAAGTACGCGTTTATTTAAGTAAAAAAAGTCATCCCGAGTTACCATCAGATGATTTCTACCATGTTCTATTTAAAATAACAAAGTTGATAGCTATTTCGGGTATAATCGGAAGTGTCAAACTATTAAAAATATTTTAGTTCAGTAGCACGTATCGGCTTTAGCGTATTGGCAAGTTTTCAGAATTTTCTAATGTTTAGTAATGTTTGAACACGTGCTATTGTATAAAAGAATCGCATAGATTTTCCTATGCTATTATTTAACCCGCTATTTAAGTCCGGCTCCTCCACCAGAATTGTTTTATAGATTCCTCTCAAAGTAATTAGCGGATTGCTTAAAAGAGTATTAATAAAAGAGATGTATTTTAGAAGTACTAAGGGAGAAGATTTAATTTTATCGACTTTGAGCCAGAACACCTTCATTTGGTAGACTACAAATAAAATTTAAATCACCCAAAAAGCGAACGGATTAAGCTCTATATTACGCAGAGTTAATACTGTTAGAACGGAACCCATAATTTTATTGAAATATTCTTACATATTTATATAAGATATGTATATATTTTTTTCTATTCAAAGCGACTGTTAATGGTAACCAATAAACTTGATGTCATAGATTATATATTATAATTTATGCTTAGGTGCTGGGTAATAAATTTTAATTGGTTCGAACGTGTAGAAGTAGAAATCGGGATTGGCTTTCTAGTGGTAAAATTGTTTTAGAAGAACTCAGAAGGCTTAAAATGACTATTCTTACACCAATTAACGTTCTTTCGTCATCCGCATTCGCAGCATTTTGAAGTATCATAGAATTAATACCTCATTAACCCAATATATATTTTATGCACAGGTATAACCTATATTTCCTTCATATATACCTTTAGTTGATTATAGATGCTGTGCGTGTAACTTAATAATAACAATTATTATTACCATCATCAAAACTTAAACATCATAAAATAAACAGAAACATAATCCAAGAATTCCACAGCTCCCAACTCCCAGCAACAACTAAAAGAACAGCTCTCTCATTTCGGAATCTCTTTCTCATACACCGAGCGCTTCTGCGTATCGTGCCAGCGGCTTCCTCTTGTCGTTCCTTCTTCTTCTTCATCATCTCTACGTATGTATTTTATGCGGTTTCGTAAGCGAAAGAGCATCTGCCACGCAAACTTCGTTTTTCGACGACTTGCGGGCCGGTTGTACGTCCGCAAATCCTATAAATAAACGGTTTGCGCCGCGAAACAATGCGTTGCGCTCGCTCTCGGTCTTTGGGGGCGCTTTACACCGCATTTTTTCGGTAATTAGTGGACGAGTGCGTGTCGCTACTTCCGGCAGCGTGTGCGTAGGTCGATTTCGGATTCGTTACGCGCCGACAAGTGAGAGTTTATGGTAGGTTTTTGCCTTCTCGTTCTATCTCCGACGGTTTGTGGATTTATTGGTTTCTTTCTCGTTGTTTATATAGGTTTTGCCGAGATACCGTTACGCGGTTGAACGTTCAAAACCATAAATACAATTACCGATGATTTATTGTTGTTCTTTAATTGATTTAAGGTAATTTCTTCGTAGAAGTTGCGGATTGGCTTCGGTCGCTTTCTCTCAAGTTCGCCCCGTTCTACCGCTGATTTTAATTGGAGTAATACTCACTCAATTAAATCTAAGGTATTTTGTTTAAGCAAAAGGACAAAGGGATTTTTTTTCCATTATCATTTTCAACAATGTAGGTACAAACGCAGTTGTGGTTGTGGATAGCGTTTGTAGGACGTGAGACTGAGAGAAGTATTTTTAGTTAATTCAGGTGCATTGGACTCTTGACAAGCTGTTAAAAATAAAATCCCACACGAGAATAAACATCACCCTAACATCTCTTGTCTTCATTTGAAAACAAACTCACGACGCTCAAGAACAAGAGACGATCATAAATTTTAGTAGAGATTCGCAAAAAATTGCAGCATAGACTAAATATTTGTCAACAAATTAGATCATTACATTAATCGTTTACTTCTAATTGATCTTTTGAGATGACGCAATGATTTGTTTGGACATGTCAGGAAATTAAAGGAGACGACAAATCTACAATACAAAAATAAAATATATTTAAAAAGACTTCAAAATGCAATACTGCCTTACTACGTTAACTTACGCTTACTTAATTGCAACATTATCGACTGTAGTTTTGGGAAGAACTACTAGTAGCCTTAAGCGTTTGTTGCATAATGTAATTGCCCTATGTACAAAACATGAGAACTATAAGAAAGGCAAGTTCACAAACAAAACTATTGCAACTTTCTTTCTCAATTTGGATTTGCACGATTCCATCGCAAAATATTCTCTTTATTTGGGTAGATAACAATGATGAAAACAATACCAATCGATCCGTACACGTGATACTTTTTATACTCGTTCTTACCATCGAAGCCATTCCAAAAATAGCCAGCATACGGAGATGTTACAAAAGGAATACCATAATGGCCGACTCCTAATAAGATCAGAGAGTGCGTATGTTGAGAAGTTTTCATCCGCATTATTACGACACAAAGCGGGAACAGATCTAGCCGGCTGAGAGATAGGAATCTCTTTACGTTGACTCGGAATGGGGCGTAACAAAAGACGGTCTCTGCAGGTTGATCGCAACGAGAGGCAAGTGTAATATAGGATACCGTACTATGAAATTTCTAACAATGAAACGGTTCGACGATGAAAAAAAAATGATGTACTGCACATAGAGAAGGTCGCTTGTTAAATGAACAAAAACTTTCTTATTGAGATTTTTTTGCTTGGATGAACAACAATTTCAATTAAATGACGGCAACATAAAATTAATTTTGACTTTTTTTGTTTTTAAGGCAACTATGTTTTGTAAAAATCGCATTCCTTTTTTTGTTTTTGTATGAATTTAGTAGAAGGTAATTTGATTCAATGAAAACATTACTGAAGAGCTTCTTCCCACTAAATTAACGATTCTCAACCAATTTAGTAAATTACTCCGCTAGATGGAGTTGTTAAGTCTTACATTTGCCTATTTTTCCTAATTTCATTCCTTCGTAAGTTTACAATTATTAGACTACATTTTCTCACATATCAACTTTGTAGTACTTTCTCTTATCCTTTTCCTTTTACCTTTTCTATATATGGAATAATTTTAATTGAATTTTCTTTTGTTTACGTCTCGATTTATTGATTTTATTTCCTAAACAGTAACCATTTCCGTGCGGTAACGTGGATAATTTAACCTCAAACTTTCTATTACACATTTTGAAGCGATTACATTTAGATTAGTCGATGTCATTACCTTGTAGAAACCAAGTTTGGACTGTTTGTGTCTTTGAGATGCCGATCTATGCCCAGAGAAGTTAAGAAGTTAAAGGAGTCAACGCTACGTCTAAAATCGATGGTTCATACGATTAGTAATAAGAACAATACCTTCTCGCCTCTTACTTTCCCATGAAAGTGATAATTACTTCAAATGGAAAACACCTTCACACATACGCACGCATCCTTTGCAACGGCCACAAAAGGAAATTGTATCCATTCTCCTCCAATGTTAAACAAATCTTGTTTATTTATAGTTCAACTGTATCCCAACAAACATTAATTTGTTTTGCTAAGTACGGCTATTTATGGATGTTTAGCGTTCGCAGCATCGGCTGACCATATAAAGCGAACAGAAAACAATACCGACAATAGGTATAGCATTAGAAAAGCATAGTCTGCTACGCTATTGGTGATTCATCTGGTGCAAGCGTGCAGAAACTTTTAGTAAATATGTAAAACGTGTAAACGCAGTTTCTCTTAATTTCTTCTTTATCTAATTAGGCGTCGTTCATACTTTGGAATAACAAATTTGCGAATTAGGAAAGAAGAATATATAACGGTAATAATAATAATAATATAAAAAAGAAATGTCAAGTACAAAGAGAAGAAAGACATAAATTATTTACTCTAACTGTACTTTAACACCTTTCTATCAGGTAGATCAGTATCCCTCCTTTTTGGGTGTCAAATGAAAATTAGAAAGTATTAAGTTCCGGGGTTATTCGGAACACACTTTGAAAACCGTTGCAATAAGAGGCAAACAGTTACAATGTTTAGTAAAAATCATTTTTTTGATTTAATTCTGCATACGCTAAAGCTTTAGGTAATAGTTGGCGTTACGTTTGATTTTAAAGGTTTGAAAGAGTGATTATTGCCTTCTACTGTTAGATGCAAATAAACTAAACTTTACCTCAAAGAAAACATTAATAAATTGGATATTTCAGTTTAAAGTCGCATATTTTTCGACTTAAATTTAAGAGAGTTACGATTACAACCATTTACAAGCTGTATATTCTCCAAATCTCTTCGACAATTTTAAATATTTCATCTTTAAAATCCAATTTTGTAATATTTATTGATTATTTATGTATTAAATGCTAACGGACGAGAGCGTTGGTGTGATTCCGTATTGAAGAATTCCACAATAAGTCGTCGCGTGAAAATATAAATGCAGAAACCATGTGCCGAGCAACGGAACACGGCCATGTACGCGTGCATGTGCATTTTATGCCGCTTCCTACTTCTGCCTCGCATCGAAGACGGCACTGAATATAAATATAACGTACTATTTATACGATAAAGATGCTTATGCACTGCGCTTCGAGCTGGAAAGATCGGGCGAATAGGAAACCTATGCATTCGTACGTAAGAGGACTAGCTGGAATTGTGGGTGAAGATATTTTCATGCACATGCATAATACATAGTCTAATATTACATAGTTCAAAGGCGAAGTGGTATTTTAAATCATGCGGCATCGTATAATCAGAAAAGGTTACATAAATCATACGATTTGTAGAGAATACGAGTTTTAAATTACGAGCAATTTAAATATCAGGAATAATTATTGCGTTTCTTATATAGTAATTTCATTTAAACAATGTATTGCATTATGCACCGATTTTTATTAAAAAAAACTTTTTTACAAATTGTGTGTTTCCGGTAGACTTAACCCTGCACAAATTTTAACCTTCCTATGATTGGCTGTAGTCAAAAATAAAGAAAACATCTGGGGAATTCTGCTTAAAAAATGGAGATGATGTCATTACTTCAAATAATACAAAAGTTACAATTGGCAGAATATAGACTAACCTCGACATTTGACGCTCTCTAGTAACGCGTCACGTGAGGAAAACTCCTCGTTCTTTTGAATAATCAAACGCGCTACAGGTTTATGGGAAAATGTTACATTAAAGACTAAGGACATAATGAAAATAGGACGAAGACGAACAATGCTGCCGTTTCTCCGGGATTATCGTTGACTGGAGGTATAATTACCTAATAAAACGATGTTTACAATCAGTTAAAAGAAACCTAGAGCATCACGTAGAAAGCAAGAAAAGGGGCATTTATGAGGACTTCTTTTTCAAAATTGATTGATTTCAAAAAATAAAATAAACTTGGGATTATTTTCTAATTTTATATTTGATTTGGGACATCTCAATATAGTAGCACCTTTTCTTGGAGGAAAAAGTAGTCGCAACAGGCTTTTCTACTTAAAATTCTGAATTAATTCAACATTACAATCTCAAGGCATCTATCTATTGCTTATTTCTTCCATATAACGGAAGGATTATCTTCATTTTACGTACTTTCTCAAAATTACTTTCTCCAGTCATCCGATATGCAAATATGCGTAAGTGGAATCTTGTGTAATAAAGGAGAACTAGTTTAAGCGATTCCGAAAGTGCCGTTATGTACATACGTACACAGAGAATGAAGACTTCCTCTCTTCACTGATGAAACTGGATGCAAAAATAGAATCGTAGTAGTGTAAGTAACTGACCAACAACCAAGTTACGTCCTCTTCCTTGCACGCCTGTACAGTTTACTCAAGCTTCCGAATGCTAGATACAAATAACCCAAGAGATCGAGTTATATGAGCAAAACGGCAAGTAGGTCACGGTAATTAGCGGACAAACGCGATTGTACGTTGTGAGGAAATTCTGCACAAGGATAATATATATTAATACCAGTCGCTACTTTAACGGAAAAGTGTTGTGCAAGAAAATGAATAAGATTTATCAAATAAATGGACGTTTACATGGTGTAAATGGACTACGAAGACTTCTTTTTTTAATGGGAAAGTGTAAATTTATTACTTTCATGTGGAAATTGTAACGGTAAAGAAGACTTCTTAAGCTGACAATTTTTCTTATCAAACAACAGCCTGGGGTTAAATCACTATTCACAATATTGTCTGAATGGTTTATAAGTTATCCATGATTTAAAAATTTTTAAATACATGGAGAATGATAAGCCAAGCATGGAGTTTTGAGAGAGAACTTTTGTTCCATCAAGACAATACACAGATTCATGGTTGCCATGGCAAGAATTTGGCGATTTGACATTCAGGTTGGTAGACCACCCATCCTATTCAGCAGGCGTGGCTTCCAGCCACTGTTTTTCGTGTCCTAGGCTCGGCATTTTGCTCAAAGGACGGATGTTTTTTATCGAATGAGAAAGCCATTACATTCGTAAACGCCTATGATTTCTGAACTAGTCGGAAGCAAAGTTTTACTTACTTACAATGCAAGGTACGATATGTGTAAGTATTGACGTGACGGTATCAGGAATGTAATAGGAACGTGGAGTGTTATTCATAAAACCAAATAAATGTGGCAGACTTTTTTTTGTCCAACGATCAACTCATTATGCTGTTTTTTTACTCCAGCTACTCCTTTGTTAGTTTGTCTTTTATTGTTTCTGAGTGAACATCTTAATTTTATTGTGTGCATACATTATTGGTTTAAATAAACGTGTAAACAACTGCATGGCCATTATCCGCTAGATGTTCTACCACATAAGGTACGATTAAATTAATGTTCGGTCGACTCCAAAGTAGCTCGCGTATCGAAAGAGTTTCGAATCGCTAATCTTTTCAGTTTCCACTTGTAACCTTATAGCGCGGATGTTTACGGATAGTCATACGGTGTGAATTATTAGTAATTTACATCGGTTTATGAGCTTAAACATCGGCTGTTACAATAAAGTGTATAATTAGAAATAAATGAAGGTGTCATTTGTCTCCTGAGTAATTATAGTTTTGTGTTTATCTAAAACGACACCGTTTATGCGTCCGTATTGGCCTTGGAACGAGTAATCGATTATAATCCTTTGTGCAAACAGAATGGGTAACTATCGGAAGATAATAATCAATGTCTTGATTCCGAAATTCAATTCTAAAAATCCAAGTTACTTTTGAAGACGAGGATTATGATTTTAACGAAATTTTGCCGATTCGATGACAACTTTTTGTTAATTAAGTTGTAACTTGTAACACTTATGAAAGCGTTTCAACGATTTTTTTGTTTAACCCAGACATTAAGTAAATATGAGACTGACAAATGTAGGAGACATCTAATCTACAGCTATAGTATCATTACCTAAATATTCCCAAACGATACCCAATTTTGCGCTGATTTAATCTCGTTTACCACTATCTTTGGCAGCTCTTTTCTGTTTCTGTTAGGTCATATTTACCGGTGATTCCTACCTCCTGCATTTCACAGCAATCAGCCTAACCAGCTAGTGCGTGGGCAGAAGATTTTTCGTAAACATTCAGAATTTAACTAGTACGATATAAAACATTTTTCGACACACTACCGAAAACTTAGGTAGGTATACGGAATGTTGAAAAAAGTTAACTTTAATTAAAAAGAGACTTCTAAAAATACAATATTACGAGGGGAGTTCGATAATTACCAGGTCTCGTCAAGAGATAGAATTGAAATAACTCTACTTTTCCTAAAAGTAACCTTTGATAAAAGTTCCGTGAAATGCCTACACAGATAAATGAATTAGTTTATGAATGAGCCATTTAATGCGATTTAACAACGATGGGAAAAATATCGAATATGAGGCAGTGATTAAATATTTGTTTTTGAGAAAGAAAACGAATAATGAGATAAAAGTGGAATTCAACGAAGTTTAATGGAGACTCTGTACCTTCGTTATCGACCATAAAATATTGGTCAGCTGAATTTAAACGCGATCGTAGGAACATTTTTTTTACGAAGAACGTCCAGGTCGTCCAAATTACCACGTCAGAAATGATTGAAAAAATTTAATGATAGGCCGAGACGTTATTTTATCTATTGGATTAGCAAACGATCAACGAAATCATAAGTAATTGCAATATTGCATCTACAAGCTAGTTTTTTCATTACGACCTCTTCAATTTAACCATAAATAGTCGAGAAAAAAATCCCCCAGATACTATTAATTTATAATAAGCCACATATCAGTTAGTCCAATTGAATAAGTAATGTAACTACTTGCGATTAGCAACAACAAACGCACTGCATCTAGTTTTCCAACCAATTTGCTCCATATCCACAACATAACTAACCGATTTTCTAATGTATGTATACAGCATTAACCATGTAAAGATTCTTTAATTTTAGGTTATAAATAAAAGAAGTAATATAATAAATTACTGGAGCGTTCACGTTTTTATATTAGAGCTAAAGAAAAAAATAACTCTAGCGGATATATGTAATTCCAGCACAATCTATTCAATATACTGGACACCTTAGTTTTTCTTACAATGTATGACTTCGCATTTATTATCCTTTAAATGTAATTACGCAAAACGTGAAATAATAGCTTGTTTACGTCTTATAAGTACATAACACTCAATTACATAGTGGTAGCAAGGGGAAAATAGAGAAAATAGACAAGAACATTTGAAACTAGGTAGTCTGTAATGTTTTCAGTCACCTGAAGTCCACATAGTTCCTTACTTAATACAAAGACACATACAAAGCATAAAGATAAATATAATTAATACAGATAAGTTAGATCATAAATTTAAGAGTCACGGGGTTCTTATAAATAATTTATGTTTTTTTAATAGGTCGTTGCTCCAAAGATATGAGCGTTGCCAATTCTGCAACAAATACATACACGTTCACATGCACACTACAAATTAATCTAATTTTATCCAACATATTTATGTGTGATTTAATTGAGTTATACAGTAAATACATGCAAAATGAAAATAGGAAATTAAGCTAGACAAATTAGCGTTACGTTGTTAGCTTCGTTTTTGTCGCGAATGACGGAGGAAATAATAAAGAAAACAAGCGACCGTGATTGTTTAAAACTAGGATGGTACATACCAACGTTACTCATCATCGTTACTATTTCTAACAGTGTGCTGCAAGTGGACAGTTAAATAACGACTTGCTAATGCACCGTTTTTTGCAATTAAGATTGGTTATCGCTCATTAGCAAGTGCGGTTGATGGAAATCGATAGAAATCAGGTCGCGATTGAAATTTTCAAATGTATTTGAAGGATTAAACGCAGTGCGTTGCTTTGAAAAAGTAACAAAGCAAGAGAATTACATATAAAGCAATGTGTACATACAAGGCTAAAACATGAAATATCTATAACAAATTATATATATATAACATATATAGATTACGTGGAATTGTCGTAATCCCCTCAGATTAAATACCTCTGATGGAACCTCTGAACCCTATTAGCAGTTACTCTGTCCAAGCATAGACCATAGACATTGCCACAAAAGCAACCTCCTACTTCTGAATGTTAAACAATCCTTGTGAAAGTACAACTGCTTAAGACTGGAATAAGCTTTTTTACAGCAAAGAAATGTGTGTCAGATCAATATCGAGAAGTAACCTCAATTCCGTAGCTTACAGTCTCAAAAGCTGACTCACCACTCCTAACGCACGTTATATCTAACCAATTTTTCTTCCAAATGACATCATCGCAGTCTTCCCAATTTAACTAATACAGAGGGAATGTTTTCATGAGAACTGCACTAGATTATTTAAATCCCCATTTAAGAAGTCATTAGCTAAAGGAAGGTTATCAAGGTTAAACGAATAATAAATCTGAGCATAAGGATGGGAGAAACAATGCTTTATAGCAATATGTAGGTAACTGGTTAAGAATTGGTCTAAGGATAGATCCCTGAGGAATTCCATACCATAAACGCTAACCCCTCCCAGATAAACAGAAAAACGATCGGAGAAACAGAATTACCGGCAAAGCCAACGGAAGACAGAATTGAAGCAAGTAATTTGTGATTGACTGTGTCGAAAGCACGTGACAAATCTAACCAAATCAAGCAGGTGAACTTACAAGCATCGTAGGCATGAAAAATATCAATTTCAGAATTTCCATTTATCAAAAACGCAAATAAACACCACTTAGAATAGGAATAGGTAGAATTTACTAAGCAATTTTATGTAAATTGCAAAATGACTCACACCTTCCATAGAAGAACAAGTTATTCATTAATGAATGCATACAACATCTATGAGCAATATTACATATTATTAAGGTGAAGTATTGTATATTTACAGGAATATTTTATTCGACACCTCAACTGTTGCGGGTACGAAGCGCGAAATTTTAGCAATGACGTCGTAGCAAAATTACTACCTACCAGGCAAAAATAGAACGTGAATATCGACGGTCGTGCGTTAACATAAGCAAATTCGTATTAAATTATGTGCATTAACTGTCAGCATATTTTCTTTAGCAATGAGTACTTATATACCAGCGTGTAACAAATGCATCATCTATTAATACGTAATTTGGTCATAAGTTCCGTAAAAATTGAGAATATACATAATTCTTCCGTTGAATTCTGGAAATCTCATAGAGGATGGCGTTGGAATTTAGGACATATAAAAAGTGTACAGCCAGTAAAGATAAGTTTTTCATCTAAAGTATTAATCAGGACAAAGAAAAAAACATTACATCATTAACACATAAAAAGAAAGCAGACTTATTTTCTGGTAAATATAGTTAAATCAACATGTAGTCATATCTTTTTATTGATGCGTAAAACCGCAAATACCTCGCAGAAATCTTTCTACGAAGAACCATACTTTGACGCCGTACATATAAAAAAAAAATTACGATGACGTAAGCGATAACAGATTAAACTAGTTCTGTAACTAATCAGCTTCTGTATAGCATTAAAGACAGGAAACCAATAAAAGAAACGAGAAAAAAGTAGTAGCCCAAAAATTGTATTACAACTTTCTGATTATCTCAAGTTTATCCGATTTTCTACGGTCTACAATTATTTAGATTGCCAAGTCTAGTGAGAAATTAGAAAGAATTTGTTAGGAAGTGAATTTCATAACGTTGTGGCATTAATTTAGTATTCTGGTATGTCTGTATTTTTATTTTATTTAATTAGACGTAGATAATTACCTTAAAATTAAATCAAGAACTGTTTCATATTCGAATAGAAGCAAATTTAACAACATCCACTTCGCCCAAATTATAGTAAAGTTTCACCACGAAGGTGGGTTTCCTTTTTTTACTCTAAAGCATCAGAATGTAGTGTAAAATTTGCCCAAAAAGAGAAATATGCACAGAGGCAATTTGTGGGAAATAATGAATAGCCATCTCTATTCTTCAACCATTTAGAACCTTCAGGTTAAGTTTCAGATATTCCTATCTGAAGTACACATTTCTCTAGATCTGAAATAGGAACTTTTAAATTTGATAAAGAAGATGTATTGGAGTGAAGAAGAAGTCATTTTAGAATGTTATGCAAGCAAACTCCCTTTAATAAACGAAGAACTTACCCACAGACTTTAGGCGAACTACTATTGCCATTCAAAAATTTGGGGTGCAATATGTTATCTGATATCTTTGCTTCCTTCGAATTATACGGATAACCAAGGATAATTGAATGCAAAGATGCTTGCAGATTATTTGATCATTGATTTTTCACCCTACAAATTTAAAGATCCAGATTCTACTTTGAAAATACTCGTATATCCTAAGTACAATTGACGATTTTGCTCCTTTAACAAATCGTTTTGTCTACAGAATATCAGTTCCGCCAATATAAAAAATGACTCAAAATTTACGAAGTGACATAAGCGCTTTGTAGTCTGTCATGGCGATCGATTTATCATTATCAATTCTAAAAATAACGAATGATCCGTCGTTTGTTATGCGCGAAGCTATTTTTAGATGGACGACCGAAACTGGGTTTTCAATATTTCACGATGCAAAACGGCATCGTTATCCTCTTCTTGACGATATCAATAATGTTGTCGTTTCGTATTTATGAAATATGGTCTCGAAGATTGTTTTACTTTGATACCATGCCAGAATCGTATTGTTTTATACGCAGAAACAAGCAATTTTCGTAGTGCGTTGAGATGGAGATTTTTACGTTTAAAAACTATTGTGTATACCATTAATTATTTAAAAATAGTTACGGAAATACCTTAATGAATTTCATTTGATTTATAGCAAATTACACTTTTATTAAATCAAATTATTTACAATTAGCTTAACGATGGGTTAATTGCGATGGCATAATACTTACGAAATTATTTATGATCTCACTATATCTAATGGTTTAAAGATCGACTTATGGCGTACCTGATACAATAATAAATTACATAATTAGAAGAATATTCTTGAATTGTTCGCTGCATTCAATGTTAATAATGCGATTATTTATTGATCTCTTTTAGGCGTACAAATGATTTTTTGAGTTCCGATTATTTTTTTCTACTACCACATAACATAACATAAATTAAAGTTCAATGTTATAACTTTTATAAAGAACCTTTTTTTTCCATAAATCCACAACAATAATACCAAAATGCTAGGAAACAGTGAATGTGATCAAACAAAACTCAAACTTCCTTACCAGTAACCTCAACGTTCTCGATTCCCCCCATGAAGACGTATATATTTTTAGTTACCAAATTAGGAAACTACACTAATGAAATAAGCAAGTAAATCGGGCTATTGATGTTGATTGAGATCATGGGACTCATTCCCTGCTCGTTTCTGTATCTTACTTAATCTCAGTTTTGCCGCTGAAGATGAAGTTATCGAAATGTGCATCCAATTAGTGAATTGCGGTGATAGTAGTGAGAGGTTTCAGTACTTCAGTATCGCAGTCTTTGTGTATGCGATTTAATACAGCAGCAAAGTTTTTCCTCTTGCGGCACCTTTTACCACAAGCTTAGTTGTTACAATATAATTCATATTTTCTATTATATGCCTCTGCTTCAATAATCCTAAATACTCTCAATTATCAACCGGATTCTGCTGAGTGATGGGTGCTTTTAACACAGAACCAATTTTTACAATAATAGAATTTACGGCTGATCAAATATGGAATATGTAGAATGCGGCGCCAACTTTAGAAAGCTTAAGAATCCAAAGACATTCACCTATCACCGTTTTTTTTTCTTTTCTTTTGAATAATAGGTAGCAGATGTTACATGCATTATCCATGCAACAAAACGATCTATTCTATGATAGCAGCATTCTTGCGTGTTAATTTTTTTCACCTTATTAGTGGTCCTTTTAGACCTGAGATGTTTGGGGCGGACTTCATCTACAAGGTGAGTCAATATTCACTCCGCAACCCTCGGATATATGTTCGGGCTTAGTTTTTGTCTTCTTTTTAATATTCTTAAATATCCGAGGGCCGGAGAACGGATATCGACTCACCCTGTGTATACATAAACAAACACCACGCATATTGTATGCATAAAAAGTCAAAGAATTAATCTATTTGAGCTCCGCTTCCGTAATTTTCCACATCAAGCCATACACTTGACAACCTTCTATTGGGTGGCAATGTAAACCACCGCAGTTCCAGCGCCATGAATCACTACGTATAAAACACATAATAAATCCTTCAATGACACCACTTGCTAGATTCGAATCTCGGAAAAAACGGGAGAGCAAAAAACAACGAATGAACCTCAATACGCTGACAAAGACTGACATTCATAACCGGTGATCAAGTGATCCGATATCGGTAGCCAGCACTCGGGGCAGTGGTCAAAGCTAACAGCGGCGTCTTATGTACAGAAAATATATAAAATTACCAATGACATAACGCAGCCAAGAGTGCTCGATATTGAGATAAAACAGCGACACGACACGCGTTGCATGTTCTGAAAATGTTATACCGTCTGACTTGGGTCATATACAGACGTGATGTAATGCTGAAAAGGATTGGATTCGTTTAAATTATTTTATATTTTATTGTCAGCTAAATGAAGTTCTAGAACTACTAGTCCAGTTAATTTCAGAATCTTGATTAATGTTGAGGTTTGTATTAAAAAAAAAAAGTTATTATCGAAACGAGTCCCACGAGTGTTCAAAACCATACTTAGCCCTTTTTTTAATTTCATCAACTTCTAAGTATGAAGATGTGTACGAAGACAAATTTAGTAACGAGATCCTCTTATATGGCATTTATAATTTCCTGATTCATTTCCCAAGCCAAGAATGTGCAATCCAGAGCAAATCCTTAATAACCTTCTATGTGGCAATATCTGTTACGTTGCGTCGCTCACTATCCTAGGTTACTCGCCAGAATTGTAATTTGTCAACGATTATATTTTCCATTAAAATTTGCACTTTCCGAGAAAATTATTTGGTAATTTGAACCGCATAGTGGCAGCAAAATATTAACGAAAACATGATTAATAATAAATAAATAAATTTGTTTGTTCCTTGTTCTCCGGGAACATTCTTCAAGTGTTTTTTTTTTTACTTAAAAAATTATCCAAAAAACTGGGAGTTTTACTTGAATATTTTTATTGTCCCTAGAAGACAAGTAAACAATTTCCATCATTTATTCTTGTAAATTTGAAAGGTTATTACCTAAGATACCGCAGTCAAATTACTATATTTTTTTAGAGTGCACGCGGCCCTGTATAAGTAATGGACACCTCCCGGAGTCGGTCGAGAATATGACTCACGTTTATCCTCGGGTGCATTGAAAGAAACACACTCTCAACGAATTTATTTATATTTATATAGTCACTCTGATGTTTGTCCGGCCAATTTAAATAATTTTCATATTTCGAATAGTGTGTTTTCCTAACAGCGCGCTAAGTGATTAAAAAAAAGGCGAACATACATTTTACGTCTCTGCCGCTAGCATGTGGAAAACGGAATGGAAATATTTAATCAGAATAACAAATTAAGCTTTTCTAAAAGATCAAATAGATATGAAGACGTAATAAATACACAAGTTTGAGACGCGGAGACTCTTTTCGGAGAATTTACACAGCGTTCTCGGATATTTTCTCAAACGATACTCGCGTAGAACAGTAGGAAGATCAAGCAAAATTGACTTTTAAAGTTCGCATCGTGTTGAAGATTGATCGCAAAGATAAAATCCAACCTCCTTCTTTTCTAAGGAGTAGTCCTGTCTAAAATGAGTAAAATTTAAGTTTACCCTAAGATTAATGATTACAAATGGCGTCTCTTTTCTTTTTCTCTCTTTTTTTGGCAAGATTGATTACCGTACCATCAGATCAGAAAATTAAGATAATGTTCTATTGTAACGCAAAAGATATGAGAAGGAAACGTCTTGAGGATTCTTGTCTAGAAGTTATAGAAGAGATTTTGGAGGTTTACCATGGTATTTGTTATGCCTTTATGTCTGAATTGATGTTTTGGTGTACTGTTTCGCATACAAAAGCAATTCTGTTAATTTTTTGATGAAGAGCCACAGTACAGCAACAAGAACTAATTGTATTTATCCTTATATTTCACTTGAAAGTAATCGACTTAATTATGTGTATTACACAGAAGCGGATATTTTACAAATTGAATAATTTTCCCTGTACGCTCAACTCCGGTCGCCAAAATTACTTACTTAAATTACTTTCTTGACTTGATTTAATTCGTATTTGTTCTTTGATTGCTATACATTTTAGACCGATCTATAAGAAGTAAAATATAGATTAGTCCAACAACTGAAACATTAACGTTTACACAAAAGAACAATAAGAGGATATTTTGGAACGCTTCCAACTTACACAAAAACCGGCATTCCTCTACGTTTCCATTTGTTTCTTTTGGTCGGTATCCTGTTTTAATAGCTTCACATTATTTTTATTAATAACGGAAATCTTCTTTTATTATCCACATTGCTTCTAAGAATCCTATAGAAAATGCCAATGCGTCTAAATTCAATGTAAAATGATACGGTGATTTGATTAGTATCGATTAATTTATTGCCAAAATTGATAATAATCACATTTTTTCAAGCAACTAATTCTTAACCTTTTTAAATTCCTCTTGGCAACTTTCTTTTTTTTTTTATTCTAAGGAATAAACTATCTAGGATATTGCAAAATGTTTAGGAAGCATACACCAGCAACTTTTACCAATATAAACATTTAGTCATATCATTGTAGACATTTTATCTTTGATTTTAAAATAACTCACCGCCTTTTAAATAACATTTACTTTTTTCAAATTTTTCGAACGAACCTTCTATCTAAAACAGTATTTGCTTACATTAATCCTTTCATTTATCGAGATTTTCGGAAACAAATAATTCTGAGATCCTCTTCAGGACAATAAACGCAGTATCAAAAAGTTTGCTAAAAGAAACATCAGAAGGCTTAAGTTTATTTTTTCTACACTTTCCAAGTTTTTATTCGTCCAGATTCTTTTCAGGAATTTTAGAAGCTTTTCGAGATTTCAATTTAGCGAAAATTCTCTCAAAATTCTGAAAATAGCTCGAAATTTGTCAGGCGGAATCGTCTAGAATTACAAGCTGATCCACATGCGCAATGTTTAAGTTGAGAAAACATTATTCGCCAATGAGTCAGTCGCATACATAAAACCGTAACAGTCCTCTTAGCCCCCAGGATCTCTGCACGCGAATAGGTTAGCTCTATTTCGCTCTTATTCTGTGCGGTAGAGGCGATCGAGTTTAATTTGTCGTGTCGTAGAGTAATCGTGCACTGAGCGCGAATGCCGGAGACTTGTATTTACACAAACCGAAAATAGGATCTCGTTTGGTTTTCTAGTGTTTATGAAACAAGAAAGTTACGTCACCTTTCGGAACTTTATTAGGTATAACGGACACCCTTATTAGAAAGAAACTTATCCGTTTTAAAGTTGGTGTGACTGTAGATGGTCATTTCGAGTTTGGTAATGCAACTGAAGCATACCGTTTAGTTAAAAATAACATGTTAATATTTTTTTCACTTCCGATTTAACAGGAAATGCTCCCTATTTTTTTTTACCCTTTCGGTTACAAATTAAAATCGAGAGAAAAATCTAAAATTTACTACAATGCAGCTATGTTTTTCTGAAAAATTTCATACTTTCAAAATACATTTGAACCAAATGGATGTTTTTTTATTAGCTCTTAGATGGAAGCACATATACTCAATTGAAGAAATACGATGTTCATATACTAGGATAATGAAGAATGGCTAAACCAGTCGAGGTACGTAGGAAAAAAATTCAGAAGGGGTCATCATTATTTGAGGATGCAGCGACAGAAGGAGCTAATGGGACACCCAGTGTATTGTTACATTTTTTAAAAAGAACAATGAACAAAAACCTTTGTTTACATGGAGAACGCACGATTTTCCGAAAAAATACAATACAAAATATTTTTGTTTGATTTTTTTTCGCGCAATGCAATTCCCTTGCACTACCAAATGCCTTCCATCAAAGTTTCGCCTACACAAAACTAAGGAAAAACCCAGCTGTTCAGCTGTTTCATTCAAAAAGATTCAGAAATTGTCGAAGCGGTTCCCGCTGTCGTGGTGCCAAAAATAAAATCGACGACATATCGTAACTGGTATTTTGAATCCACCTTCACGTTGGTGGTAATGATTAATGTCCATTATTTTCTTCTGCCGACAGTTTCGTAAATGAAATTGCACCTGAGGCGGTTGTTTTCGCCGGATCAAATTAAGCACTTGGCACCGGCTAGAAATGATTTCTACAATATTTTGCGTACATTTTGGAAACGAGTATATAATATAAATTTTATTTTTTTTCGCGCGAGATGCATAGTTTTAAAGCTATGAAACTGTTAAATTAGAGATGTTTTCCATTACAGAGAAATTCGTCAAACTAGTTTTACTTGCTTCGGATTTCTTTAGCTTTCTCACATTGCATCTATGCTACATGCAGTTACTAACTCGAAAAGTTTACTAGAATGATATAATGGGCTATTATTAATCGTGATATTCATCTACGATAAACATAGTTAAAAATAAAGCTGATTTACTTCGCGTAAACATGTACGATAAAATAGGTGTTAATGTTCTCCTTTTTAAATAATAGAAAATTGATATCGTTATAAAGATATGTTTATAAATACGCTAAACATGTTTTCATAATTTTTATTCCCAATAATTGTTAGTGATGAATTAATGACGACATCGAAATGTTAGAGAATTGAAGAAAACCAACAAAATTGTTAGTTTTTTACAGGCCCTAGTCAGCAATTTTTATTTGAATTTGGTGTGGAATAGACACCTTTTCGACAGGTTTCTTATTCGGTCACCGGTTGATGATGAGGACCATTCGTGTCCTCGAAACGGCCGTCCCGGACTAATTATTATATTACTATATAATAAATTAAACCTGTGTGGTGCGGAGGGTGCCGATACTTATGTGTTGTTTATTCTGGGAGTTCTAAATTTATTCCAAATCTAAACTAGAACGTCAAGCGAGTAGTAACAAGGTCCACACATGATCCAATTTAGCAACGGTAACTGCGAAAATACATAGCTGCGGTTGATAAGAAACTCACGAATGCAATGATTTTTCTTTTATATATATATTTTTTTTTTGTATCAAATTGGGGGCCCATTTTTTGTTCTACTTCAAAGGTCTAAACAACAGCTCCCAAAAATGATTTCTACAAGATATCTTCTTACCCTTGTCTTCACGAATAACATTTCATCTGATTAAATAATCGTGGTAAATCATCAGTAAATTTCAGTGTAGTATGAAGCTACGTATTGACAGTTTCAAATTTCTAATTTTTCTTCAGTTGTTTCAGTGTTGTCCCGCTAGATTGTTAAAATGTGACAATGTGCAACGCCAAATGGAAAAACTGTTCTAATTGGAAGCTCTTTAAGTAGCAGTAAAATCGCCACTGATTTTGTACTAGAATCATATTAAATGCATTGCTAGCATATTTCAGGGGACATTTGATATCAAGTATACGCTAATTTCGAACACGTATCGGACACCATAAAGCGGCATACCGTTTTTAATTGCCGCATAGGCCTTCTTGCACAATTTCGCGTTCCGAAACGCTAGTTTTCTTTTATCTCGAAATACCATCGTGAGCTTTTTTTTCTTATTCTTTTAGTAAAGGTCGTCGAACTTTCTAATTAATCTATCCCACTAGCACCACAATCACACTACTATCGTTGGACCTCAGTCTCCTAAGACCAGCGTCATTCAATTGTCATTTGCTAGCCGTAAACGTTACGTATGTGAATAAGCCATACCAGTTGGATCGCCGCTCATTATAATTTATGCTAATCGTCTGGACGATCAAAGCAAAAACGTTGAGCGCGTAAGAATATAAAATACGCGTAAGGTATCACATACTGATGGTAAGTCGAGGACGCGATGGTCACAGTCGTAACGACATTTTACCTGATGTTCGTGTCGTACACTAGAGATCCCAAGTATCAGGATAGCTAAGGGAACGTTACCATTTTGGGAAAACGTTGGTTGGTCGATGAAATTTTTAGGTTAGGTTAGATCATGCCGCCCTCCTATAGGAAAAGATGTCAAATCGTGAGCAATTGAGATCCCGAGATCATGTGCACGCTTACAGCTAAAGAACAATGCGGAAAATAATTCCATCTGGCAATGCCGCCTAGAACTGTGATAATAATAGTTTCCCCACTTAATTCAAATTAGGAAATTATGAAAATTAAGAACATATTTGAAGAGAAGTTCTAAACTTGTTTGTGGACGTGATAATATTACTAAGCTTAACGTTTCTTCAAAATATCCATGTTTGAACTAAAAGCTTGATGATTGTCAAATATCTAGAATATAAATATAGTACAACCCTTATTATTCGTGTAAAATTTCTCATGGCTCTGGGCCATATACCTTTCACGTATATGTACGTTCGTGATATTAAATTAAAATCTTTCTTCTCGAGATAGGCTCATATTTATATCCAAGAGTGTACAAACCGACCAGATTTCTTATGTATACGTACATATATCCTTAAGTTACATGGTAAGTCCAAGCAATCGTCATACTACGTTGATTGTAATTTCGGTCACATTCGCAGGACGTGCAGTGCAGTTACGAAGAATGATTTAATACGATATTTTTTTCAAGTTTATCTGTTACTATTATCATTACGGCCGGTATTTTCGTTTTCCTCATTGTACTTGATCCTAAACCTATTTCTGACAATGCTCGCACGTAAACAAACGCCATTCGTTTTGAAGAGCTCCGCAAGACGAGATTTGAAAGATGTTTAGCGTTCGCGTTATTGAAACCAATAAAATAATGTTGGTCGCGTCGGAATGACATCATCAGCTTGTTTAATTATGCGACTCTTTCTTCCCAGCTATGAGGTCAGGTGATCCGTTATAAAGATTAAGATGTTTGCTGGAAGATGTTCCGTCATGTTAGTATAGACATTTTGAGAAACCTCTTCGGAATGAATAACATGCTTGCAAGTAAATGTAATTAGTGAATTCTACGTTACGCATTTTAAATAAAAGCTTTTTATTTTTGAGATTTTGAATAAGTATTAAAAAAAATTGTAAAAATTAAAAAGCAACAGTTTTTCGAGCGCACTATCTATAAATATTAACTTTCAGATATGCAAATTTCTAACTACTTGCATTGAAAAAACGGAGCCAAAAACTAGACATATCAATTTTTAAAAATTGTACATGTACAGTAATAGAAATGACCCTAGTTGGCTGACGATTTGTCTTCAGTTGGTACAACGTAGAACGGTCGGCGCATTATCTGTGACGGTTAGCCACGGTCGGTAGAGTTGGTAAGATACAACACAGAATCAATGGTACTTTCCTAACGTTAGGTATCGAGGGGCTGTGGGTCAGCAAGATCGGTTAATTGTCATCATTCTATGATGTTCACCGGTTATTTTAAGACGGAGCAAGTTCACTATACTATACCATAAGTACTTGATCATACCGAACTAGGTAATCTTGGGTAATTTCTTCAGTGCATAGTGTTAAAAAAGAACTTTTTTTTTTATTTTGGGGCGAGATTGTTTCTCAATTTTTTTGAACGCTGTAACTTCACCAAACAATGTAAACTCTTATCTCGTATGGGTTGGTTTTATCTATCTACACCGTTGTAATATTTACGGTAGAATCATGTTAAAAGAAAGCCGATCTATAAAACCAATATTTACACGTCGTATTTAAAGCGATTGCATACCGTTTGAGTATCACTTACTAGCACAGCTGTCATTCCATCATTGAGTCGTTAGCGTTAATTTGTTTGCGTACGATTATACCATCTCTCGGCGACGATCGGTTAGAAATGAATCGTTTTCCTAATTTGCCGGCCTAAGATTATCGTCGTAAAAGAATGTTTAAAGAAATTATTAACGTAGAAGAAAAACGTCCGATTATAATATGCGGCAAATCATACATACTCGCATTAGAGAAACTTGTTCATTTGTCAAGGAACAAATTGAGAAAATATTAACACAATAATGATTTTCTTTTGATTATTAAGAAACCACATGCTGATTATGTTAATGTTTTAAAATCCCATAAAGAGTATTAAAGTTTCTCTTAACAAATAAGCAATAAAACTACGGAGGAAATATATGTGGACATGTGTATTATGTTCTTCCGGATGTTACGAAAATCTCAGGGTTAGAGAAAGAAACTCTACCAACTCCATTCATTAATTTATTCGCAGTTTCGGATCAATTAATTGCCCTTCAACACCAAATGACAAGCTTTAGTAAGCTTACACACCCCGTTGGGTCGTCACCATACTCACGAAAAAACAAAAAAACATTAAAAACATTATTTAAATTAAAACAAGAATGTTTTTGCCTCATGGTTTGTCTTCCCAGGAATTGTTTCTTATTGATGCTGATGGAATTTCTTTATACCCATCTTATTTAAATTCTTGGAAGCTTTCTTATAATTACAACAAAGTCTTGATCTTAAAAATAAAACAGTTTCCTCCAATTCTAACTATCACACCTCATTCATTAAACTTGCTGTAAATTGTGCTGTAACATTTTTATGGTGCATTGGCTACAATGCCTGCATATTACCATTTAACGACCATTTTGAATTAAATGGAAGCAATGCGAGTATGACACTTTTTCAACATTCATATGTGCACATCTATGTAACTGACTTAAGTGGGAGGGGCAAAAGTGATCGAATCACATCGCATATTACCCAATAAACTCGGATCTCGCACCGTTATCGAAGGAGGAGATTAGATACGATGTATTCCCGTTGTCATCGATTGATTCGTTTCAGGTGCGAAGAAGATTACAAAATAACATGATGGTGTTCCGCTTTACATATCAAATTCGCGGTTACATCCAACATTGAAGCAGTCTTTATTTGCATTTAGCACGCGGACGTAATTCTGAATGTTTATGGCCTAATTAAAATGTTCAATACCTAATGAGGTATGCCTATTGTTGAAGATAATCGATTGGAAACGTCATAGCGTTGATTCAGACAAGTTTCGTATTGTATATTATGAGTTCATTGAATGACTTATTGAATGATTTATTGCGATGACTTTTATTTGTGATACTTGAAGGATACACTTTTCTCCGCCCTGACGATTTGATTTTCCTTGTAGTTAAATTTCATGATAAGAAAACTTCTGCGCACCTTCTTCAGTTCCACGATAGTATAGATTACATAAAAAAATTAAGGATTTTGATACAGTAGAAGACTAGACCCCGGTTTAAAAAAAAATACGTAAAATGTTATTCTCGAAATTAAATCAAAACAGACGTCCGATTAGCGAAGATGGTACATTTATACAAGCAAAAAAAGACGATTATAGACGTTTTGAAAATGTCGATAAAATATACAAACTCTAAATAAAGAGTTTCTCCCTAAATAGGCCTAACAACCCAAGTAAAAATTTAGTTCCTGTTGGTTTGTATACGTCAGCAGATGGCTTAACTTTTCACTTATTTAAGGATGCGATGCTTCATATATTTCAGTACAAGTAATCAATCTCAAATATTCGAATAGGATAATCAAGCACTTCCAAACAAACTGCAACATGTGCAAATATTTTATGTGCAATAAACAAGACATCTATAGTTGAACTAAATTTACACAACCCACGGATTTGGGTTAACCAGATGCACCTTCTCGAAAATAGCGACGTCCTAGATACGAATAGGTAAATATTGAATTATTATTCAAATCGCAAATACAACGATTTATTGTTTTATTAAATGTTGCTGGAGAAACCAAACAAGAAAACGTTTCCAAGTATTATGAATATGTCTAAGTACGCACTTTCCTCGATGCTTTCTAATATATTTCCGATTGTGTACGTTTCGAATTTGATGGACTTTCTCAAAAAATAATACAACAAAGTAGACCTTTTAAAAACTTAATTTCAGCTAATCACATTGTCGTTTACGAAATAAAACTATTCATATTATCCCACGTAATACCGAAGATTAAACGCCTTTAACGTTTAAGACTCGATTCGATCGCAATTAAAATCGCATTAGAACATACCGCAGTACCGAATTAATTCGGTATTGTGACTTAACCCAGACGAATGGCATTGTTCTTTGTGTCTCTCTTAAACGAACCCGTGTGGGCTCCTAATCTTAACCGATAAGTCCCCTCTGATTATTGAACGCTCCCTGTTTTCAAATTGACTTTAATGACGGTAAGGCAGGCGCACCCGTACATTCGAACCACTAATGTTCCGCTCTTAGTCTGGAACGAAAGTAGCGAAACTACATATGCTTGTACGTATTCTTTTGTCTATAAGAATTGATTCGAAGACGACGCAGAATAATATGTAGTAGTATTCAATTCTGGAAATAGTTAGAAATAATTCAATTTGAAAACCAAAAGTCTCAAATTAAAAATTCCCCAGGGGTCCATACTAGGACCACTATTCTTGAGATATTCAATAATTGAAATACAAATTTAAGTATGTTGGAAGTGAGCTCATAATGGACGCGTTCAAGCCACCCAACTGTTTACTTATGTTTTTGCTATGGTGCCAGATAACAATTGAACGATTTTGGTAGCAACGTTGTCCAATAGTTGACACTCCCCATGGTTAACATTTCTCGTTCAGGAAACATAACAACTCACCGCACACAACAATCGCTTGAACGCGCCTAATATTTAAAAATTTCTTGAAAATAATATTTCCAGCAAATTAAACAGTGAATAACGATATTCTAGAAATCGCAGCCCTCTTATGGAATTGACCTCAACATACGAGAATGTATTCATCTAAAACTAAACACAAGTAACCAATTTTTTACGTCAAATAGTACTAATAGTGCTAATTTTATCAACAATGAGTAACGATGTTATCGGTGATTTGATTAGTAGAATGGAAAAATGCAATCGGACAAGGTTACGTTGTATAAGTTTTTTATTTGCATTCATTAAACGAACTGCATAGCGTACATTTGCTTACAGAAATATTATGTAATTTACGGCTGTAAAATCGTAAATGAGCGTCTAAAAATTATCGCAAATACTGTTTGAGGATAACGATTTTAATGTGAAAGTATGACGACAAAAAATTTATTCGATTTATTATCGCACGCTGAGTATTCGGCACACTTCAACTTTTGATTATGCAAGTGTGAAAAAACGTCAGAAAACGTCGGTTACGACATTAACCTTCAAATGAGTTAAAAATTAACGATCATCCTCTTTTTCAACCGGTGATAGATACGCTGAGAAAAGGACACTAGTTGATTCAACAAAATTTTCTACAGGTTTCTTTTTTAATTTTAATTGTTTCATTAAAACTTCGTCTTTGTTGATGGAAAAGATGACCAACACTTAATTTTAAATTCAAACGGTACTACATCTTCGAAAAGTTATTCTGCATTAAATTCTGAGGCTTTGGTGCGTCAATCAATAATATTCTAATAGTTTCGGGATTTCAGGTAAGTGATTCGCGAAAGGCCTCCATTAGAGATATCCAAGTGGAATTGTAACTGGTCTCACCTGTGGAAGGTGACAAAGGAAATTAGGGTGTAAAGTCAGTTTTCTGCTTTTCACAAGTAAATTCTCGGAAATGTTGAGTAGCACCGCGTTCAGCGAAATCTTTAGCCAAATGCAGAATACAATAACAGGAAAAGGACACCGTAATCTTGACATTTTTATCAATTTCAGACATAATTCGTGTAAAGAATAACATACATCTTTATTTTTTTCTTATTGACATGTTCTTACACTACCTTCTGCTGTAACAACACCACGCACCTTCATTGGGGTGCTAATAATGTTTGTATCATCCTTCTACTGTCTTATAATTTTTAGATTTTAGATTACATTAGTTAATAGAACAATTAAAAAGTTCATAATTCTCACACTGACACATTTTTTCCCAAAAAATAGCGTATATTTGTTCTACTTTATTAACATTGCTTATGATCGGTGATTACAAAGATTTACGGAACAGTTTATGCGTATAACACATATAAACCCGCATGTGTTTAAATCATACTTTCGCCGAAAACAGGTACTGATTAAACTAATTCTTTCATACATAACCTTTGTAACTTAATCAATAATAATTAATGTTCTTGGAATACATTCAATTTGATACATATATTGAAGACCAATTCTTCTATTTAGGAAAACGTAACTACTTCAAAGAACTATTAACTCTTTTTTTAGTATTTAGGTTACAAAATTATGAGTCACGCCACAAACATGTGTAAAGCATTATGAGGTGTTATATTCTTCCTTTCATGTTCTATTCTAAGGCATCTGAGATTAGTACAATACCCTATAGTGCTATCACGTGTTACATAGAAAACAATGGCCATGGGTGGATTTTGAATGCAAACTAGTACTTTTATACTCACGTACACAAATACACCTTATCCAAAATAGTTTTTCGATAGCAAAGAAAGAGACGGCTAGATTTCTTACCTGGAAAAGAAAGAGAAACGATTTATTTGAAATGCATTTATAGTTATAAGAAAATTATTAATTCATAACATAATAAATTTTGAATTAAAATTTTATAGTCGTCCGTTGTACGTTAAGATTTCTAAATGTACAAATTCCAGACAATCAATTTTTTTTTTACTCCCATCGGCGAAGATATTAGCGTGAGAGTTTACGGAAAACGTGACATGGACCATGACATCCACACGAAATTACTTCGTAGTAGAGAAAAAATAAACGACATTGTAGTTGGCTACGGGCTATGTAAAGCTATGGCATAATAGAGACAAGGCACTCCTACTTGGACAGTTACACAAATTATCTTTCGCATTGTTATTTATATACGCCATCGTTCAAAAGTTTGATGGAATTGCGGAAAAATCCTTTAAATTTGACATGCGATCTTTGTTGTACGAGCTCTTCTTCTTCGAGTCTTTATCTTTAGTGTTTAGTGTCATCTTTAGACATTTTAAAAAGAGTCAACTAACGTTAAAAGTTAGTCACTATTTTAAAAGAACACGAGATACCTTTGAATATATCCCAAGTATCAAAAAATAAAGAAATTAAGCGACTTTAAAATAAATGCAATAAGCTTATTTGTTGCAAAGTAAGTAAAATATCAAGAAGGAGAGGCAGCTGAAAAAGAAAATTTAAAATATCAAAAACGAGTTAATGGAAAAAGTGGAAACGTGGAAAAGAAGCAGCAGAAAATAAGAAAATTCATTCAGGCACCAGAAACGTTAATTTTTGCTTCAGTTCCAGGTTCTTTAGATGATGTTGGCAGCCAAGGCGTCTACATCGTAAATTCGTAATTCTTTTAGGATAACATTTTCGAGAGCTTGCATTTATAAAGGCTACCATTTTACTAAAAAAATAATTGTCCGTCCACGTTTTTAAGATAGGGAGAGAGCAAAAAAACCTAAAAATTGTAAATGCTTTAATTTGTATTCATTGTACCCGTTGTATTAAATATGCAAGAAATTTTCTTAAAAAAAAACTTGAAATGAATACTCTCATTTTTAAGTATGATTTTTTTTACTGACGATCAACTCATCGAATTTGGGGGTTCAGCTACCCCTAATCCCCTTATCTTTATTTCAAGAATAACTCTTAAAGTTTATTTTAGAAGCTAAAAAAGCGAACAAAAGGAATTAATGATTGCGTCGTTTGTCTTTGAATGTATAAAACAATCATTACACCATAACAATACCATGAAACCCACGGTTACGTAAATTATACGCATCACATGTTGGGTGCTTTTGTATTCGTCTAAGAGACACCGATTAGACATACCTAAGTATCCCTAACAAAACTCAGATTCAGCAATCTGCCTACCTACACACGTATTACACGAGGAAAATAAAAAATTGTTGAAAAACACATGAATTATGCATAAGACCTCTACGCAATTGCCTAAAAATATACATACACTGTTGTTCGCGAGTTTGACCATTGTCGTGTTGAATACAGCAAATATTTAAATATTTAGAAATTATCATTTATTGTTCTTCGTATAAAAGCGCTCACATCAAACGTTCTTTTTATCACCGTTTTTGTACAACAAATTATTGACATTTGGTACTTTTGATTCTACTATCTTCTGTATAGGTGATGATGGTTGGATAGTTTCTGACACCGGTTGCTTCAAATGACGAACTTTGAAGAGTATATGATCAATTTCTAGCCCAGATCTGGACAGAGCAATGACTGTATCTATGCATAAAATGTACTTAAATCTTAAAATTCTTGGCTGAGACGTCCGCTTCCTCTTAAAATCACAAAGTCATACCATCCGCCTAAAAATAGCATCGCCCGTATATCCGTACGCATGTGTATATTTTGAAATTTCGCATTTTGGCATGGATACGCTCGGGAAGCAAATTACTCATATTGCCACATGTGTGTAAGCGCGTTTAAATCTTTTAAGAGTGTATTCTGTCCGTTTATTGTATGCCTGCGCTGCGGAAACCCAGAGAGAGAACTAATTTCGCTTCGTACGATTTATTAGCTGAAGCCAAGTCGGTTTATTTCGAATCGTCTTTTCATGTATTTTCATGTCTATTTGTTTAGATGACAAACTTATTATTACATGCGTAATCGATGCTGTATGTGTATATGTGCATGTGCAGTATCTTATGTAGAATGTGCGTGTCTATTTATAATCAAATGATTTGCCGTTTGATTCAAATTTTCCATGTTCGCGATGAAAGTAAACAAACTAGCCCGTTATAAATGATTATATAGACAAAGTATGTATATGTGTACAATAGCGATTTCAACTGAAATAGAACTGCAAAAATGTACCCTTCGTATCTAGATCACATCTGCAGAAGCTGTAATTCAGCAACTGTGAGCAGACTAAATCCAGGGGATTTTTTACATTTTTAACATGTACAGCCTTGGCCAATGCAGCGGAGCACTTGTGGATTTTCACAAATATACGAAAAATACTCGCTGTTTTAACATTAGGGGAAAAACAATTAAATGTTATTCCAGAAGTTACTCTAGAAAATCGCATGGAGGTGTACCAAATAAAATCGAGACGCTTCAATGTTTGGAATTACTCGCGTTCCAGGTGCGTACGGGCTAGGCACTAGCAAACAGTAAATGTTTTTCTATAAATATTTACAATTATCATGGCAAAAAAAGTGACAGTTAATTGAAAGTAAGAGAGGACAAATTCTTAAGCATACAACCGCTGTATTTGATTGTAAAATCATTAGAATTGTTGGAGAAAAATAGAATCCTGGTTCTGTCCATTTTGTCTGAGATTATTTTCTTCGATCTTATTCTTTATTTTGTTCTACGATTAGTGATACATTATAGCCTTGAATTTTGGGAAAGTTATTGTTATATATCAAGAAGATAACAAGAGCCAGTCAGAAAAGATCCTTATGGTACACCTTGCTTAATCACAGCATGTATAATGATTGTTCTGGATTTCTTTCGGTGATTTTAATAATTCATATAATGTTCCTTGGAAGCCTATTATTTCTGATTTAAAAAGACATTGCTAGCATCATGACAATGTCAATTTGATAAATAAAGAAAACTCAACCAAAGGGCCACAAACGTTCTTCAAAAACACCGGCTTGACGCCAAAATAAACGAAGGGCAGAAAAATACTTCGCCAGCGAGTCACGAAAAATTCGACATACAACCATTTCTACTTTTTTTTTTAAATTTAACTGAAAATAGGAGCTACTTTTACTACTTGTTAGAGAAATCATCATAGCATCTACTGTAAAACAAAGCATTGATGTGAATTGAAATAAACAGAAGTGACCTAAACGTCTAAAGAGGTAAAATAGCGGTCATCAGCGTTGCTCCGAGTCTTTCCTTGCCTCGTACCATCATTTGCATCTCTACCTATATCACTACTCTTCCAAACAACCTTTTGGCGCAGCCTAGTGCCGCTCCTCCCAGCTGGAAGATGGTATGTACGTAACAATTCTAATCAGGACTATTGGTTTCGACAGAATCACCATCCGAATGACTTGTCCCGCAGAACCTACTCTAAATGTTAAGTGTCCAGTTTATTTATACTAGTTATTACTTCCGCGCTATTAATAAAATCCGGGGATTTGCGCTATGTAACTAGCTGTACCTACCTTTGAGAGAAAGAAGTCCCAAAATTATACGAGCGGCCGCGTGGGTGGAGGTTTGTAAATTTTGCATGTCAGTGTGATTCATCCAGCTACAAAAATTAATTCGTTCGCTGTCTGGCATTATGAGCCGTGAAGTAAGTGGATGTGTAGCCAGGTAAAATTAGTACTATGCGTATTACATCACCATATACAAATTAAGAATAACATATAACGTTTATTTATAGCTTTAATCATATTTCTTTTATGACTTTCTGCCGAAAGGAATAAATTGACATCGTTGAGATAATAAAACGAACAAGAAAAAGTCAATGGTAAAAATAACCTTGTTGTCAGATCATTTAGAATTTATCGAAATACTTCGAAGTATAAAGATGTTTATAACGACGAAAATTATTTTTTTTTGGTGAATTATCATCATTAAAGTCATTAAGTAGATTAGATATAACTAAAAAAAAAAGGTAGTCAAAGAAAGTAATTGTCCACCGATTTGTGGGATTTTTAATTTAAATTATCCGACGAGCGAGCTTAAGCGTTTGACATTTCGCAATTAGCTCCGGAAATAAATAACTAAGATGTCGGATGGTGGCGCCAGAGTAGAGCTGCTAAAAGCATGATTAGTTCGCTTGTTTTTCTTGCATACGTACAATTACGAACAGATTTAGAAACGTTATAATCAAACATTTCGGAAGTTTACGTATTTATCCAGTTAATGGGATCATAATAAACCGACTTTTGCAGAAGGAATTAAGTATGTTTTGACGTTTATAATTTTATAGAGTAACATATAACGGATAGCTTTTTAATTTTATTTGAAACGATTCGTTCGTATACAACGCAAATTAAATAAAATGCGACTGCTCTTCTAAATTTAAAATATAATTCAAATATATAAATCCGAGAACATGAATTTGAAGAAGTTAGAACCTTCCCGAGAAGGCAAATAAAGAAAATAGAACGGATAGAAGCGAGGTGACAGAAAACTACATGTACAACAAGGATATCCCTTTTGAAATAATGTGCCTATCAAAGTAAGAGGAAGAAAAGCTGTGAGTACGTAGGTAACGAGTAACGGGGACTGTAAGCCGACGAATCTGATAGTTAGGTGTATTACCGGCGAACAAGGAAAAACATACGAGAGATATAATAACAGCCGAGCGAAAGGAAAAATTTAATTTTAACCCAATCGTGTCTCTATTTCTGTATTTTGAGTTGTTTACGGTTATAAATTTTTACGAACATTGCTTAAATTTATGGCAAAAACAAATGTTCCTTTATGTCAGGTTCCATGGTATGTGTAACATGAAATCTTCAATCATTCCATTCGAGAAGTGACGCAAGAAAAAAATTATAGATTGCTATTATCAAAAACTACTATACGGGAGATAAAATCATCTTCACATACTAACAATTCAACGTCTCTCTTGATTGCCTCTGTGTATGTACCCTACATATACATTAAAGCCGAGTAGAAGAATGGTAGCAGGAGGTATACCTCTATCATAAACAGAATTTATTCTTAGAACAACGATGCGCCTATTTTGAAGTTTCCAAGGAATAATTTTACCGCGTAGCTGCACTGTACAATGCGTTAAGTATGTTATGGAACCCATTTACCTTTGGAAAAATAACCCAAAATATATCCATAAGCACCCATTTAATCAGTGCATTTGTCGAAAATCCTTAACCCAATATTATCATGCTGTTAACAGAATATGCGTTCTTTTTGCTTTATTTTCTTGTCTCTGCTTACAATACGTTAATGGCTGGATAAGAAAAACGGATAAAATAAAGATGAGTTTATTTTTAACACTTCAACGCGAACCCATAATGCGTGGATGCTTTCGGGTGTTAATTCCTAAAGTTGTTTTCACAACTGTTCCTGCCGGTTCAACATTAGGGA
Organism: Oryctes borbonicus; assembly: GCA_902654985.2. Taxonomy (NCBI): domain Eukaryota; kingdom Metazoa; phylum Arthropoda; class Insecta; order Coleoptera; family Scarabaeidae; genus Oryctes; species Oryctes borbonicus. The sequence continues at coordinate 488,865 of LR736887.1, read as the reverse complement.
AACAAATGTGGACGCTTAGTTACTGTAATTTTAAAACTTCTATTTGTTTTCTTCTTCTCAGGCTTTAGATGTAAATAAACAGGATATCGTTACAGAAATATTAACTATATGCATACGTCGGAATGCTGCCGTAAAGATAGTTGGATAAATCCATATATGCAAGAGAAAAGCTTAATTCTGAATTTTTTTTTGTTAAGTTCGTTTATGGGATAAAATTAAAATATTTAACAAATTGAATTTAAATATAGAAAAATAATATTTTCGTCTCATAGAAAGCTTGCAAATCCTTTACACGATAATAAACCAGCGATAAGGGCAGTGTTGTAAGCTGACCAAAAACCAACAAAAAAATAATAAGAAATGATCTCGGAAAACCCTAAAACATGAAGCCATTATGAAATAAATTTCTATTCTTACTAAAGCTCCGGAATGTACGCACAAAAAAATTCCAAAACAAAATCTTTCTTATTCCAATTCACATGGTCTAATAATTCTTTTCTAAATTTGCTTAATGTTAAAATACAATTTGCAATAATTATAATATTTATTTAATAAAAATTCTAATGCCGAAAATTTAAAAACAAATAGATAGACACATACAGCCATATATATACATATATACGGAATATCATGCGCATCTGGATCTTGTTAAATTTTTACTGAGATAAGCCCGCCAAGCCCGAAATCCAAGATATCTTCAAATATTTACGTTAAGGTTATAATTTTAGCAAATCAAGACGTAAATTGTTAACATAGCAAGAGATGTGTTCAAGGTGCAGCCGAATTTATAGTGGTGGCTTCATATCTTCTGGATAAATACACATTTCTCCAAAATACAATATCCTATTATATAATTAAGCGTTTCGGTTGGAACAGAATATCGATTTATTTCTACAAAATCCGAGTAATCTGTCCTTAAGGACAAGACCTCCCAAACACGTTCACAACCATTAGGTTGTTTACGAAAATTGGCCCGCTAAAAATAGCAAGAACAACCTAATTAAATCTTAACAATGCAATGATAATTATATTGTCCTTGAAACATTAAACTTAATTCCATGTGAAACCTCGATTTTCAGTTTGATATGAATGCCGTACACAAGTCATTGAATTCTCCCATTCCCCCGGCACCGATCTTGTTACATCATACACGTAAAATTTGTGTAACGATCTAGCAAAATAAAGTGTGCATATTTGCTTAAACAATATAGTATGACCGGTGATTTAAAAAAAAAGTCCGTTTATATTATCTCGTGAGCGAATTCTATTTACATAAGAATTTTATTTATCTACGTAAATAACCTTGTTTAGTGTGAATATTATTTGTCGTGGCCTACACACTGTATGGCTACTTGTGTACACACAGCAAAAGGATTACTATTGAAAACATCAGAAGAAAAAATTCTAACGATGTCAAAATCCAATAGAACGCCGATAAGAAATAAGAAAGTTGGTTGTTTTAGTTTTTCTCTACAGTCCCAAATAATGATGGTAAAGGTATAAATAGAAAATGAGCATTGTTTAAAAAATCTCGAACGGCATTTATCACAGATACATTTTCTCTTCGGATTCATAATAAACACAAAATTTACTTATAAAACTTTGATAAATTTAAATCTACCCTCTATCTCCAGTAATAAGCAAGATCCCCATTGTGAAGGTCGTCATATGGTTTCGGCAAAATAGCGTTTCATAATTGCAACAAAATATTTGATCGATCGCTTTACTTTTTCGGAGATTCGCAAAGGTTAAAAGTTTAAAGACCATATGTGGAAAAAAATATATAATTTGGTATAAATTTGCTAGAATCATCGTTACGTCATCGTATAAACGCAAGAAAAAACGCTGAAATCACATTTATCATCGTTCGGAAGGTATTTAAATTAAAGGTTAGCCTACGAAATGTCCCATAATTTTGCGAACACCTTCGTACGATTTCAGCATAAGATAACAACTCATTAATATGCTGTTGTGAGTCGATTTCGAATGTAAATTCGAACGAAAGAAATTTACAACCTATTCTGGCTGTCAACTAAATTCTTTTCGACGTCCTGTTTGTTGACGTCGCTGCTAGATTTTACAAGAGTTACCAGTTCTTTAGATTAACCTACTATTTTAACTGGGCAAGTAAACGATAAAAACAAGCCGCATTTATATATGAAGATATCGTGTCGAGATGCATCTTCTTGACCGATATAACATTCTTTTAATGATAAACTTGAGCACTCACAAAAAAAACAACATGAATATTCACATTAGCAGCATTTATAAATGCATCAGATTAACTTAATGAAAGCACATGGTATCGAAGAGGAACTACTAGATCGTGTTCGTTATTATAAATAACAAAAAAAGTACATATACATATGGAGATGTCAAAAGTGCATGTGTATGTAGAAGAACGGTTGAATCAATTTAATGATAACCACGGCGATCTAAAAATAAGTTTTTTAAGCGTTGTACAGCCATCACTACATAGTTTACTGTACGTTAATGTACGCATAATCAATCTATGGCGGACATGTGGTGCAATTAAGCAATAGTAGTAATAAGTTACACACTATATACGCTATATGACAAAATCGGGATGCAATTAGGGCATATCGTCTCAGTTAATTTAATGAATTGGCCGTGATAAGAAGACGATTTCTTTTTTTTAATGTTTTATCATTAAATTGTTGAAGTTTTATAGGATTGTAAATTCTCGTAAATTCGTTTATTATTCCTAGTTTAATGCACAGTAGCGTCACGACTAGCGCTGTTCAGCCACTGCGCTCAGATCACCTGGAGGTCTTATTTAGTAAATATTCCTACATAGATGGCGCCAGAACATAATTTTCAAATTGGTAAGTCAAACCACACAAATTAAATTTCAAAATTCAGTAATTTGTGTGTCCGGATAAGCGACCAAGTTGATAGAGTTAGAAAAACCATAAAATTAAGTGACGAATCTTTAAACGGACAACACCAACAGTATTCAACACCAGGTACTGGAAAATTCAACCAAATTTCAAAAATGGCCAAAGACAAGTGTGCTACAATGGTTGGATTCCTTGCACAAAAAGGTCTTTCAGAATCCTATTTTGTTGAGGTTAATTGTACATTAAATGCTCAAGTATGTGCATGTCAATGCATAGAACGTATTATAATAATTATGTTTCTGGGCGAAAATATCTTTTGGCCTGATGGAGTAAACTGATATTATACTAAATTAACAGTGAATATACTTCAAGAATTGGGTGTATAATTTAAATTGTAAATTGCACAGATTTATACAAAGATATTGACCACCAATTTGTTATATTCTTTCTGAAGAACCTATAGATAATAGATATTCCTTTTTAACTGTCTCAGAAGAATTCTATATATATAATATTCTTATCAATAATAATTTTAAGAATTTAATGTTTTTGTAACCCATTCTACTTAAGCATTTGAATAGCTTGTCTAAGAAATACAAACAGCTCGCATTTAAAATTTAGGTCAATCATATTTCTAATAGTATATGGCGCGTATTTCCGGTTTCTATTATTATTATTATTATTGTTATTACAATATACAGTTGCCTCCTACTTCGTCATTTATCAATGCTCTATTGGGAATGTAATTGATTATATACAGATCATAAAGCATATTGTTCAATGAGTCACGATCCGACGATGCCCCTCTAATCATTGAAACTGTTGAATTTATATTACAGACGGAGTAAAGATTACAAGCAAAATCTCTGTTCTCTGTCCACTTATCGATCTTTTTTTTTTGTTTTAAATATTTATACCTCTGGGATATAATTACGTATTTTTGACGGTAATGGCGCGAGTAACATTGAGCAATTTGTGAGCGTCAAAATCTGTTTATTTTCATTAGTAAAATAAGCAAAAAAATTAATGGTTTCCTGTGAATTATACAATCATACTCCAAAACTTCAATTCTAGATGTATTGCCTTAACAGTGTTTCTGTCTCTATATACCGGCTGGGTCGGAAGCGACCACAACGCTATAGTTGAACATTGCACAACGAGCTGCCACAGACAAAACTTTCTTACTGGAACGTTCAACAGAAAAATTATTAATGATTGATTGAACTGGTGTTTTTATTATTTTATTTGTTCATTAAATCATAGCTAATTAACTACAAAGCACACATCCGGATCCAATCACGGTATTATTTATACGTCATAATAAGAAAATAATTGGTAATGATCCAATCAGTTGTAGCTAAGAAAAGATCAAGCTGATGCACTGTTATTGTTGAGATGTTGATGAACACAGATGTGGAAACGCCTTTCTAAATTATGTTTAATACTTATATACTTATAACTTAAACTGATTGAGCAATTACTTTAAATGACAGCACTTGTCCATCGAATTGGGACCACGCCACAAATTTATTTCGAATCTAATCCAAGACTTTCAAGAAACAGTAAAATTTTTAACTAAATTTTGTTAATCTACTGTTTTCCTTTCAAACATTAACTTTCTGGGAATGTTAAAAGTTTCCCGTCGAACCTATCTTGACTAGTTGGGGAATGCATCGGATTCATAGTAACGCTACTTGTATGAAACCTAAAGCCTAAAGCTATCGTGGTTTGATTCGATACCTAGAAATATCCCGACAGGCACGATTTGGGTAGGACTTTGACCCGGCCATCCCCGTTGGATAGGCTTATATCACGGGCGAGCCGATTACACCTCACGGTTAGTTCCGTTTCCGGAAATTTTTAGTTTACACCAAATCTCGATAACACGTAAGTTGCTTTGTAATTGGCATTGGAATCGATGGAATTACAATTCTTTAGAACGTCTACGTAAGCCTAAAGGTTACAATTTAAACAAGGCAAGATGTAATTTAGGTAGGGTAAGGTTTGAATCTTGGATCGCACCTGAGCATAGAGGAAAAAAATGTTATGTATCTTATCGCAATTACTTTTCAAGGCGTCAGCGTCATATCTTGGGTTCTACCGTTTACATATATTCTTTGGAATAATTCCCACGTTTGTTTTTATTTTATCCCTTTCTTCGCTTCTGCAATTTACCTGAATACTTAAATAATTGCCCCTGGATATAACAATTTCGTTTGGATAAACATTCGACTGCCTTCTTGATAGATGCAATTAGTTTCTTTAGGTTGTAATACCGCCACTCAATTATTTGTAATCAGCAACCTACCAACATATTATTCCCAAAAATATTTTTAGTTTTAAATTGTTGAACCTTAGAATTCTAAAAAGGACAACAATTCCTATTTCACATTCTTTTCTAATTTCCCTGATTTACCAGTATTAATTTTATTTAGTCAAAAATATAAATAATTATGTAGTAACCAGACCTTTATGCTTTCTTTTTTTTTGTAAAATTATTTTCTCACAGTAAACACGCAGAAATTAAACTTTTATCCTTCTAGAGAAAACGCGAATCAAATTTTGGGCGTAAATATGGATTTGTTGAGTCCAACTACATACACTCATACGTCCTTTCAATCAATTTTCTACAAATCCCATTGGTGATCGTCCGACATAAATTTCACCTCATTATAATATATAATTTTCCGCTAACTGTGGCGCAGATATCAATTTGTCACTAATCCAGATGCTAATAACGTCAATTTTGGCAACATCCACATTACATTATCGGTGATCGTTCTTAAGTTGCCGTAAATTTGATGCGTTAGTATCTGCTCAAATTTAGACAAATCTTCAGCCATTAAGGAGATTTATTGCCAACAATTAGTCACACCGCGTATAAATTCGTGATTGGCATCGCGTAGATTGTGAAATTGTTTCTATTTAAAATTCTGACGAAGTACCATTACGAAGCTAACAATCCATCATTAGTAACACTCACACACGTAGGTAGATAAATATATAAGAACGATGTTCTTACTCGTAACACTAATTCGGTCATATTTAGCGCTAAATAAAAGCCGCGATTTACGGAATCGTTTCTAATATTCCGTGAGCGGTCTGCAGCGGGCAAAGCTAATGACGACCTACCGTCAATCGCCATGATAACATGGGCGACAGCATGCGTTACGTTTACACGTCAAATATGATTCATTGTTTTCGATATAATCCGAAACCGCAAGCTGTTTTAAATGATGTCACTGTGACGAGTAGCAGCTCAAGCCGCCATCAAGATCCCTGCGGATTCCAAGAGGAACGAACGAGAGACGGCATAGTCTTGGTGAAAGGTTTAATATCTCTGTGGTTGTCATGTGTCAATAAATAGAAATGTTTCCACATTATAAGAATGTCTTTTACATTATTTTATAGTTGTAGTATACTAGAATATTGAAATGTTATAATTAATGAATTTCTGCAGTTTACACTTTTATTAGCCAAGTCTATGTAAATTTTATGGAAATCTTTTTTTTTAACCACAACGTAGTTGTATTTTATATATGTGTAAAGGTGTATGATATACAAGGTACTTAGATATTGTGATAAAGGTAGAAATATGAGGAAAAATGAAAATACAAGAAACAAGCAGCGACTAGACAGACTGCAAGAAAGCAATAATTTCACCTGCCTTTGTCATCTCTATTCATAAGGTCCATTTTCATGGCACCACATAATTAAAGTGAGGACGTTCGGTGCAGTTTGCTAGCGAGTGTTAGTCAGCCAAGCGTCGATCGGGTATAAGCAGTAGCGTAGATAAATTGAAAGTTATATTTTGTTAATCGTCAAGCTTAATTGTTCGTTGTAAATTGGTTTCGTTGGCCAATACTGCCGTCGCTCTCTGCCTATCTCCTACGTGGCGAGTTACACACACGCGAGACCTAGCCTGCCAACGAATGTAACGCCAATGACAAACTGCACGCAACGTCGCCATTCTACATATAATACATCCGTGGTTAAAGATTTAGTGAATTGTGGAATTATTTTTTTGCGTCATGTTTTATTTAAAACAAGCAATTTTGAAGTCCCAAACCAAAAACGCAATGGTTAAACGAAAAAGATTTTTCATGGGAATGAAGCAGAAAACCATTGGTAAACTGGTGTTTGGATTGAATGGCAACCATAATCACATGTACAGTTGCAAAAAGGATCTGGGGCTTAATATCAGAATCTGTTCGACGACGCCTACGGGCAGTATACTTGAACGAGCGTTTTAAAGAAACACAAACAACCTTTTCTGGGTATTTATACTTTACAATCTTTTCGCTACAATTTCACCACGTAATTTCGGTCTTACTTTCCTCTTAAGCAAATGTCACTCTTGTGTAAATGATGTAACATTCCGCATGACATACATTCATACAAAAAAAGTATATACTACTGCCCACACATTTCGAAAAGCATTTCAAGATTTCTGTAACACACGTCTTGCGAAATTATCCAAGCTTTTACGTACACAAATACAAAAATCTAGTTTGTAATCTTTCCTTTATATTCTGCATACGCGATTACGCATTTACATTTGTTACATGTTTCTTTTTTTTTTGGTTTTTCGGAACCCCGTTAGCCAACTAACACAATTATAAACATACTTCTTTGAAAGAACCTTGCATTGTTTCCGCAGTCTATTTCTACGGTTTTGCAGTTATACGGTGTGTGTATTTATTTGTATTTGTCGTGATGTGTGGTAAGTGGTATTGCATTACATTGTTCAGCCATTGTTCGCGAAAACAATGCTTTTTCTGTCCGGTGGAAAGGAAGAATGAAAGGAGAAGGTCCGTTATTCGGAAATGGGCATTATACAATCATGTAGGCATATTTCATAATCAGCGGCAAGATGCCAATCAACGTTATGCGGTCGTTAAGGTTTAGAATTAGCAAAATGCTTTTTCATTAGAGGTTGTAACTTAAAAAGTATTCAATTGAATTCAAACGATGAAATTTGCAAAATATTTGCATATGAAGATTTGATATATGATCTGTACCAAGCCGCATTCTCAATAAGCACTAAGCACGAAAAACTCGAGACATGTATATAAGTTTTAAACAAATGACATTATGAGAGTAGCACCTTCAGGATCGTATCGATGATTTATTGGCCACATTGAGTTAATTCCGAATTTAAATGAAGTAGATTCTGTATTGCCGTCCATTGGCAAAAATGAGTAACGAATAGAAATAAGTTTTACTCGAAAGGAGTTTAAATAAAACGGCAACATATTTGCGGGAGATTGATGTGTAGCACGCGGAATCTCTAATATTAAAGTACCTGTACTGCTTGAGATCTTATTTCTGGTTGTGAAACAAAAAAAAAAAACTGGTAAGATGAGAATATGCGTTGATTATTAAAAACTTTGCCAATATTACTCGAAATGCTGAGCTAGGAGCTTCGAGGTTGACCTTGAAATGGTAAAGATACAAGAGAATACAAGAATTAAAGGGTTGGCAAATGGAAAACCAATACGAGAATACATGGTGGTGACCCATCCTTTTGCAAAAAATTAGCACTGTTTACGAAGTGATGTCACCATGGATAAAATAGAACTGAAAATCTTTTTATTATTGGTTTTGTGGTAAGCACCAAGGAGAGATGATAAGGAAACTAAGCTACAAGTGCTCAAATACTTTGGCATTTTCCTTTTTTTTACATGTTTTGCATAGTTGTATCGTACTTTTAAACGTTTGTTTTGCTCTTAAAATGGAACCTGGAAAGCTGAGCAGTCCCGAGTCGTAATAGCCGAATGTTAGGAGATTTTTTTACAAATGAGTTTCAAAGTTATGTAGTTATTACATTTCTCCATCATCAAATCTAACCGTTGAATCTCACCCTCACGTTAATATACAAACCAGGGTTAAAATGCCTGGTATGCGGTTGAGGAAAAAATGCCGAGTTTTAAATTTGGTCTCGCTTCTACTGCGTACCTATCTCTTTCTATGCGACTGCAAGGTATCTTAAGAGGTCTCCCAAGTATCACTTGGATTTTACTGCGCTCCGTGGGAGTTGGTTTATCGTCAAATACACCCGTTGCTAACAAAAAATCCATCTGTACGATGTATAACGTGAGAGACTTTAGATTTTCTTTATTCTAAATGTTATTACACGTTTGCTTTTAATGAGAAATTGGAGCAATTCACTATTTGACAGATTCGATGATTAATTCATCTAGTTTGTGCGTGAGCTTCAAATGTCACGACGTTTTCACAACACCAAATAAATAATATTAGCTTTTTTAACATTTATAGGGCACGCCTACAGTAAACTATATACATAGATCTGATTTAGATTTAAAGGCGTTCAAATAACGTAACTGGGCATAAAACATTATAGACATCCTGCTGTTGCTTAGATTAGTTGTACCGATCCGAAGTTATGCAATTCGTTATCTTAGATCGGTTTCTTGATTTCGTTTAACGTACTCGCCTAATCTTCGTTGAAAGGTTACAACAATGAAATTGTAGTTTCAACGCGATTAATGTTTGAAAATGGGAACTGTACAGAATAGAAACGTAAAGCGTGGCCTTCTTTGTACAATTTGAACAGCTTCGTGATTCAGGTAATATATGTTTAAAATAAGTCTCGAAAAAAAAGTTCCTTTCGATGAATAGTCAAAATAAGATACAATACGTATAAGCAGAAAGGAGCAGGAGTTGCTAGTATTTCACAAACTATAATCGACATTTTGATGCCAACCCGACACGTAAAATCACTAAAGACTTTAACAAAATAATTTTAATGAACACCCCAAATGATGTTTAATTAATTCCTTTCGAAGACGAATTTTGCTCAACTATACAGCGTGGTCACGCGATACAAGTTTGGTTTTTTTAAAGTAATATCCTGTATATGTAATACATGTTAACTTCCTTTAACATTGCTGGTTATATGCAATGTTGAAACTTGGTTTTTGAGGTAATTTAGATAATTTTACATTTTTGCCTTTGTTTCTTGAACAGCCGGTGTCTTAATGCATCAACCGTTAAAAAAGTAGCGCCATTTTGTAAAGTTCTCAAAATACTAGGGCTTGTTTTTGTATTCCCAGACTACGCAGGAAAAGAAAAGCTTAGAATAACAATAAAAAATTATTTTTCAATATCCCCTTGCTTTTGGATACAAGCATTACGTCGTTTCAATAACATCTCTAATCCATCACAAAAAAAAAATCCTTTGGTTTGTCCACAAAATACAGCGGCTGTAAGTTGGTCGTTGTCCACGGATTTTGTTTCCTTTGGTGTTTCTTGATATTGGGAAATAAGAAATAGTCACAGAGAGCTAGATCTGGACTATAAGATGAATGGTCGATTTCAAGGAGGATTTATCTTGACTTGTGAAGTGGAAGTGAGCACGTCACCAGGCCGACCTGGACGGACCTGGGGCCATGTTTCAACAATTTTGTCTATTAGCGAATAGTCGACTTTGAAGGACACTCATCCCCGTATGCAGGCAACATTTCTTCACAAATTTTTGAGACTTTCCTTGTTTTATGAAAAATGTCATATCTGTTCGATATTCGAGTTTGTTCATTTTGATACGTGACAATAACACTGCTGCATTGTTTCATTTGACAATGGCTGTTTTATTCATAACAATTAAAGAATAAAATATGTCTCTAATAGTTTAAAACACGAAACAACCGGAAGATATTCCACCTCGACATTTTAGAGTGAGCTTCTCAACTTCCCAAAGTATATACGATACAAATATAGATCATTTAAAGATAACGCGTCTACAGTCTAGACAGGTTTCATGTCTAGACGTTACAGTGAGTAGCCACCTTAGTCCAAAAAAAAACCGCACCTTAATTTCAAAAGAGCGGTAAACAAAAGAAAAACGGTTAATTTTTTAAAGAAATTATTCTATCGTACTTTCCTGAAGAGAGAAAGTAGATTTAGCTAAGGTTGTTTATAAAAGCTTTTAGGCGGATAAGTGATGAATAATTTACCATCAAGTTAGTGTGGGTATGAAATACGTCCTGCAAACAAACATTACACGTGCTGGATTTTGTGCAACTCATCAAAATTTTATGTGTTTGGCTAGTTAGATGTTAACGTGAGCTGAAAACGATTTTTGGTGACACAATATTCAACTTAAATTTTCAACGATATTTCACGTACTGCAAAAATACCCTCATTATTAAAGAAGCAAATAGTCTAACCAAAGATAATATAAAGCTAAGAGTAACCAGGATACTAGTGACACTTCTTTGAAACTATAAAATTAACCTTCTGGAAAAACCGAACACCTACATCCTATCGAATAAACAGTTGCAATTACTGCAATCCTAGAAAGTTCTCTTAGGATGGATTACACCTTGACAAATAAGCACATCGAATTTTAAGTAGGTAAGTAAGCATAATCGATAGTAAAGGTGCGTCTTATTAATTAAAAAACAAAAAAAAGTTTAGAAGCGCCTAAAAAACCTAAATAGTAACTTGTCAAACAAGACCTTACGTCTCAGTTCTTTGTTATTGAGTTTACAACGTATAAGCATAAAAGAGCAGCATTAAATAAAAAATAGTACCGAGAATTTTTGGCAAGCGATAGACAGCAGATGGAGATACAATAAACTTCTCAGTTAAAATTTACGTTGCCGAAAACATGTGCATTTAATTTATAACAGACTTCTAGCGAATAGTGATAGTACGGTCACAACACAAACCTTCGGAGAATTTCAATTTGCCAAATCTCAACCTCGTAAACGTTTAAGCTTCGTGAGAGGTATCTAATAATGTAGTTTTGTTAAGTTTATAGAAACAAAAACTGATTTTCAGCATCTGATTCGCAAAAGCAATTGTCGGTATTTTAATATGCGTCATGAAGTGTGCCGCTTACATCTTTTTTCTATCGTATAACGCCCAAAATCAATTCATCAAATTGAAGGGATAAAATCTGGGATTTTTTCTGGCTTGCGAAAATTAAACTAGCCAGATTGAAGAGGAGCAAATAATTAGTCAGTGCAACAGCATTCAAATTGGGAGATTCAAATCGACCAATATCCCAAAATTTTGATTTTTTGTAATAAAAAATTAAGTGGTATGACTTTGTCGGTATATGGAATTAATATATTACATCTTGAAGTGTAATTTTATAATCGTACTAGCTTGCCATAATAAAAAGAATACCTCCAGAGAAGCCGGAGAAGTATTAGATTTCCTGAACACTTTAAACAGTCGAGATTTACTTGAGATTCAAACATTATAAGAAGATAGTGCTTATAGATAGCTTTTGAAAATTCAATTAAAACAAAATCCAAAAAAAAAATGATCTATATAGACATAGACATAACAAAGCCATAAAAAAAACAATCGGATGGTATTCACAGAATGAACTATTATTGGTTCTTGGTGGTCAAATGAATTCCGAGAAATAACCGGATTAAACGCTATTGTTCTATTATAGCCTCAGTTGATGTTCCAAATCATTTTACAAAGGTCATTGTGTTACAAAAGTAGATCTTGCTAGATATATTAACGAGATAAAACGGGAGATATAGATCATAATGGAGAGCTGCTTTCTCTAACAAGTTATACTAGGCACCTGTTACACGGCAAAAGGGATTTAAATCAGAGGTAATTTTGGAGTAAACTAAGAAATTTTTCTGTGTAAAATAAGTAAAAAATACAAAAGGCCATAACCGCTTGTCTCAATACACTCTTTGCACCTTTAAGGCGAGGCGAATCATATTAGGTATATGAGTATATGGATCTCATGCGAGTATATTGATATTAACGAATTATTCATACAGGTGCAAATTAAAACAATCGAGAAATCGTGTACAAAATGCTGAGTCTATTAATTGTAGGTTGGTTGAACATTCATTTTAAAGTTGATCCAACTCAAAAGATTCAACCACTTATGTGGTGTTCTTTTTAAACCATATGGAGTGTTGAGTATATTTTATCAAAGTTGGTTGAATCAATCAATTTTTGGTTGACTCAAGTTCTTCCGTAATGTAAAACGGCTGTCCTAAATTCATTAGAAGCCCCTATTATTATTGCAGTTCTACCAGCGAAATGCAAAGGATGCGAAGAGTCCTTGTGTTAGTAAAGAGCAATAATGAATAGAAATTCACGTATTGTTATCGTTTAAATTTTTTTCTACGAATAAGAGAGATACCACAAAATTAATGGACGCTACAATTTACAAGACCAGCCGGATAAATTGAGCACAATTCACTCTGTAGTTTCAACAAAATCATTTTTAAAATCCACTTACTCAGGATTCAAAAATAATTTATTCTAGTCCACGGCTTCCCGGAAATATCCTCTGAAATGTATACATCTTCCCATTACTCATATTTTTGATTTTATCATAACAAACAAGCATATTTAAGTGGATGCCGTCCGCTTAATTTTTTTGCGACATTTCCTCAAATCAGCTACATAACAAAAGAAAATCACAAAAAATATCTTGTATTAAATTAAGTTATTTGAATGGAGCTCTTAAAGATGATATCTAGACACAAAAATTGATACGATTGTGACGATACTTTTGTGTTCTTTGCCATGTCGAGACACATTTACTCCAATGAGAACATTTCTTATCTATAGAAGAAAAAATGTATCCTTTAATCAGCTTTCAGTTGATTTAATTGGAAAATATCTCAAAGCCATTTTGTTTCTACAAAAGAATAATAAAAGAAGAACATCTTTGTTGTATTCACCTATCGGAATGCCTCGCGTAATCTATCATTCAGCTGTCAGGTTTTTTATCTTCGCCCAATCCGGATCCGCGCTCACTATATGTACCGTATTGTGTACGATCACGATATGTACGTTGAAATTACCAGTAAAAAATCGGATATAACAACGTAAACAGAGTGCATTGAGATAACATGTATGTGTTCATGCTTGCGTATCTAAAGAAAGTGTTTGAACTTATAACAGGAGCAAGTGCATCTAGATATATGTTCGCTATCAGTATCAACAGCAGATAATCCGGTGATACATGTGTACCAAATGGTAATAAACTAAAAAAAATATTTCTTTTAACCAAGCCATATAATGTTAGAAGTTAGTATCTATCCGTATGTAAAGAATTTAGTTAAACACCAAAAATGTAATACTTAACACGATCTGTCGGCATGAGCCAACAAGAGATATGCATGATTTGGTTACATTGAAATGATTCTCACAACAATGACCGCCAGATTGACCACTCGAAGTTACACTAACTTCTTCTCCTGTCTGGGAACAGCCAGAAGAATTTTATATGGGCTTGATGCAATTGAAAGGAAACAATCTCATAAGGATAAAAGGTTGACAAAGTGCGCGTGCTTCATCTACATTCGAAATGAGTGATTTGCTTTTGAATTTTTGTGATGTTTCTGTCGAAAGTTAATATCAAAATCGTTCGTTTTATTACGTACATGATACTGAAAAATAAACAAATTGCGAAACCTTCCGATTCTAGTAGGCAGGATTCTGCTACATGAACCATTTAACATCTTGGCTGTACAAAATATTAGCAGAGAGAAAAGATTTTGCATTGGCGTACCTTAATTGATAGATGTGTTATAACGTCTTTTGCCTCTTATCGCCTCAGTTGTTAGAAAATTGGTAAGAGCCAATCTGCGGGTTGGAGAAACAGGAAAAGTGGTACTTGTTAATAATAAATGTATTATATGACCTTACATACCAATGAAACAAAAATAAATCTACTTTGTAATCAAATAACGCCTTCTACAGACGCAGAATATTTTTAATAATGCTCCAAAAAGATTGTCACACGTGGAAGTGACAGCCATTAGTGATACGGAGATTATTTTCATGGTTTGGAATAAGGCCAACTTATGAAACGAGCGAAATTAGGTATATGTCGTCATATTGAAAAACCAATATAATGCCAATAATGGTTAAAAACTTCCAAGTGGCTATCAATAGATGTAGTAATTGCCAACAAAGGACACATTGCAAAATCTTAATCGGTAATCGTTTCTAGGCAAACATTTCATGCAAAATGTATTTTTTACATAAGAATTTGTCTTGCGAATAACTTTAATATGTACGAAGAAGGTGGACACATGTATTAGGAAGACAATACTATTAAGTACCGCTGCGGCTTCCTTTTGAGCGCTTACGCAAAGAAGTGAATAATGACCGGATAGCTGATAACAATTCCTGAGATATGATTCATTAATTTCTTTTAAAATCGGAACAGGATTTTTATTCTTTTGTTTTGTCATGCAGCACTTAAGATGGTTTTCCTTTCTTATAGCATGAATAGAATTATTTGTTTTTACAACAGAAAGGGATAATGTTCATCTTCCTCTTTGCAAATAAATTTAGAATAACTGCTCCTGGTCTGATATCTATTGTATCTCTTACGATTAATTTACTTTAATTTAAACATCCATTATTTCCGGTTACTTCGCAGTTATTTTTAATCTTCGCACTTACTCATGCTACTTTTCGAACAATTCCATTTATTTTACGGCTAATTAAGTGGAGCTATACAAATCTGTACATAAAAGTTCCTAGAAGTGGGTCAGGTACAAAACAGGAATTACCGAAATATTTACGGAATGACTGTTCGGATCACGGGAATGGCCGTGGAAATGCAACAAGTACAAGATTAATTTTAAACTGCCGAGTATGTATCTTTAAATCTTACCTCTGAAAATATACGTATATAACGAAGAAATAATATCGCAAATATAGAGTTTAATTTAATTGTTTGTACATAGATTTAAAGACCATAAAATTATGTTTTAGCCAAACTGTTCAAAGAATTGATACGACCTACAATACATCAAATTTATTCTCTCTGTTATGTTAAACGTATTAACCCAGAGATTATATGACCGTCTGATTTACATACGTAATCTATTTAAAGAGACCTGATGAAGATATGATTCATAAAATAAACACATATCAGATGTGTTCTTAGAAGAAATCAAATTTTACATTACACTCGCATCCATATAAAGTGGTCCAGCAATTACTTCCGTAAGATTTTAATGAACGGATGCAGTTCGCCAATAGTTTCTGAACAATATTAATAACGATGATATTTTAGAGAAGACCATTATGGCTCTCTTACCAAGCAAACCATGCGTGTATGGTCCCTTGAAAACAGAATACAGAAACCATTGATTTAAACAAGATTTAAATGCCAGATGTGGTTGAAACCAACATAAAAAATAATAAAAAAAAAAACATGACCCTCTCGATTAGATTTCTTATGATTCTTACATTATATTATATGAAACGATTTTTTGTTGTTTTGATGTTATTGCGGAATATTTTACTACCAACTGTCCTTCAATTAATTTCATCCCAATGAACATACGTATTATCCTTAAGATGTCGTAAAAAAACGAAGGTATTATTCGATTGGTACCCAGGCAATTAATTATTTTATATATCCGACATCAATAGATTGATGATTAATTGCCCGTGGACAAATTAAATCTAATACAATCGACGTTCTTTATATTGATTACGGTTGGTATTACGTTTCAAACCGTTTTACTAACCGACTAAGTCGAAGGAGGACCTTGAAGTACGCCGCTTTTCACGAATGGAAGTTTGGTTTACACGAGCTTCGTCGCACGCATTGAGAAATTTAAATTTTAATGGTGCGCCCGTGTAATATGCAGATTCGAATACGGAAAGCAACGTGTATTATATAAATTAGGTGTACGTATGCAAATCTGAAATTTATAGAAACGGATACGTAATTTTTTTATTTTGGTGAGATTACCGAACATGTTCTCATGTTGAACATTCTGTATCAACCGTCCGTGCAGATTGGTGATGGGAAAAAAGTTGTTTATCTGCTAAATTTGGTAATTCTGTGCTAGTTATGTGATTTTAAAATTCATCTTCACATTCTTAATGTTAATGAAAAACATTTATGATGACCATTCTTGAAAAGTGCCAAGTTCTCCGCGTTTAATAATTTCATTTTTCATCTTTTACTTTTAGCTTGTAAATTCTTCTTCTACTTCTAGTTAGCCATCTTACCTGTGAAATCGTCGTTTTGGTATTCTACAGTTGTATGTGTTTATTGAACAAAGAAAGATAAAGATATAGAAAACATCAAACTAGTAAATCAAAATTTAATATAAAGTTTAATAATAAAAATATCAAAATTCGTTTTAGTGTAGGATCTATTGTGCCCGATAGACATCTTTTTTTTCCATTAGTCAATTGTTTCTAATAGAACTTTAAAAATAATAATTAACGCTAATTAAAAGTGTTACATTGTTACATTATCCTCGCTTTAAGCCACTAAATTCCCAATATAGCAAGCACTTAAGATAATTAGTTTTTATTGTATAAACGTTGGCACTTTTAAAACCTCAAAAATTTTCAATTAAGCATCCTTATCCGCAATATTATTTTTATTGAGTCAATGTCCACATTTCAAAAAAACTTTTCGAACATTTAATTATTTATTCAGATTGATTTGCGGCGTGTCTTTATCAAGGTATAATGATCACAAATGTTACATTAAAAATTTGGAAAATTTACTGTTCGTTATATTTTCTTACTAATAGAACGATCAAAAATAAGACCGCGTATTATGTTTAAACAATGAAAATACACACGTTACTACGACGAAATACATACTAAAATGGAACGTTAAAAATTGTACGGTTCAAATGGTAATTTATATAAATTTAAATTGTCGTATTTTGTGTGGAAAAAGCATGTAACAAAAACTACAATAAAGTATAAATACAAATATACATATTAAAAGGGAAGATACGTCTTCCTCCCCAAAACAGTATACAGGGTACTTATAAAATAAAACGTTGTATTGCCAATCCCACAGACATAGAGGCCAATTAAGTAAAAAGAACATAATGACAGTAAGGACAAAAGGGATACGAAATTCGTTACTAAGTCTTAAGAATAATATCAGCGTAAAAATGACGATAAAGTAGTGTGTAATAAGCGTAAGTTACTAAGTGCGACTTAATTTAATATGAATCGTTTTAGAGTTTAGACCTCTTTTATGATTTTGTTCAATGTCTAGAATTTCAAGATAATAAAAAATTGAACGTGTCACCTGTGATCAGTTGACCCAGTTCAACTTTTATGAGTGGTGATATCGCAATTATGTTGTTTTAATTAATTGTTTCTCTAGTTTCTGCCAACTTTGACCGATGCAAGAAATTTTACAATTCTTGCAGCGCATTCTGTTAACTAGATTTCTTGGAAATTCTGTCTAATATTTTTGACGGCATATTTACAAAAATAAATTTAATTCTTTTTTGTACTAGATTTATCAAATTAACAGGCTAGTTACTATGTTTTAGTCTACTGTTTACATTTTGAAGGATTTTCTTCTTTAAAACTAATATCAGATAAAGTTAACATTTTAGTTTTTAAATTTCTAATTACAATATCCTGGTGAAGCAGAAGTTTCTAATTAAAATTTAATTTAAATAATTAAATAATTACAGAAAACATTATGAAATGTAAAATTGCTTCTTCATGTATATCAATGTAATTTGTTAATAAATGCCAACGGTTTTGCATTTCTTGGATAACCATTTCTTTTGGGATATTCGTGAATGTTCGAAGATTTCGATTTTTCTTTGTTTTCTGGGATAAGTAGAATGACGGTCTTGTTACCTTTATCACCTCTACTGATTAACAATTCTTCATGTTGTTTAGAAGAGAAAGCTTTTGCATCTTCGACAACATTTTCGATTAAGAAATGTTGTTATAATGTGTTTGTTTTTACAAATAAAATTGCTAATAACATCTTGCTCTCAGAAGTTCCTTGTCCGCATAATTATGTTTGTTGTCTATAATATAAACTGGATCGCGACCATAGAATGCAACAGGTAAAATGCTTCGCTCTTGGAAATTAATATTTAATTCTATTGATTTACGTTTGTCGACTTCGATGAATGAAGATTTTTCGTTTAGATAAAGAATTATACAGGAAAACGAATCGGGAATCATCGCTATTAATACGATACCCTCCAGTATGTAATGGCACGTTTTTAACATGCGAAGAAACGACCGTGTGTTACCTACATTCCAAACAGCAACAAGCGTAAAGCCACGCCTCTGTACACATACATACACACACACACACATACACAGAGGGACTCGAAGGAGGTAAGAAATAGATATAATAGCCGAAGGTATTTCTGAAACAGAATAAGAGATTAAGATGGTGGGAAAATACGATACACGGCCCATTGTTATCAACTCCTAAAACTTATCTTCCGTCGTCGTAATTTCGTGTGTAAATAAGACGGTTTACGGTTTTCGAAGCCGCAGTCGGAATGTTGAAATGCGGGTCACAGTATTTTAAAAAAATCATGCGTCACTTTGATCACATCACATGTTATCTTTAGCGTCGTTAGCGGCTACATTCTCGAGCCAAAGCCGTCCAGAAGCGCGTTCAACATCTTCGAGCGAACGAAAATTCGCGAATTTATCGAAAATTCCGTGTCTTCATGACTTACCTTCGTCTAAGAGCCGCTCCACATGGATGAAAACATTAGGAAAAGCAGCCAGTTGTTTTCTATCTTTCAACAACTGAGCCAAGTAGTCGGCTATACTCTGCGTGGATGCTGTGTTTGTGTCATTCATTTTTCGGATTCTTCTCCTCGTCGAGAGAACTGAGGTGAAACTCTCCAAGAATAAAACGACCGTGTCCGCACGTTAACCACACGATTTTACTTACTCTTTAGTTCTTAGAGACTACGGTAACCGTTAGTTTTTCTTGTTATTATTATTATTATTGTTTTTTTTCTCTTAATTGTGTAACGCATACGAATCACTCCATACGTTCACCACAATTCACTGGACTAAACTAAGGATCTTTTACAGCAGGTACAGCTCGTACCCTCCATGTTACTTAAGTATGGACGCATGCGTCGCTAGCAACTCTGCGCAGAATGTACTTCCCATATAAGGCTGCATGTACTTCGACGAAGATTTCAATGAGGTTTTGAATTTAATATCGAACATATAGGTGTGGGTAAGTTTTCTTCCCAAATCGTTTCCCTTCGAAGCTTTGCCTTTAAAATTTAAACCGTGAGCTTAAAGCTTAGACGAGATTTCGAATCACGTCGATCGTATCCCCACGCCACGTTTAGGAGAGGTAGGAAATTTCGTATTGTTAAGTTGTTACGATTGCGGCAAGACGTACGTATGTATATATGTATGTGAATATAAACATGTTTTTATATGTAAGTCAATTAAAACATATGCATGGAGAATTAACAAATGCTCAGCCTGCTAATATAATCTATCCGACAGATGAATAGGAACGCATGGTGCATAAAATAGCGCTGGCATTACGATAATTTTACGCTGTATGTGAAGCAACGTCGGATATACAGGCGACGATCAAAAGAAACAAACCGTTTATCTGAATTACGCTGCTGTTGAAAAGTTCGATTGCACTTTTGGTTGGTCCGAAATACAGGAAGAATAGCGGAAGCAGAACGGTTCGCATGAACAAGAAGAATAAGAGATGGCTGCTAATTTGAATCCAATATATAATGAAATGTCCTACTTTTATAAATAGTATCATTACTTTTTAATTACAGGAATCGTCCGATAAGTCCTTTGAAACAGACCGTTTGGGCTGATTTTGTATCCGTCTTCGCGATTGAAGTTGTTGGTATTCTTCATTATTTCTATCTGCACTGAATACTCCGTCCTGTTTGACCGTATATGCCTTTTGCTTGTAGTTTCGGTAACACGTCCTTGTTGTGGCTGGTCGATTTTGGTCACCGTGTTGAATCGTGTAAAGACAAGAACACCAGCCTTTAGAAATCTTCTGAAGAAGCTGACAGCATGATCAGCGAAACGTCAAGTCAAACATCAAGTACGCGACAACACCTGAAGGACATTTCTACTATTATATTGGGCTATTGTAAAAAACTGGGTTGCCGCTACTATTTATAGAACAGAAGCAATTTGTAACACCCTGTATATTAATAAAAAAATATTTCGTATGATACGCACTTTGTATGTGTTTACTTCTACTCGCATATTGATTGAGGCATAATACTATGTTTCAGAGACCACAGTTTGGCCATCATTACCATATTAAATTAAAAAGTTTAATTTGAAGAAAGAATCGACGTATTGATAAATTTAAGAAATAGACGTTTAACAAATTCGGAAATTCCTGTACTTTCATTATCATCATGCGGTTGACAAGTTAATCTGACTTACTTTGCAACTTAATATAGCAGCAAATTTACCAGAATTCAATTATGCCGTTGGAATCAAACATCATAACTAGATACTCAACTTTTTATTGATCTTGTAAACAAAATAAAATCTCTGTTTTACTAACTTATAAATAGAAGCGCTAGACTTGGTTTGTTGATTTAGAATCGTTCTTGTAACGAAAAAAAGATATGTTTAATGTTTATTCTTTTGCATATCGAGTCTTTCTAGTTTGATTTTTGCCCACACCAACGATAATGCTAAATTTTCTAATGCGTTAATGTTCGCCTTTGAGAGGGTATTTCCTTTTGTAAACCTCCTATACAGTTCCACAGCTTTGGTGGCCGTGTTCACTAGTTCATTTCCAACAGCCTCGCACAATTGCTCCGTAATTTTAGCTGTCGATATGTTAATATCTCGCAGAGATTCTGTGCGATTAATCTCGCTGTTGCTTGCCGACAATGTCTGATTTATTTTAGCTAAATTGCTTTCATTGTATTCTTTTTTTCTAACGATTATTTCAGGATCCGTTTGTGTTCTTGAGAGCGAGTGAGACTTCAACAAACTTAGTCTGGAGTTAGTTTCGCGTTTTGGTGAATTTCCTCCGCCCTCATTTCCAGACAAATAATCTATTTGTATATCAAGAACCTTTTTAACGGATTTAACTTTCTCCTCAACATTCGTCTTGCTACTTAGCTTCTGTCTGGTAATGATTTCTGGATCCGTTTGCGTTCTTTCCAACAGATTCGATTTAGGCAAACTTAATCTAGGTCTAGGCCTTGAAAGTGATGGTTTATCCCCCGGATTGTTTCGTTTCTTCACGTATCTCGTACCACTGTTAAGATTTGCGTTTACAGCTTGGTTGTCGCGTTTATTCTGATCTTTGGAATTATTTTTTAATCGATTAAGGTTCTCGCTCGAGTAAGATTTCGAATTCGCAAGATTGCTCATGCTTTTCTGTTTCCACAATTGATTTTTCTCCTCACCAACGGAAGTTCGATAAGTTGAAAGCCAAGTACCTTTTGGTGGAGGTTTAGACAGATCAAACATGGATATACTGTTTCTTAATTGGCCTTCTCGATCAATCTATAATAAAGAAAATAAAATTAAGAAGTAATCTACGTAATTAAAATTGAAACAAAAATCAACTTACAGTTTCTAACATCTCTTTAACTTGTCCGATTACCTGTGAAGCCTTTTCGCGTTTCTGTATGAAGATATTGGATTTTTTCGTAGCGTTAGATTTAACATCTTCTTTGGTGACTACATTCGTTGCTTTTCTAACACCAAATCCGACGGAATTCGTTTTGGTAATACTTGTAGTTGAGGAATTCGCGAACTCAGATGAATTGCTCACTTGCGACTGAACCCCACGGCCTTTTCGATGTTTTCGTCGAGGTGGAGCTATAGGCGGCTTCATTTCCTGCGGCTCCTCACTAGAATCTCTTGAATTACTTGATGGAGATTCCATTTTGGTAATTTCTTCTTCCCTTATTATCGGATGTTCTTCGAAATATCTATTTACATCGCTGTGGCTACTTAAAGGAGTTGAAGCACTGGCTTCACTTTCATCAGAAGTAGACACAGTTCTAATGGAAATGGTTTTCTCCATTCTACTGGCCCATTTACCTTTCGGTACGATACTTTTCGTTGACATTACGATGTTGGCACTCCTGGAAGCGACTTTCTTGGCCCATGTTGGTAGAAAGTCTTCATTGAAGCCGTCTAATGGAACATCTTCGTTGATATTCTTCCAAATAAACAAGCAACCATCTCCTGTGACCGTGATTAACTTCTGGCAATCGAGTGTGAAGCATAAGCTGGTGACCAGATTCGAATACAGAGTGGCCAAGCAATTACCAGTGTTAAAATCGTAGACCATTATTGATTTATCCATGCAAGAAGCGCAGATGAACTTGTTGAGGGGATCCAGAGCAATTTTAAATATGAAGCCAACTTTACTGATCGGCTTCAAAGTTTTAACAATTTCCTTCGAATCGATATCGAATATTTTCAAGCTTTGACATGCCATTAGTAAATATTTTGTATTTTTATCCAATTCAAACGTATACAGTACCCTCTTGAGAGATATTCTATGTACGATATTGAATGAGATTTTCTTGCCCATCCATTGTAGCAAGCTGATTAGACAACAACCATCGCTCGAGGAAGACACAAATATCAATTGGCCTCGCGGATTTAGCGCAAATTTGACAGTTGTTACTGAACTAGTGTGGTCGTCTATCTTCTCTATTATCGTATAATTTCTGCTTACGTCGAATATAAAAATTTGTTTATCTTTTCCCGCGCTAGCCAACAAATTATGAGATGATCCAGCAGGTGTGTAATCCAAGGCCAGAACATCTGAGCTATGCTCTTCCAATTTTAAGACTAAATCCATCTTTAGAATGCCATATATCCTCACGATACCTTGCCTATCTCCGCAAGCAAAA
Organism: Oryctes borbonicus; assembly: GCA_902654985.2. NCBI lineage: Eukaryota > Metazoa > Arthropoda > Insecta > Coleoptera > Scarabaeidae > Oryctes > Oryctes borbonicus. Next base: position 465,359 of record LR736887.1, on the reverse strand, counting down.
TGTGTCGTATCCGAAGAAATTCCCATACACCTAATACCATATTCCTCCTCAGGCTTCTTGGTGATGGATGCACCTGTCAAATAGTTGTAATTTTCATCCACGTAAATGATTTTTTTCAGATTGAAATTGTCCCTATTCCACATTCTTATTGTACCATCAGAACTGCACGTAATAAAGGCATCTTCAAGACTTGAGGGTGCCCTTTTAAGGTCCCAAATGCAATTGAAATGGTACAAGAAGAACTGAGACCTATTTACGGTGTGGTACCCATCTCGTAGATCCCAGATGTAAAGAGAATGGTCATTGTAGATGGACACAAGCGAATTGGTGGTTTCGTTGAGGACTAATGCCACGGTGTTTGGATATCTTGAATCTGGAAAAGTAGTAGTGTCTATAAAGTAAAATAATATAAGCGCTGCAAAAGGAATTTTGGATATTTAGTGGAACTATGGATTTGAAACTATTTCATTGTAAAGTCGAGTATGTTAATTCGTTATTGTCAACAATACCCAATAGTAAATTCGAACAAGATCGGTTTCGTTTTGAAACATAGTTCCGAGTTAACCAACAAATACATATCGATACACATATGTGCAGTATAAATCGAAAATAGCAACGGACCCAATATGGATCCTTATGCAACCCCAGCATGTATCAATACCCAATTAGACATATTACAACCAGCCACCACCTGCTTTCTGCCGAACAAGTAGGGTTGGAGAAATCGAAGACCTTCGACAGAACGACAGCCCTCGTTAAATTTTGCTAAAACTTCTATCCAAATTTACAGGTTTCAAACAACATTATGGATTAATCTAATTCACTTAAGTATTTTGGGAGTAACTCTTCAAATGGGATCTTCATGGTCATTTTAGCAATAAAGTTTTATTAATTAATTAAGTAAATATTATTAACATTAATTACGTGATCGGGAATTGTATCATTCAAGAATGTCTGACTCGCCCCAAAGATATCAACATCAATCAAACGAAACAACATGCAAAACTTAGCAAATTTACGCAGTATTGACCTTCTATTGAAATGAGCAACCTGAAGCATTGAATAAACCAGAACAAGATGAGATAATATTAGAAATAACAATAGGACTAATGAATTAATGAATATCGTTCCAGTGAAATATTATTCTGTAAAGTTGTAATCTTACCTTTTAAACGATGTGGTGCATTCATTTCTTCGTTTATTCCAGGTCCCAGATGGTGACATTTTGGTAACTGATATAGAATATCTAATGTAGCACTATCGAAACATAATATCACAGCTTCTGCACATCCAATAAATATATATTTTTCGCTAGCAATTATACGATTAATATTTATTTCAAGCTCTACCAATTGTTCTATTATTCTTTGTTTATTGAACATATAAACAGCACCGTTCCTACTCACTACATAGGTATACTGGTTACATTTTCCTTTACCGCATGCTACTTGATAAAAAGGCATGTCTTGCAAGTCACTATACTTGGCAGATTTTCCAGTAATTGACGTATTATCGAAGTGCCAGTATTTGATATGTTTCTTTCCAACTGTAACGAAGTACTCTCCATTCTCTTGGAAACTTATTCCATTCACTTCGGTACTAACCTTACTTCCAGTTATTTTGGTTCTTGTTCTCCAATCCCACACGCTTAAACTGAAATTGTAACCAAGCGTTACTAAATGACTTCCATTAGGAGAGATGGCGAAGCATCTTGTTCCATGTTCATCTGGTACGATTTCCCCAATTTGCTGAGGGCCATCTTGGATATCCCAAATGTTGATACAAGAATTTTGGCCGTACTCGCAAACAACCAAATATCTCCCGCAAGTCGAGAACGCCAACGATTTTATAGGTTTTCTGCTTTGATTCGTGATGTACTGCTGTTGGTTAGTAGAAACTTTCGTTAGAACGATTGTACTACTACCAGCGGTGTACGCGATAATATCTGCGTTAGGGCTTGAAACGAGGCTATCGGGCGACTCTACTGAAACACCGAGCACCTTTTCTAAATGAAACATTCTTACTACCGCACCAGAAACGTACTTTCTACTAATTAGCTGCTTACACAAAAATAAGCTCATATCAGTGTCATCTGTAATCTTATCTCCTACTCCCGATAGCCTTATCTAAACGTGCTATTTTAATCGTAAATAGTTACATATTTCGAGAAGATAAAACAGTTTTATCGGTTTGCTTGATTACGGCGCCTTATAACAATAGAATGGCATGCCAAATTCTTTTAATAATCCTTGATTAGTGTACAAGCTTAAAGTGGTATAAACGGTCGTTAGCATAAAAAATATCAAAGAGACTAAAACTATAGAAAAAACTCAGCTGGTAAGGGCGACGCACCCGAAAAACGTAAACGATTGAGCAATTGAGAAACCAGAATGGTTCTTAAGAGAAGGCAACGGGACACGTCAGCTACCATTTCTTATCGAATCTGCTAGTTTCTTGTTAGTTCCTAGAAGGCCCTGCGTTGATAATGGCTTAAAACGATGGTTCCATTGAATCTTATCAGATACTGACAAACCCTTATAATTTGTAAAAGCCTTCATCTAATTCCTTCCACTATGCATTTCTACCTCTATTATTTATGCGGAATGCATTCAGTGGCTCAAAATGTATAGCTAGCGAGGAAAATGGAGGGATGCGAACTTAGTCAAGCTTACCCCTCATTTTTATAAGCAAACAAAGGTTCAACCGAATAAGCCACAAGGTAAAATAAAAATTGGGAGAAGACACATAATAATACTTGAAACATGCAAGTAATTTGTTATTCTAAAAGATAACTGCTTTTTTGAAAAGAGGCAGAAAATTCAGATGTATGTTTAAAAACAAAATAAGATTTCTAGAATGTAACAAATTGTTAAATGAAAACCAATGATAGAAGAATATGGAAGAGGTTACTGGAAACCAGTATCACAAGGAATCAAGCTATCACGAAATATTCAAAACACAAAACAGATCATTAATGAAAATCGAGGTAAGGGTGGGACCCAAAACAGATCTTTAGAGAATACCTTTGTTGATGATATAAATTGGAGAAGAGATTTGATCGATAACAATATTTTCTTGACGATTTTGTAAAAGCCCTGAACTAATCTAGCCATTAATGCCACATCTTTCCATTTTATAAAAAAGAATGACGCAGTTACTTGCTTGAGTAATGAATTTGGCCAGATACAGCTCTTCTCAGAAGGACCCTGAAGGAGTAGGTACACTGCCAAAAAGTAATTTCTGAGCTTTTTTGATTTGTCAAATTTACAATAATATCTTGGGTAGTTGTCGTCCGATTGGAACTGTCAGGTGTTCAGTGTCAGAACATGATGAGTACTTTCGAATTTTCATGGCTTTCGTGTGAAACGATCGGCGAATCTACATTTTCGAATTGTCCATATTTGTAAAGAACTGTGTTAGTCATGATACGTATTTGGTGTATTTGTTAAAGCGCGTTTCGCTTGTATACTCCGTAAATGGCAATTACTTCGCTCATGTGTTTAAGGTAAACGATTTTATGATTTATGTACCGTCTTACTGAGCCGGTTGCAAAACCTACGGCAATAAAACAATCAGAGATATTTACAATAAGGAATAGTAGCACGCTATAAAATTATCCAAGGCGATTATGTAATACACGTTGGATTTTTCAACTTATCTTTGCTAGGAGGCATACCTCTATATTTAATACTGTTAATTGCATTTCCTAAGAAAACAAGTATGTGACGTTTAATTAGCAAATAAGGAAGTGACTTCAACTAGAGTCGATTCCTATTGTGCAATAGGTGAAGAAATAGACGTTGTTTTCGGTAAATAAGACATATACGATTGATATTCAGATCTAACCTAACTTTCATCCAATCATATATCTTTTTTTTTAATCACCTCTGTGCATAATTTTGATTTAATCGCCAAACAGAAGTATTTCATAGTTTTCAAGATAAATCCAATCTTTCGCTACAAATTCTTGGTCCATGACCAGCTTAATACCTTAAATCAAATTGTTCAGGAAAAATCTCTAATTAAAAAGAAATAACTATAACCTCAGTAATAAACCCCACATTCTTCAAAATAATTGCTTTTGTTACACGACTATGTAGGTGGCATTACCGTTTCTAAATAACCAAAAGTTATAATTACAAATAATGATAAACCTAGATCGGGTATTAGAGAGAAGGCCGAACCTTCTCAGTTCCAACTCATCGTCATCGCAAGAGATACACCACGACGAGAAGTAATAAAATTTAATTAGATACCATATTGGATTAAACATCTTGATGCCATTAAAAACCGTTTAATCACTTAAGATCAATTCACTCCCCTATTAAGATGGATAATTGTTGTACATATTAACTGGATAAAATACACCCAAAATGTTAAGTAAGATAAAGAAGGTATTTGTTGTAGGTGGCATCCTTAAATGAAATTTATGAACTAAACGCTTAGATGTATGAAGTAAATTAAAAGCTAATTATGTGTGGGCATCAAATTGGACATAATCCGGTTCGTAAGTTCGTAAATCCATGATTTTCGGCAAATATTGGAAGAATGTAGTTTCTAAATTGGAAGAATTTTCATTTAGGTTTCAATAAAATATTATTTGGAAACGAAATTGCATGTAAATTTGGCTAAAACTTTCGTAGATAATAATCATAATTACATATGTACTTCTCATACAGGGCGTTACAAACAATTAAGAGTGTGAGTCCTTTTAAACAAGCTATTATTATTGGTGATTTTCTTAGTTTTCCCGGCGTAATTAATTGTTTTTGGGTTGATCTTAGAAACAAATTGCGTCTTAAAAAGTCATTTGTTTCTGTAGTACAATGACTAGCGCATCTATCCAGCGAAGGAGAGGTATCAGGTTCGAGTCCTTACAAGGGTTGATATTAAAAAGAAATAACAATTACGTCCAGGGAAACCATGGATGGTCAATGGGAATAAGCTACGTCTCTTAACGACGTGCAATTGGTAAAACTGCACATGAATAAAAGTAGGTACAATAAAGAATTTGACATTTTGGGAACGAGAATTTAAAAAAAATGTGTACACTTTGGAGGTTGCCGTACTGAATGTTTTTATTAGTTAAATATTTGCTCTTAAGGGTCGATTTCAAATGTTTTAATTTTTATAACACCCTGTATTGTTTTGCAAGTTTCTGCGTTATGTATTCCATACCCAAAATAAGTAAAACAATCGATCAATGAATGATATTTTTTTCCAAGAATAAAAAATAAGAAAATTTGCAAGATGGCGGTGCGCCTTCCGCAGACGCATTGTATATTCTCGGTCAGATGTACTACTGTTTCTAAGCGTGAGTAATGGTGCCTCTTTAGGTAACATTTGAAAGTTATTCTTTCACAATTGCTACAGAAAATTTAATAGCAGGGCAATTAATTGCATGCTCAAGAAAAAGGCCATCGATCTTTATGCAAATATCTTATTTTCTCTTATTTCTTGCTAATTTCAACCGATTTATGAGCTACCAACACGAAAATATAAGGAAATCAACAGAAAAGCAAGTTAATTACAAAGAAACACCCATAAATAAACATTCGTTTCTTGTGACCGTCATCGTTTCATTTAAATATCAAACCACGAAGGCGGCATGTGTTTTTTTCCTCATTATATACCGCCAATTGGAATATAAGTTTCGCTTTTTTTTTGCTTGCTAATAGAAGCTCACCACGTTCTACCTAACAGCCATGAATTTTCCCTATTTGAAAATAGGTAGGTTGGCGCTCTCGCACCGGCGGATGACGTAGAAGTGCAGGAGTGATCGCTGTGTCCATAAGATCAGCCCACGGAGGACGATGTGGTAACCATAAGGAGCACGCTGTGGAAGCCGGTGTCACCGAGGTGTAGGCGATAAAGATATACGCGTGTACGTTCCAGTGATGTCGCCATCCAGACCACGAAGTGGCTACGTGCGAAAAAAACACGTGAGGATTCGATACACCATGGAAGCTGTGCCCTTACGGATATTTGGAAGTTTTTTCTTTAAAGTATAAGCAATTGATTGAATTCTTTCAATACATGTAACGTTATCATTATTACAAATTTCTAGTTGAATGAATAAACTAGGCAACGTCTATAATTGGAAGCGACAAATTCCGGAGATTTTCCGAAGTTTCAAAAATAAAATTCTTTACAATATTTGCCTTGAATTTTTGATATATACTTGTCCTAAGTCTAACAAGACGCCGTCAATATAAGTTGCAGATTACTTCAGTTTTTTATGTTTCGACAACAAAATTTAGAAATTAAGCGAACTACTCGCGTTTCAAACTGAGTAAAAATGGAAGAACCAGCTTTGGAGAATTTAGTTCAGCTTTCTACAGCATCGAAAACAATTACAATTATTACAACAAATCGAATTCTTAAGATAACCTAAAATACGCTTTGTTACCGACACGACACATTAAGAAATAACTTTCCTATGCGGACAGTTACGTCCCGCGTTACGTAAATCGATGGTCGTAATTAATTTGACGAGCATATGGCGCCTAAATAAGCAAATTAAACGCGTATAAATAATAAATTCAGTACACTCCGATTGTCGTCCCGCCGTACATGGCGCTACGCGGACGACTTGATGGGGTAGGCGATATTTGGTAGCCACGAGAAGAGAAACTTTCACACGGTCCGAACGGTTACACCCACGCCATCGTCGTTTATTGTCATCTTTTCGAATCGTAGCCTATGCGGCCCGGTTGTCCAAGCTGGAGAGAAAACAAACAGTTGTTCAGATTCGGACGATTTGGAGAAGAGAAAGTCATATGTGTAAATTTCGGATATACGAGATTTGATTGTTGTTTTGACTTTCCGTGATTTACCGATCTGCAGACGTATGGTTCTTTGAAACGTTGTTTAGGAGGATTAAGCACAAAACAAAGGGTTTTAAGCGGGTCTAAACTAATTCCGTGACAAGGAAATGAAAGTATGTGTAGTTGGTTTGCTGCGTCCTTTTAGCCTAACGTAGTATCTTTCCGTCGAATTTATTTTACAACGAGTCTATATACTTTTCCCAGCGATACTCTCATCTCTTTAATTGGTCCAAACAGTAGCTGGCATGTTGTTCTGCAAAATAGGCGTTTGGCCTTCTGATTTGATGAAAATCTCTATCCTCGGAGCGAAACTTTGAGCAGAGGAAATAGCGAAAAGTCGCTGATGACCAGATCTGGTAATCAGGGTAGGTGGTCTATTAATTCGAAACCCAATTCATGAAGTTTGAGATACCGTTGCCTTAGTGGAAGAAAACTTAATTTTTTTTTTTCAAATGCGGCCGTTTTACCGCAATTTTTGAGCTGCTACAATATAAGCTTTAGAGAACGCCGGCGATATATAACATCTTCCTTCTTCAAAGAAACAGTGATATATTATACCATTTTTTTACCGGTTTGTCATTCCATTAGGAAGATTTTAAAATGTAGACGAGGATTTTTTGTATTCCAATAGAACTAATTGTTGGAGATCGTTTTAAAACATCATTTTTGGTGATTTTAAACGTTCCTCTTTCTTCTGTTAGAAGCTCTTTGAAAATGTAAATTTTTACATGGCATGATTTACGAATGCGCGACGCAAGTGTTGAGATTCAAGCGCAGCTTACCACCTCGCAATTTGCTCCGCAAAGGACGATTCCGTATGCCTAAATATATCGTATAATTGCAGAATTGAAATGAGCTTTTACAGGCTTTGTGCATTCGTTGCAGTAAGTGTCGTTGACGCTGAAATCACTTCGGCGAAGTGTTTGCTGGGCAAACGTGTGAGATCGAAATATTTAGACTGCGAATTGCGTTATACATCGCGTTCATCAAGTTTCATCGAACACCTTATGATAGAATCATAATGTTCAATGTCAGATAAGAGACAAAAACAATTTTTTGCTTTTTGATTAGGAGACTAAAGTTAGAAAGTGATGCTTTCGAACCATAAACATTACATTGCGAAATGCAGCTGGAACAGCTTAAACAATTTAAATATTTAGACATAACGGCAACAGAAGATGAGAAGATAGAAATAGAAACATAAGAGAGATTACAAGGCAACACCAGATTATATTACTGGTTAATTAAACAAGTATTTAACAAAAGAGACTGAAAACAATGACTAAGGTGAGGGTCCATCATGCTCTGCGTCTCCCAGCATTGATAAATGTGGAAATTAGACAAACGACAAAGAAGAAGAAATCAAAGTAGTGAGATGAAAATATTAATAAGAATTGCAAGATTACGACTGCAAGATAGGGTACAAAAAAAAACTCTGGTAAAATACACAACAGTAAGTAAAAATGTGCTCAGATGGTTTGATCGTCTATGTGAAATGCCTAACACAAAGCTAGCCAAAAGAGTGTGAAAAATGAGGAAAACTAAAATAAGAGAAGAATGAGAAACGTTAACTCAACACTGGCAATTAGCTGGCACATGAGTTTAGATTATGATGATGTAATTACTTTGTATACATTTAATTTAAGTAAGATTCCTTCCGATATTCGTCTTGAATTTGAAGTAAGATCGTAATCTTCTTCTCTCGTATTTTTCATTTAAATTCGTTTCAATGCCTTACAATGCCCTCTAGAATTTGGAAAGATGAAAGTGCCCACGTACAATACCCATTTCTACATACATATTTTTTTATTCTGTACGAACCTTACGTACACGCGCAAAGATATGACACACCGAGAACGCGATATTGCATATATGCAAATACGTAATTTGTTTGTTTGTCCGAGATTGAATAGTTCCAGCAACAGCTCCTTATTTGTGAATGGAGGTCACACTGCGTGTAGGAGCTTTATAATAGTTCGCGTAGGTTCGCACTTAATCTACCTGACGTCGTTTCAGAGAGTGCGGATATCTCCTAACCGACGAAAACAGGAGTACCAACGAAGAATAAAAAGACACGATATGGATATTTCGACCATTGTCCGTTTAATTCGCGTAAACATGTCGAAGGATCAAGGATTCTAAAGACAGCATCGTCGAACATCTGCAGATGTTGTTTTCCGTCTTTTGTTTCTTTTATTAAATCGTTTTCGTCGGTTTTGCTTTTATTTTCTTTGATGTTGCGATTCGACTCGAGAGAAGTATTGTCATTTCGGCGCCGAAATTTATGAAATCCTGCGGGCGTGTAGGAGGCCATTCTGGTCGTACTTTTACTAGTCGATGGTAATTGTACCGCTAAAAGCATCTTAAACATTCTCCCGATTGAGTAAATATTGTGACCGAAGGTGATCGCGAAATGTAAGATAAAATTGTATAATATCATATCTTACGTGTCAGTATTGAAGAAGAATTGCTTGGTTTGCTTTAGAACTTACTGTAAGCCAATATTATTTGACGTAATTGTAAATAAATATTAACTTTAACAAAATGTACCCATTTTTTGGCAATTTAAAGCAAAAATGGAGGAATGAAAAATTGATTTTGTTAAGTAAAGACGTATCTAACATTAGCGCATGTATTTACATTAACCTCCATAAACCCTGGCCAAGAAACTGAAACTGTTGAAAACTCCAAGAACAGAAACAACAAGATGGAATCACCCACGGCAAAAGCCCACAAACATATTTCTACCGGTCCAGCATCATCAGTATAGCTCCGAGCGGGTTCTTCTCCACCTCATACTGCCTCACTTCCCTTCGTAACGACGAACTAGACATTTAATAGCGCCCTCTCCAAGAAATACTCAAGTGAATAAAGTTTCAATCATTACTCCAGCGAATAAGGCGTTTAAGATTTCATGCGTTAAACACCCTGTATATCTTTATTGACATTTTCATTCACAATAGGTATGCGAAATAATAAGCAAATCACATTATTCATGAGAGATGAGTAATTGTTAACGAATTAGTAGCATTTAGTGCAGCTTCTACTTCCAAATATTGTTCATCCAAGTATCTGCCGTAAATTTTGCAGTAAAAGGTGAAGCTCAATTAATTTTTGGCTTATTGGCTTCGAAAATAAAAGTTTTGTGACGAAAATACTTAAAATCAATTATTTTAGTACCTAATTCGGAAATATATCTTGAATTATTTTGCCGGACATGGATTAGTGATTGTCTCACAAAATTAAAATTACCAGGACTTTCTCTACGGCTGCTGCTTCAGAAAGCGATGATACGAAGCAATAACATTTAATAATAATCGAACAATTTTTTAAATGAACCAACAAGTTAATTAAACGAATTGTTACCTGCCTACACAAATATCGCGAAACAATAAAAAGATATTCCAAGAAAGTTATGAATTTTTTTCCAATAATTCATTTAGAAAGTCTACCTACACGACATTTCGTGCTTCCCGATTCTAGAAACATCCGACGAGATACACGTTACTTATACATGTACTCGTTGCCGATTAATTAGTCTCCATTTTGCAAGATTTCAATTCAGAAACTCAAGTCGCGTGACCTTTGCATATCCTATGACAAATTGCCAGCGCCAGCCGGTTAGATTGGTGCACGCGAACGCTCTTACACCAGCGTCCATAAGTATGTCATAAAATGCCGTCGATTTTAGAGAAAACGCTAAAAATAATGCGCCTCCGGCCAAAAAGATTATATTAACCGGAAAACTCGTAAATTCTCCGTGCGACTAGCGGCGAATTAGTGTAAGAGGAGAGATGAATTTTCTAGAATGTCATTTTGTAGAGTTGCAGCAATATCCTGCGCTAAAAATATTGTATCAGTAATTATCAGCCTGCTAATATTTTCATTGGAAAACTAACGATTACGTTCCGTAAATTTTCTATATAATTAAAGTAAATTTTTCATTTCTATTTATGAAGATCGCACGTGTGCTATCTGGGTTAATGTGGCGGAATAGATTTTATTACGTAACAATTCACGTAAAAACTAATTTAAAGGCATTTTTATTGAATAGTCTCTAAGAAATAACTAAAAACCTATTTCTAACAATGCTTGAGGTATAATTAATTTTTGATTTTAGGGACGATTTACTGCAAAATTTTTGATTACATGTTGTTACGCCATTCTAAGTGCATGGCTTTTTCAAACAGTAAATACTTTGTATCTTGAAAGCTAGAGATCACAGCAAAATAACGCTAAATGCCACGTTTCCAGATATGCAAGAATTTCATTTCACAGTTTACGCAATGTCTGATGTTTTTTGACTCTATAATTTTTCGATTGTGAGAAAAATTACAAAATAATGAAGTCGCGCTGAATTATATCTGGTGGCCAGTGTCCAGATGATGTTCAGGGATATAGGTGTAAACGATCCGTCACCCAACAGATCCATCACTTTGTCAACATATTGGGAATGGTCAAGAACTACGGTAGCATTGCCTTTATCGGCAGAAAGAATGGTGATAAATTGTGTTGTTGTTTGTTTTTGTTTTTACAACTAATTCTTCAAGATTTTATTCAAGATTCTATTAAAATCTAAAATTACCCAATTCGTCTTTATATTTTATTTGAATACTTGACTAAATGCTCTTTCTTGGAATTCACGAAACCCAAGAACATAAAACTTTAAATAGATATTACTGAGTACATCCAGTCAATAACCAATTATTACTTCGATAAAACTTACAGGATGCTTTCGTTTTTTCAACCAAATGTCAAATCGTTATTATGTCAAGGTAAAGTTACAGTTAGCCATTCATTAGAACGATTGTAAATGTGCATGTTTTGTGTGCGTCTACTGATTACCGCGTAGTGCACTCTTCGAACGTTTTCCGACATAATCCCTGATGAGATCACGCAAAACACATGCCAGTTCGAAAGGTCACCTGGTAAGGGAGGAAGAAGTCACTTAAGTCGATTTCCATGTTATCCACAGCCTCGCTTCTAAAACTAGACGTTTTCTCGTCGGATATCAACAAACGGAGGAAATTGTAAATCTATTTTGATGTTTGCATACGTCCGTATATGCGATTAATAACAAAGTGGTCGATGAGTCATTTATTAAAATAACTCTTTATTCTTAATTGCGCAAAACGTTGATTTTGTTGCTGATTTTGTAGAAGCAAATTAAGGATATTGATACGTAACGCGCGCGCGTGGGATTTGTTTTCCTTTATTAGAGTTGCCGAAACGAGAGGAAAGCTTATTATTGGCGGGGGGATTTTAAAGAATTTAATAAGATTAATTGTTTAAATGTTTGTTCGCTTTAAATTTACTTTTTTTTTATAGTATGTAACTATGTATTGCGAGTTTTTAACGAAGTGATTTAAATACGAGCGTTAAGATCTTTCATGATTGCTGGATGATTAATTAAAATTGCATTTCCTTTAAATTCAATATTTCGTTCTTTATTCAGAACTTCATCAGGGGTTATAATAATAATAATAGATAACTTTACACTAACGCAATTAGTACAAAACTAAAAGAAATATAATAAAATGAAAATAAACTGCGGTAATCATAGGGCGAAGTTCACTGCTTGTACACCCAACCCTTGATAATCTCAGGAAACTAAAATACATAATCCCTAAGTCTACTCTTAGAACTATAATAAGAGGATGTGCTCAAACTCAACAAACGTTATAAAGAGCAATACTCAACAAAAACTAATAAAAGGTGATACGCTCATCGTCTAGTTAAGATAGCTACATAAATGTTTATAACTAAACTACAATATTGGTCAATGAACAGAAGAGCTTAGGAGTAAAATAAAAATACAAACAAATAAATATACACGCTAAATTTTAATGTATAAAAGGAAGGTCAAAAGTGACAAAAAAATTAACGACAATTTTTGAATAGCATTGAAGAAACAGAAGTAAACAACTAAAAAAATAAATTTTAACAAATACTACGTTTTAAAATATCACAACATGTGTTTATTGTAAAAAAAGATTTTAAAATATACGAAAACATTTCGAGAAAAAAACATTTCGTGCTTGTAAATTGAAATGATTTAATTAACTATCTGGGAAGAAATAGACCACATACACGGTTTTTTCAATTTATTTTATTTCTCAACGTCGCATTGTACGGTCAGCTGGTTTTCCACAATAATTTATTACTATTATTATTAAGAAGGAACTAATAATAGAAAATTCGGGTACGAGGTCGTTTCGTCCTTTATTCAGAACTTCCTCAAGAATTAACTGCAAAATTAAATGAGAGTTTCCGGGTTGAAACCGTGTCGTAATTGTACGAGTCTGCCGATGTGTCGCTCTCAGTTGCATAAACACTACAACATGTAGCAGCTCAGAAGAAGCTCCATGCAACTAAGAGCGAAACGTCGGCAACACAGAAACCTAAATTCTTTAAGAGATAGTTAAGTGTTAAAATTATGTCATTTTTTTTTAATACTTCTATTTAAAAAATTAAAGAATTGTTAAAACAATGCTTTCTTTACATGATGTTAACATTAACAATTAGCGGTTCGATGTTAACAATAACTTTCAGATGTCGAAGTTTATACGTCGCTTTACTTATTTTCGAGTTCGGATCTTCTATATGGCCATGCCGTTTTACATTTGAAGAGAACAAAATACACGGTGTTATGGTGCTCTTGCAGCTGAGAGGTCGAGTGCAGGTGGTGGTTGTACTATATTTGATGTAAAAATAACATAGTTCGTTTTGCCGAATTTAAAAACAATTTATTCGATGCGAATCATTTCTCCGTATCCCTCAACATAATGTTTGTTTGTGTCTTTAATCTCTGCATCAACCCCCGTAACCACAGCAAGCTTAGTTTTAGCCAAAACTCAATATTTTGTCCTCTATTCAGAACTTCCTTAAGATTTAACCGCACAATTAAATGAAATAGTTAAAAAAAAAACAAAAAAAAAAATAAAAACAAGTTTAAAAAAGCGTTTTGACATTATTTTAACATCAGACTATCTCATTTAATCTTACAGTTATCTCTTGAGGAAGTTCTGAATAAAGGACGAAATATTGAGTTTTGAATAAAGCTTAATTTTTTAATTTAACCATCCAGAAACAGATGGAATCCTCAGATTTTCAGTTGCTAATTCCTCCTAACGAGTACGATAGAGTATTTCCCTTCTGCTTATTATTATTATTATTATTATTATTATTGTTATTTATAAACTGGAAAGGAAGTACTCGACCGTACGTTTGTTAAGAAGTAAAATAACAAATTTAAAAATCCGGGTATGTGGTCTGTTTCTCGTTGGTTCTTTAATTTTATTTATTTTTTTACTCACTATTTCGTTTTTTATTTTAAACTTCATCAAACGATTACAATGTTTATGCGCCAATTTACAGTTATATTTGCAAATATGTAACATAAACTTTTAAAACTCTTCCAAATATCCCCATGATGGGACATTACATTAATGATACATTAATGATAAGTACGTTACTTAATGTTCCCTAAGTAAGTAGGTATTGTCCTAATGGAAAACCCTACATTCATCAAATCAGGCCTTCATTCATATTATTGCACTCAGAAGGCATTGATTAACTTAACCATTCAAAATTAAGAACGCCAGATGGTCGTAAATTGTTTAGCTGCGACCTTCAATATTCATTTAGTTACGTGTATCTACAGATACGTACAACATGAACTTACACGGTATTAGTAAATATAAAACGTATGATTAGGAATAATTATTGTGGCCAATACGTCAACTGCTAAATTAACATATGCACAAAGGTAGTGCGTGAACGTTCTATCGTGATGGGCGTATAGCCAACAGGTAAAAGCTAATTAGCAATTAGAAGTTAAAATAGAGAAAGAAAAAAAATACGATATTGAACAACACCCAAACACGAAACGTTTATGCCCACCTGTTGCGCGCCTTAGCATAACATTATTCCTTGATTGGGGCGTGATGTGCGATCGACCAATTTTTTTCTATAGTCTTTCGTTTCGATTCGCGCTCTCGATTTGTCTTTTTGTGTGAATCATTTTCATTTTTATTTCTTCGCCTCGTCCGCTCCTTTTTTCCATTTTATTTTTGGAGTGATCAACTACCAACTTTCCTAATACCGCAAAACTCGTCGTGTGCTAAAATTGGAAACTGCCCCGGCCCACAACGAACAGATCGAGTCACCACCAGCACTACGAACACCCGGACTTATCGCTCCTATTAGGACATCGTAGTGGGCCGAGATATTATTATATTTTTATCTCGCGAACGAGATCGACATTGGTGAGTACATGAGGGGGTAGATACAATGTTTTTCTACTTCGGTAATTGCTTAAAATAGAATCTTTTGTTCTTTTGCTAATTTATAATTGTACATATGTGGATGTGTTCTCTTGGTCCAAAGAAATATGCGAGATTTTTAGAAAAGTCTCACAAACCTTAAGGCTATCCTCACGAAGGTTTGTGAGACTTTCTTTAACATCTTGTATATTCACGGCTCAAAATATGCATCAATGAACATGGCGCCACAAATAGAAGGTTTCGTAGTTACGAAGAATTAGTCCTTTTTGTAGCAATTGCACATTTTCCGTTCACAGAATCATGTATTTTTTTAACGTAGTTGGCATAGGTCCTGTCAAGCATACAGTTCGTATTGATATTCAATTGTCACTACATAGTTTTACGAACTTTCGAGATATGAATTAGTGCTCCTCTAGTTTGAAGACTCCTGTACGAGCAGTAGCTTTATCCCTACCATTCATTACAACGAATTCAGGTCTTAAATCCATCTGATCATCAAGCACGTTTGCTCTTTTTTACCGGCGGTTTCTACGCAAGGATGCTGAGGACCACAACACAATAGGTAATCGTTTAGACGACATTCCTCTGAACCAAAGGCAACAAATGTAGTTCCAGCGCGATGGTGCTCCGGCACATTTTTCGATTTTCATTTGAGGGCATATGCACTTCTGGACAAAGATGAGTGACGTCCAAGATCGCCTGAATTGAACCTTTTAATTTCTTTCCTTTGGGGATATTTGGAAACTTTAATGTACACTACGCTATAAATGACCTTGTTTATTGTTAATTATAAAAAAATGTTTCTGGTAGCTGATCTTCTCATCGCGAACTTCCATGTTCGTTGTAGACAGACCGCTAATTTGATCATTACACGTTGCTTTATTAAGTATCGACCATTAACGTTTGAACGTGATGATTCACAGAATAGTAGCTTAAAAAAGAAATGTCAAAACACTCGATTTGTTGCGTGTTAGCTGAACAAATAAAGCAATTACATCAAAAGGAACGAATTTAAATCGCGATTGCCGCGTATTCAACGAGCGACAGATCGAGTTGACGAAATACGAGTCTATCAAAACGGTTTGGCGTTAGTTTATGACGTAATTCTCCCGTTTTGTAACAATATAAGGTCGACAGTTATAAGTTATAACTTAAAAGTTGAATGAGATGATTTATATTTATTGCAAATATACACTGTTGTTCATAAGTATACTGTATTTTGTGGAACTTTTCCGTTTCATTAATGGACGTAGAAAAGGAATGTCTACATGTAGAAAAATTAAATTTCATGAGTGAAATATTTTGTTGGAGAAGAGTATTCTTTTGAGTTTAGAATGTTTTCTTAATCAAAATTTCAGACAAGACATTTTTTCTCTTGTAAACCTAAGCGAGACTGAGAAGCTGAAGGAGTTCCTTGCAAGGCTCAGCAGAAACTTCTTCGAGAAGACGCAAACGAGCGAGAGCTCCGCCATGAAGAACGCCACCGTCCCAAGAACTTCAGGAGCAAGGCACAAGACCGCCTACAACTACCTTAGTAGGCTTGCATAAGTACCATCATTCACAATGAATATCTTTTTTCTATATTTTAGGATAACAGCGGAGAAAGGAGTAGTTTTCAACAAAAACTATCTTGAATAAAAGAGGCAAACATTTGAAACGTTGAGCGCAGCATTGTAATAAATAACAAATCAAGCGAAATTTATATTTGTAGATCAA
This sequence comes from Oryctes borbonicus, assembly GCA_902654985.2. Lineage (NCBI taxonomy): Eukaryota > Metazoa > Arthropoda > Insecta > Coleoptera > Scarabaeidae > Oryctes > Oryctes borbonicus. Next base: position 448,531 of record LR736887.1, on the reverse strand, counting down.
AGACTATTACGTCGGAGAAAATGATTTATTTGGTCGTAGTTTTTGACCGACTTTGTATCCGCCTAGTACGGATTATCTAGTTCAATTCCGTTTTAAATGACAGTCCAATCGTTAAAACGGATCGTTCCGAACTCGCCGACAGAAATTCTAATTAAGTTCGCGTCGGAAAATCGCAGAAAAACGAATAAAGAGCGCGCGCAATATGTCCTTATTCGGTAATTGTTGTTGTCAGCGCGTACGTACGCAATAAGAGTAATGTGCCGCAACGAACATGTGGTCGTCGTCTATTTGTAGAAGAAGAATTCGCGATTGGTCGATTGATAATAATTATCCGAAGTTATGCTTAGTTTTTTTTTCTACGTTGCGCAATCCGCGTGTATATATCTTTTGCTTGCATACAAACAGCAACGACCCACGCACACTTGTCATTGTCTGCCGCTCTAATGCGTAATCCACCTGATTTGCATTTGAAATCGTGATAGAGCGGCGAATAGGATTTGTATGGAATATACACATGTTCGATTTAGTATTAGGAGATTTACTCTATATTGTTTATTGAAGCAAATACATGATTTTTCAGATAATGCAATGAAAAAATTATGAAAATTATCATAAGGCGAATTCATTTACACAAATTGTCCCTTAAAACACGTCATGCGGATACTTTTACTCACTATTGTACAATAATACAAAAAAGATATATTTTATTTATTCCAGGTAATTAAACTGAATTTATTATGTTTATAGTTCATATGCAGTAAAATAGATTGAGCTATTTGTTATTTCATTATTTGAAAACGTAAATAGAGTTTTTGAAATTAAAATAAATAAAAGTGTTTCCATTATTGATCGCTAGGTAGCGCCAGCTACCGATGAAAAGTACAAATCACATAGCTAATCTAAAATTACTGTTTTAAAACAGCGGATGATTATAAGCAAACTCGGTACTTGAAGTTTCATTTCATTCTTCCTTTCTACGTACGGCCAACACATTCATTAAATTTTTATATTTATAACATTTAGAAGAGGTTGCCGGAACAGTGATAAATTTTCCCAGCATCGTATTTATACCCTTATACGAAAACCTGAAGATATGTCTACTCCTGCATTTTCATTTATATTTTCCTCATGAATTACAGATAAAATACTCTATTATAACTTGGCGCATTGAATCCCTAAAATTCGCATACCCTAGTATTCGATCACCGTGACAATTTCATATAAGTAATTTTCCTTGCATTTTTCTAGTTGTGTAAACGACGAACGCCATTAAACGTAACCAAAACGTAATGACGGTACCATGAAACGTTTGTTGTTCGTTTTCTAATCGAATATTGCCGTTTAATAGATTATTCATCGCGACACGATGGCTTACATATCGAAAAAGGAGCTTGACGAGCTAAAACCGTCGATCGACAAGGCAGTATACAAGGTTCTCGGATTAAACGATTCTTCGTTACTAAATTGTAGTATTCATTGCTTGAATTCAGGTTATGACAGGAGGAAGACCGTTGACAAACTTTCTTCGTATGTGGATAATAAGAAAGCCGTACGAATAGCGGATAAAATATTCGATCTGATAGAGGATTTTCGTGCGCAAAATAGCAAACCGAAAAAGAGGACCCACGAGGATACTAGAGAGTATGAAAAGGAGAGAGATCGTGATTACAAGAGAGCAAAAACTTCCAGTTCAAAGCCTAATGAGCTCGAAAGGGATGCCAAGACCGATTCCAATAAAGGTAAGGTGTCGAATAATAAGATTAAGGAGATGATGGAAAATGCTCAGAAGCAAATTGAAGAACGGAAAAAAACTATGGATACATTACCTTCGTCCAAGAATAACAATGTGAATTTGTCATCAATTCCTAACATACCACCTGCTAGTATTTACGGTATACCAATGGGATTGTTAAACAGGGGCGACGCTGATAAAGCTAGAAAGATAGCGCAATTGCAAGCACAGATTAAAAATAAACTTTCGACTGGTATTTTGGGGAATGTTGTTATACAAATACCTGTAATGCCCGACAAGCCAACTCCGCTAATATTAGACGAAGAAGGTAGAACTGTAGATAAATCAGGCAAAGCCGTGCAATTAACGCAAGTCGCACCGACCTTAAAAGCGAACATCCGCGCTAAAAAACGTGAACAGTTTAAAGCACAGCTTCATGATAAGACCTCTGAAGAATCTACAGAAAATAAATTCTTTGATAATCGCATCGGAATAAAACCGGCGATTCGAAATAAAAGGACGCTTCGCTTTCACGAACCTGGAAAGTTCTTACAACAAGCGGAGAGACTTCGAATGAAGGTAGATATTAACTTAATAGAGGTATTTTTACTGTAAATTGATTGTTACAGCCGATTTTCATTATAGGCACAATTGGAGAAGTTGCAAAATGAAATATCACAAATTGCGAAAAAGACAGGGATATCATCGGCTACAAAATTGGCTCTCATCGCCAAATCTGAAGGTCTAATCGAGGATATTCCGCAGATGGAATGGTGGGATTCAGTTATTTTGGTCGATAATTTGGATACGATGGTTAATGGAAAAATTGCCACTAAAGATTCTGCTATTAACAATTTGGTTGAGCATCCGACACAGATGAGATGTCCTTGTAAGTATTTAGTTTTTAAACAAAATTGAAATGCACTTCATCTGTATAAATAACATTCAAATTAATGTAAAAATCACTTATATGTTTATATTTCCAATATATTCTAATTTGTCTGCGTTTCCTTCTAGATGATCCGCTAAAATCTGTTTACATGCCAGTATTTTTGACCAAGAAGGAACGCAAGAAATTGCGTCGACAGAATCGTCGCGAGATGTGGAAAGAAGAACAGGAAAAAATCCGTCTAGGATTAGAAGCTCCGCCGGAACCAAAGCTAAGAATCTCCAATTTAATGAGAGTTTTAGGAACAGAAGCAGTTCAAGATCCCACCAAGATCGAAGCTCACGTCAGAGAACAAATGGCTAAGAGGCAGAAGGCCCACGAAGAAGCTAACGCTGCCAGAAGATTGACGGCTGATCAAAAACGCGATAAGAAAATTAAGAAAATCAAGGAGGATACCTCAACGGGTGTTCATGTGAGCGTCTATAGAATTAGGGATCTTCACGAGTTGGCTTCGAAAAAATTCAAAGTCGAGACAAACGCTAAGCAACTTTTTATGACCGGATGTGTGGTGTTGTATCCAGATTGCTGCGTTGTAGTCGTTGAAGGCGGACCAAAACAACAAAAGAAATATAGAAGGTATGGCTAATTGAGGATTAACATTATTTATTTATGAATATATGTTAGTAGAGAACTTCATTTATTCGAGTGTCTTGTTCTTCAATATAACAGATGCGCGGATTCCTTGTAATTCGCAGTCATCATTCTTTTCCCTGTATATAACTCAGTTTGATAACGGTATCCCGTTTCTATATAGCAAATCGAACTGGCGTTCCCCTAACGAACTGCTTAAAATAATGATGACCGTAGAACTACTTGCTCGTCAATACTTTTCGAAAAAACTCCAAGTTTAAGATATCGTTAGTCCTTCCTTAGTGGATCTGGTGCCTTATTAGTGTGGAGCCCTGAATTATTATTGAAATGAACACTTCTTTCTATATGTAAATATCTATTGCATGTCTTCATCTTCACACAAATACATTGCCTCTTGTGATAATGAATGGTATCCAATAAGCAAGGAAAATTCTATAAACTTTCTCAAACAATCTGTTGAAAAATTGCGCCTGTTATTTTGAGCGACATCTGTGAAGTTCTAAAATCCATATAATTTGTTCTACAATTTCTTTATTTACTAACACACTTCATTCTTGTCTCCAGATTGATGTTACATCGAGTAAAATGGGAGGAGGACACGGTCAAAGATCCAGACGGTAACGAGGTTCCTAACAAGTGCGTACTAGTTTGGGAAGGCACCTCCAAACAACGCAACTTTGGAGAATTGAAGTTTAAAGTGGTACCAACGGAAAAGATGGCCAGGGAGCATTTCAAGAAGCACAAGGTGGAACACTACTGGGACCTAGCTTACAGCGGCGCCGTGCTGGAACCAGCTATGGAATCATGAGGTTTGCTTCTGTGTAAATCGCTAGATTTACACTGAGGGACGGACTCGTATAGTTATTCTTATCAACTGCTACATTTCTATGTGTATATAAGGATTCCAATACACGCTGTAATGTGTTAAGCGAATTTAATTAGGGGTAATATTAAAGATAATAAAGTGTTCTTCTTACTGATCGAGATTTGTTTGTTTTGTATGAAATTTGTAAAAAATAAGTATGTATGTAATAACATGAGTAATGAGTTATTTTAAAGTATTATTAATATGATCCCGAACAGTCTTTAGAGCGTGACAAACTACTAGAATGGAGGAAATAAAAATAAACTACGCGTAACTTTCATAAATTTTATTTTCAGTACTTTCTATAACTGCTCTTTGCATACATGATCTTCCTTAAATATTTGCATTGATAACAGTTCAATAACCGGAATGCTGCACGTAACATATTTATAAATCTATCGAATGCAAAATGTTGGATTACAATATAACTTAGTCCAAGAACTACTTAATAAACTTTCAATACGCACTTGTTAAAGTTATACTAAGACCAGAAAAAATCATTACGCTATGATACAAGAGAGGACAAACTAACATAGCTTAGAATAACGGTAACTGCGGTAACAATTTTAAAAATCTAACGTAACCCAACATCTTTAACAAGTGAGAGTAATAACGTAGTATAGGTAACTAGAGAAAATATAATATCACAAGCTTGCGTCTGTGTTCCATTTCTATATTCATTATAAAAATATATTATCGGCTTTCTTTTTTTGGTTTCGTTTAAATAAGTAATGTGTAGTGGTGAGCCAAATTTACAGTGCAATAATGGATTAGAAAATAGGAAAGCGACCCGAGTACTTTTGATACAGTGCAAACGATGTTTGTTACACCAAACATGTAGTTAACAAAAAAAAGAGTAGTTTCTTTAACTTATAGTTGCAAAAGTATCACAAAAATTCAGAATCGAATTGGAACTTTTGTATGAAGGCACATAGTGATTTGTCCAATAAGGCTGTCGATTCCATGGCTTTCTTACTGTATGATAGGCAATCGCTGTTATAAAACTTAAATTTTAAACAAAGTGTCTTCTCAGTCGTTGAATCTTAGAAACGAAAATTTTAAATGTTATTATTTAAAGTACTTGTCAAGGCTATGTAAACAATGTTCTTAATACGGGGGCTCTATATTTGTAATACTACATATATTATAACCTGCGTGTTGTCATGTAAATACTGCTTTTAGTAATAATAAAGACTTGTACGCAGGGCCGTCTCCTGTTCTAGTTCTGTCTCTAAAATTGGGTTTGGATAGAACGCCACCCCTCACAAATGCCGCCCGTCTCCAATGAAACCCTCTGAACACATGGACGGCGCGGGGCCTGCTTTTACGGCCCGCATTAAGGCACAATAATCTTGTTCCGTGCCGTAGCTGTACGCTAATAGTACACAATTCCAATCCAGAACAAAATTAATGCCCATTATTTTCAGTACATACATCTAGTTTATTTGTTTATATATTTTTTATGCCTAACTTTGGTACCTAGATTTGTACTGTACATTACGTCTACGGAATATAAAAAAAAAAGAAAAAAATCTAACTCGCTACGATTTTAAGCAGTAATTCTAGTCTATTATTCTTTAAAAAAAATATGTAACATGTTGGTTGACTAATTCAAACAATAAGTTTATAGAAATATCTTAGTTATCTTAACTTTACTGGCTGTAAATTTATTTCGGGGACAAATATCAATTTTTTTCGTTTTTTTTTCTGCACTTTCAATCTACAAACTAGTAATTTAACTCAGCAGTTCCCCAATTGCCACCGCCGAAAATTTGAGAACCACCGCTCTAATTAAAATACTGCTTAGAGTTAAAAGAAACATCAACTAAAGATCACCGTGAAAAGAGATTTTCTTAAAGAAGAAATACTGCGACTATTGAGACACCCAAATGCGGGATAGCTTGTAGTCGAGTGTCAATCTAGTTTCTTCTCCGATTTTTTTAATAATCTAACTAGTTCTTGGTAGAGGAAACAGTCCCTACCAGCTGGTTTACAGATTTCCCGATGATCTAGCGGGACGCCGCAGATATACCCACTGCCGGGATCTGAAAACAAGTTAGTTATTAGATTAACAAAAAGAACTTGTACAAGAGAGAAAAGCAGCTTACCACAAGAATCAAACGCGACTATTTTAAGATAGATGAAACTCATAAACGTGTACGACGTTTCGATGAAGCTAAAAATTTCCGGATTAGGTTTGGACTTCTCTAGCATTTCTACGAATTTCCGATGCAGTTCCAAGACAAACGGACAATCTAGAAACAAACATAGAATATCTTACGTTTGATTGGTAAATTCAAAAAACGCTAAGAACGAAGTGCGTCATTGGTTTTTTGATTAGTAATTGCAGAGTTTATGGGAGAATTCAAAATGAACCAGTAGTGATTGGTGCTTTGAGAAATACGATTAACACGTTCGAAAAAAAATGTATTTGAACTCTTTTGTAAATGAACCAAACTTACTTCGTTGTATTTCCGTCAATTCTACACTGCGTTTCAGCAAAGGTAAGGTGACGTCGGCTAGTATGGAACCTTTATGTGGAACGCTGTAGAATAGGATTGATTTCGTTTGTTCGTAGAGTCTTGCGAATTCGAGGTTCGTGTTTCGGCTTTCATACGCTGAAAAATTCAACACAAATAAGCTGGTTTGTTGTTTTCGGAATCAGTTGAAAAAAAGTCATATTGCTACAATGACCATGAAAAGGAATAACTTGGAAAGACAAATATAATTTTACTGAATATGCTGTTTGTTATCTGTGGTTAAATGAATTAATTTAGTGGATATATTACTTAGAAGAAATGCCAAATATCTATAAAAATTGAATTGCTTACAACTATGCTTAGTGATTGCTATCAATTATCAATACGTTATTAATGAGGTATTTCGAAATAATACATATTTAATCAATCAGAACTGATAATATGATGAGCAAAGTACTGGAGATATAAAAACATCCTGATTTCCATTTACAGACCGTAAAAAAAATTTTATCTAGTGAAAGCTCGCATTGAAGTAATTTTCAATAATAAATTAGCAACCCAAGCCTGACAAGACGTAGTATTCTTCGTGATTTGATTATTAAATATGGGTTTTCAAGAACAATTGAAGAAGTTGTACCACAGATTCGCATTTACATTAAAAAATTCACTTCTAGAAACTATGTGTAATTTTCATTTCATTTTAAATATGGACATTTTTTTTATTTATTGAGGTCTTAATCCTCAAATGATCTTCTGGTCATACACGGCAATAATTAGACCCATGATCACCTATACCTATTTTGGTTTGGTGGCCAAAAACAACAGAAGACTGAGAAACAGCAGCTTCAACAAATTCAGAGGCTGCCTTGTCTCAACATCACAGGTATGATGCGTACGTGTCCCACAGCAGCCCTGGAAGTCCTGCTGGGACTAACGCCGCTTCACATCCACATTCAGAAGCAGGCCATAATGAGTGCCCTCACGCTAAGCAGAATGAAGGGATTGCAGCCTGGAGATCTTAAAGGGGATCTTAGGATCCTTGAAGATACCAACATAACGGAAATATTGTCCGGAAGATATTTGAAGCCTATATAAGTGTAAATTACTAATTCATCTTTAATGTATACTTGTTGAAGACAAACAATAACGTATTGCGTCGCATGTCAACACCTCGTAAACATATTTTTCTGGTTTAGCTGCGATATAAAAAATATTTCCTTTTAACAGCGTATAATTGCCTGCTTGAATATTATGGAACTACGTACACATTCTCGTAAATCGGCATTTGGAATTACGGTAAACACAGCTCAAGTGTAATAAATCGTATGCACGCATCTAGCCGTCCTTGGCAATAAAACGCGATGCGGTTTCAAACTGGTATAGCGTGGATGAGAATAGGCACGCGATGGACGGAAATTTTGTGTAATTTTTGAGGTCTCAAAGGCAAATGACGATAATCGCCCGATCGATCGAAGGCGCGGGGTAAATACATGCGTTACCAAGAACTTGCAATAAATCAAGAATGACTTACCGTCAAGAATGATTTGCTTGATAAACAGACCGCCCTTAGAGTGACCCACCCATACGATAGGGTGCTTCCCGACGCCTATTTTTAGCAGATGTTCGATCATCTCTTGACTTCGTTCTGACATTGAAGTGCTGGAAAAGTAAGCAGCATGATTGAAGAAGGGAATAAATTCAAGAATATCCGATGAAAAAGATAAATTGGACAAATATTTAAACATTTTATGCGCGTATTTCTTAGGTATATAGTTAAATTTAGGCAAATTTTATGATTTAGTTCTAAATAACAAAACCAAAAAAAAAAAAAAATAACGATAAGAAAAGGTTTGTTCCAAGTATTCATTTTATATCGTTTCATTTCTTAAAGATAATATCTCCAGTAGCATGTATCAATTCTTAAGATTGCTCCAAAGCTAAATGATGCTGTTTCATTGAAATATTTCTGTAGAAAGAACTACGTATCATAAGCAATTGATTGACGCGCATTAAAATAACGCAAATTTAAGTATTGCAAATTAAAAAATGAATTTAAGGTTGTTCTTGAATAATAAATCTTTAAGAACTCACCGATTCCTTTTCCTTATCCAAACTGGCCTCCATAAATATGGATCCGTGGTATAATTTAAAGCTATAGCTCTGGCGCCAGGGCAATCGTACGGTATCCAATCCCTAGGCCAACATTTAGAATATTCTTCGGGTGTTGTTCTTGCCTCCGGATCGAAGCTTTCATCGAAGTTTATCTCCCTTCCCAATCTATCGTCTCGCATTTTCGGCATCTTCCTCGGTGTTGCCGGATACATATCTGAATGCGCCCTTTTCAACGCAATCCTCCTCTCCCTCGATTCATGGATGCTTCCGGTTGAAATTCGCCTCTCCACGGTCGTCTTTTTCAAATGGTGCCTCTCATGCCTCCAATCGCCTTGCCGCCATGTTTTCACTAAAGATCCGTGAAGACCGTGGATGAATATTACGTCTACGGTGATCTGTTCCGGTTGCGTTAGGATGTTGCATTCGACAGATTTCTCCGGTTTATCGTCGTCTATGGATTCGGCGGATGAGGCTGGCGTTTCGCCGATTTGTTGGTCTGTCTTTTGAGAAGCTGTTAGAGGGTAGGTGATACCGCGCTGTACTGATGACAATGATTTAGATATGCTATTGGCTATGTATGCTATGAGAGTTGGAATGAATTGTTTTCGGCATTTATCGACGAAGGATTGTTGGTTCCTTAAATAGGCGTAGTAGATGCTTATTACCACTGGCAGGATGGAGTTGGTGAAAAGTTTCGCTGCGAAGAGTATTTTACTGAAATTAGACAAGAAAGTGCCGTGAAAAATATTGTTTCTTCCTAAGAATTTTAGTGATATTTTTAAACTACGCCTTTAAGAGAAATTAATGCAGAAAATATTTGTTTCCAAGGCGATTCTTGTAAAAGATTTAATTTATTTAAGAGACGTGAATGTGATTATATTATATAAGACCTCTTTCCTCCAATGCGTTTTCATCCTCATCTTACACATATAGTAAGATAGGGTTTTGTAAATAAAGTCTATTATTATTATTATTATTATTATTATTATTAAATTAGCTTCCCAGAATTCATTCAATAGAACTCGCCAAAAAGCTGAATGGAGCATAATCTTGTTAAATCCGGATCCCGTTTACATTTCGCTTTGGCTTATTACAGCTTTGGCAAGATGCCAGAGTAGTTTTTAACAAAGGCTGCATTCGCAGATCGCGTGGTATATACGACGATATCATTCTTAGTTCTCGGAAGTCGTCTATTAAAATATATTTGTTTTGAAGACTAGGTGGGCTTAGGTGCTCGTTGCATTTTCGAAAAAATACAACTTAAACGGAATCGTATAAGCGAGAATTGTTGTACCTGTTTCGAAAGCTACCAGGAATAATTACACCGGATCCTTAAAAATAAAAATACAAGCTTTTGCATGTTTTTTTCCTCAAGGAATTAAACGGATGAAATTCGTCGTGTCTGATTGCCCTTCTCTCGATAATACGTTTTGTCGTAACACTTTAGAACTATCTCCGAGTCAATTGGTTTTGATGACATTTAATTCTCAATAATAGCATCACCAGAGCTTAATTGAGAAGTCGGGAGCAAATCTCTTTCTATGTGGTCGGCTGTTCACGTCAAATAAACGCGTAATATATACCAGTGTGCAAAAAATATTGCTAAAATGCTTTAATTTTATTAGCAAAACAATTCAAGAATAATGGGAATGATTCTGATCGACGACTAATAAATATTTTTAAGTTAAAGCAATCTTATCTCTTATTCCTTTTATACCTAAGTCCTTCTGTAGTTAGATATAAGACTGTTGTATTGATATGGATTGATTCCACCCCTGTTTATCCTGACATCGCCCTCTTCTGGAGCCTGCTTCAATTCTTCTTGCCTGCTAATTTTTTCTGGTTAATATCTCTTTTAACATTTTCCATGTTTTGTTCTTGTCTCTCCTTTCGCCAACGAAACGACGTTACAGAAAGTGATTTATTCAGCACCTTGCGACATCTGACAAAGGAATCCACCATCAAAGCTTTTTGGAAACGTTCCACCATTAAGAATACTATATTTAACGTTGCTCAAGTTTGGAACGATTTCTCTTCTATAACAGCGGAGAGAGTTTGGAATAAGCTGTGACCATCGACTCGATATTGGCACTGATTTTATACAGGTTTGCCTTAATTAGGGTTGCTTAAAAATGAATTGATTATAAAAAAAATGGAAAAAAAATAAAATTGTATCAGAATCTTGGAAATTGACAAATTGGTAGAAAATTGAAACAGCAGGCGATTATTTTTATTGAATTATTCCAACCATCAATCGGCAGATAAAACGATCTACATCTACTCGAAATTCTAAAAAGATCCCATCTAATTTAATCTAAATGTAAACACTGCATTATATAACCGTTCATATTTCGACATGAACATGCTTAATCCCTAAATCCGCTATGCATTAGCATCCGTATTGTTTGTTATCAAGGGATTATAATAATAAGTGACATACATATGTAATAAACATTTAACGCTGAATCATTCGAAATAACAACATTGAAAATAATTGTGATTTCATGGTAGATTTCGTATGGAACGCACGATTAAGTACACCTACATATTGTAATCGGAGTTCCAATTATCTGTTTCGTTATAATGCTATTGCTGGAAGTACAGGCGTTTCCCTAAAACGCGTAATATTTCTTTGAATCAGCCTGCAATTAAACCAATCGAAATTATTCTTTATTCTTTATTATTATGAATATGTTCGAAGAAATAATAACAATGAGACGTACCTTGCAAGTAACCTTGATTTAGTTATTAAATTACAAATACATGTTAATCCAACTTCAAAACGTATAAAAATCTATATCGCACTCTTTGGTCTCCTTTACAACTCAAAATTTAGTGGGCATTGATTACACGATTATTTTGTTTCATAGCTGATTATATCTTGTTTTGGAAAATTTACGATATGTTCTTTTGGGTAATCAAACTTACAATTAGTAGATTAACATTTCGAATGAATGAATTGTACAATCGTAGATATCACTTTACATTTCAGTAATTCCAGAACGTCGTTGAAGAAAAGCATAAGATAGGCCCAAGATTCGATCTTTGATCCTTGATCTTTACATACTGTAAGCTTGTAAATCAAATAATACTAGATACTAGATCTAGTAGTCTGTGATAAACATTAAGAACATTATTCAGTTGTTTAAAATTGTTAAATTCAATAAAATGTGTAATAGATCGGCGTTTATAATCGTTTAAATTGAGCTCACTAGAATACGGAGCATTAAAATCCCCCGTTAAGATAACGTTGAAAATGAAGTAATGTACATTTGAAATTCTTCTTTAAACGATTCATAATCAATAAGGTTGATGGCATGCACACAGAAAATAGATATACAATCGATAACATATCGATGACATATCGAAAATTTAGGTATTTATCTCAATGTTCATCAGCTAAAAGAAGATAAATTGTTAACAAACTGTTTGCAGGTTTAATAGAGGAAATGTACGTATGTTGAATGGTAGATCATTCTTTAGATCGCAGTGCGGAAGCAAGGGGCGAAGCATTGAGAAAAATTCAACAAACCGAAGTCTTTTTGTTGCTTTAATACATAAATATACATAATAAAAAAATACATCTGTATTACTTAGTAGCTGTTATGACTCCTTTTTTGACAATAGCGATTCTCTTGGGTAGCTCAAACTTCGTTCAGTGTTTTCTCAAATTTACCGAATATCTGCCGTTAATTAGCGATTTTCCTGAAATACCGTATAATTTAACACTTCCCCTTAGTAGCTTGTTAGTTTATAAGTGTAAAGATTAATATAATGTACTGTTCAAGTCGCAACATAAACATATGAAACGGAGAAAACGGGTGGAAGCATGACATTCTTCCTTTACAATATCTACCTAGGGACGTGAGCAATACGGTATAAAGAAAAGTAAATACTATCCCGTCTAGCGAGTATTATGTACAAGGGGTAGCATAAAACATATCTTTATCTAAATGAGAACGTTTTTAATAGCTTTCTGAAAATTTCATGCCATTTCTATACTGAACTGAGTAACTCTGGCAATTTCCAGAAATCACCATCAACATCGAAAAAGGGACCGCTGGTCAATACCGTAAACAATCGCGCAAAGAATCTAATTATGCATTTACTTGAACGCGTTTATTTTATAGATGAAAGCAATAGAAGACGAAGCAAAGTATAATGAACGTTACGTATAATTTCTAATACTCGATACTTACGTTTTTGCTAATTTCGAAGCACCATTGTTGAATACTTCCAATTCAGTCGATATGATAACCTGATCGCACATGATATCCTCTACTTCAGCTGCCAGCAGACCTTCCATCACCTCTGAAAAAGAAAACGGAAACGCACAGATTACACTGCCGTCACACTACTTTCAACTTATCTCTAAAGAACTAAAATAGCGAAAAGACACTTAGAAGGAAATTATCTTACATTGGACAGAGGCATGAGAGTTTCTCGGACTTTCGCGATTTCCAAACTCAACTAAGCACGTACGATCTCCGGTAGGTATTTAAAATCCAACCGGGGAGATAAGATTATGCTCACTACAATGTTTCCGATAAAGCCTCTGACCAGCTGTATATTTTATCTGAGATGTTGGCGTTTGATATTGTTATTAATAATGGTTATTTGGAGTGCAGTACGAAATTGCTAGTCATTTCTGTGTAGGCTTCGCATTCAGCCTGGCTCACACCGTAGTGGTTAGTGATTAGCTATTTTTTTATAGATAGCTTAATTATTTTTGTCAGTTTTATTAAGTTAATATTTATATTTAGTAAAGCGAGATTTGACGAATTGGCAACTGTGGTGATTACGTTGGCTAGCAACTATTCTAATTACTCTCTTAGTAACAACTTCAGGATATTGTTTTTTCAAATGAACTCTCGAAATTACCTTGAAAATAAATCATCCAGCGCAACGCGTCTTCTCTCAAAAGCAACACGAGCTAAAAGATCTCGGTTGTTTCGTGCCTTTGTTACCAATACCTTTTGTTAAATATTAATCACGGCCAACTACGGTACGCATTTCATATTGGCAATATTCTTACAACCTAATTTACAATCAACTAAATTTCTTTTCTTTAACAATACTGTATTGCATTCTGTATATTATTATTTACTCGTTTCATCGGAATTATCGTTGGTTGGAGATATTTGGCAGGGAGAGAAGGAAGCCGTTGCTGCATCGAAAAATTAAAAGTTTTACTCTGACAGTTGTTGTAGGAGCGCAAATGGGTGAACGTCATTCCTCGTGGCGCTAATAACAACGATTTTATATGTGTGATACTTCCAACATTACAGTAACATATATACTCCACACAGAAACGAGTCCTTTTAAAAGTTAATTTGACAAAATTGCGATAAAAAATATATATAATAATAAATAAAACTTCAATAAAATTTCATACATTTCAAGAGCAAATTTTCTGATATGACGATAACCTTGATAAATGCCTCATATTTGATAGGGATCGTCGCAGACCATCGATATCACCATGTAGATTATTGTAACTCGCAAAGGTTCGTTCACATCATCTTGAATAATGAATTAAGTTACTTTCGAAAAGTCCAAGAATAAATGATGATAACAGATAGAGGATGAAGACGAACTCTGCTAGAAATGTAGAACAGCACGATTTATCTTAAATGCTTCATATACAATATGTACCTATCTATCGTGATGCTTGTTTCTATTCTATTTTTAAAATGGCGGTCTCTATGTGCATGAGATATCTATACTAAGCCAACTAATTGTTTATCGTAATTCTTCAACGTAGCCTGCCTGTTAATTGTTGTAACAAGCAGATTCGATTGTCTCTATAGTATTTTAAATTGGATTCAATCGTTTTAGGCGTTTGTATGTCGATGTCATCTCCGTAGCAATACTGAAGATACATCCACTTATAAATATTTGATTTATTTAGTGTTAATTAGAAACCGTTTTTAATTTTAGCTAGAAAAAAGGAACACGTAAGAGCGGGGATTTTATTTGTTTCAAAAGTTACGACAGGGAACCAAAACTATAAATAAACGTCAACAAAGTCCATTCGAGTTATTTATAACAAATTCATTTTCATGTTTTTCGGGTATCTAGGTCAAAACCATTTATTTCCGATTTGATTTCAATTTAAGATTCATTCAACTTTAGGATAGAAATCACAATCTTTTTGCACATGTGGAATAAAAAATAATTTTCTAGTTTTCTATAAATAAAACGAATGCTAGAAGAAGTTTATTGTTCGGCAATACATCAGAAAGTGACGCACATACGAGGGTAGTCGCAAAAGTACCTGGTTAACGCCCCGCCTAAATTTCTGTAACATTGCATTGATGTCATGTGGAGACTAACGAGTTAAAAAAAAAAACAAACTCATTTAGGACCGGTATCATCTCTGCTAAATTTAGGGGCAAAATTCCCGAGTTGGCAACTGTGCTCAACACGCAGATCGCAGAAAACAGAACGGCTCGTATGGAGAGTACTTGCATTGTTGTCAAATAGCATTGAAAGATGTCTTAATAGGAAATATTTAATTCTGCAGTTGGCAGTTGACGTAATGAGTAATGACAAAATCAACATTCAAATGCACTGCATAAACCGTATTTGTACATCACATTTTATTTTTGCAGCAGATGGTGTGTCATTATTATAGATGACAAAGGCAGGTGAAATTATGACTTTTTTGCAGCGACTAGACAGACTCGTGCCTATTCGTCTTATAGGAAAGGGTTCGTGTTGCCTACTGGCTTCCCTGAGAGTCGACAAAACACGAGTCTGTCTAGTGGCTGCAAAAAAGTAATAATTTCACCTGCCTTTGTCATCTCTAGTTATTATGAGCTTTTTAATGAAGTAAGGATGGAAATGAGGCTTTAGGCCAGCACTAATAAATATTATCAAAGAAAATAAAATTATAAACAAAACGCAAGTACACACAAATGGCAGATAGATCATAGAACTAAGCAAATAACTTTTTAAAATAAAAATTACTAATGTAATGTCTTGGCAACTGCGCCTGTATACCTGGTTGCGAAAACCTATGTCCTATAGACATTTCAGAACTTCGATTAATCAATTAAGCATTAAAAAAATTAACGCACACCTGTAGAGACCTGTCTCAAATATTAGATGCAATTTTATTGTTCAGACGCCGTACGTTGATAAAGATTTTAAAAATATTACTTCATGATTCATAAGCTTTACTTTCAAGCTAATATATTTTTACATTATATACGGAATATATGAAAACTCAAGTGGATTTCGTAGACGCACACGCAAATAAACAAGAAAAAAAACAATTACAATGGGATTTCTTTAAAATTTTGAAATTATTTTGCAAAAAACGTGTCAAAAACACATGAACTACTTAGGTTTTGTTTCGATTACAAGGCGTATTTTTTTTCCAATGTCATTATCGTTGATTTAATCTATTTAATGTATGTATGAAAGGTTATCTCTAAGTATCGCTCTTAACATATAATCGATTTACTAGAATTACCAACCGATTTTTATTCCATTTCAATTGTTCAATATGTACATACATGCATGAACCTAGTCGAAAACACGATTGATAAAGCAGGTATTTAAACGGTGGTTTCTGAGAATTTGCATACAAATTAGAGATATTGCAAAACGTACGCACTTTTATAGATAATCGGTGGTTATTTTTGGTAAACATTGCGAGTACGAGTTTATATCTTTGGACATCGCTTTTCC
Source organism: Oryctes borbonicus (assembly GCA_902654985.2). Lineage (NCBI taxonomy): Eukaryota > Metazoa > Arthropoda > Insecta > Coleoptera > Scarabaeidae > Oryctes > Oryctes borbonicus. The sequence continues at coordinate 432,104 of LR736887.1, read as the reverse complement.
CCTTTCTTAGTTTTTCGGCGTCGAATTCCTTACTTTCAAGCCGTATTAGAGCAAACATATCGATAATTGATGGTCGAAGTTAGGGATACGTTAATTGTAGATCCTGGAATTGTTCTTAACAAACGATTGTGTTTAATTTTTATTTCTTTTAATTCTCGAGTCTCATTTTTTTTGCCACCATATTGTGTACAAAATTTTCAAATTTACCTTTAGATCTTTATCTTAATATGTAATATCTTCTTTGATTTCTTATTTTTTCTATTTGATTATTACAATATTGACTTCATGTCAACTTCAACAATATTCCTTATACTCATCTACCCTAATTTTTGATATAATTAAGACCATTCGAGATTTTAGCGAAATTCTTCTTTAAGGGCCGATATTGTTTTACACGTTAGAGCAGCGATTATTTCGAGTTTTTATGAATACATCGAAAGAATCTGCGTCTACAAGATGGTCATCCAAACATTGCCATGTTTGATTCAAACTATTTCAATTTTTTTTTGAAACGTAACACTCTGTATATTTGTTCAGACTGTAATAGAGAACTTATGCTTGTCAAATCAAATACATACACGATTTATATTGGCGACGTCTTGTATTTTAAGGCAAGTATACCGAAATTTCGAAGCAAATATGACGAGATTGCGCGATATTTTTAAAAGAACGTTACTTTTGAGGTTTTGAAGAATCTACTTTCAGGATTTCGTTATACAATGCGTCTGGCATATGATGTTCACCGTTGTAGGTAGCCGGTATTAGAAAAATTTCCGTGTAAGAATGTAACGTTTAAACATAACGAATTTATTACGCCGATTTAACAGGAACGTTCATACAGAACCACTGCAACTTTAATTCTAACAATTCAATGGTTCAACTTATATAAAATCTAACAAAAAAACATCATTTGCACTATAAAAGTTATAGGATTTCCATCTAATAGATTAACTATTAATAAGATTTAATATTTAACTGTATAATTAAAAATAAAACAGATAACCAGCATCAATAAATATAAGGTGTAAACGAACCAAGTACATAACGGAAAGATCGATTTTAACATCATTTATTTAGAATCATTCAAGGAACGGGTGTTTACGGAACTTCATAATAGTTGCCTTACGTGAAAAAGTAATAAACGAGTTTTTTCAGTATGCATTGAACCACGTCAGTAATTTCAGCTATTTCAATTGGAATATGAACAACATCAATACAATTTCATCGCTGTACCTAAAATTATGCGTTTGGATGTGGCGATAAGGCCGTATCGAATCTAAACAACTCTTTAGTTCACAGTAACGAATCTCCTCACGTTCACCCACTATGTTTTGGGATAATGAAATACAGGGTGGATGCAATTTATACAGATTGTTGTAAAGATAGAATATGGTATCAAATTCTTATTTATAAATTGCTAAGATCGGGTTTGCGCGGGAATATTCTCCGGTGGCTAATCCGCAGGAGTCGAACTTTTCAGCCTGAAGATTCAGTTGCTAGACGGCGTTCAACGAAAGTTCATCAGTCAGAGTCAGGCTAATCTTTTGATCTTTACCGTCGCACTTAATGTTCTTGCATAAATTCCTTAATAATAGTAATGACTATACAAACCTTGTTTCTTTCATTACATTTTGTGTCCCTTCCCAATATACCCGTAAGAATATTTTATTTCATCTGTCTTTATGTCACACCAATACTCTTCGGAACCTTCGCATTAACAGGTTCATGCATATTTACAACGAGCAACTCGGTACTTGACATATTTTGTCGTAGTTTAAACACTGTTAAAATTGTAATTACCCGAAGCCTGTTTGACCAACTTCAATAAATTTATTTAAATAAATTGTTATCGTTAACACCCCTCACTAGTTTAACCGAATCGTGCAAAATAAAATCTAGATCGATAAACAAAAAAAAAAACAAATTGGAAGAAACAAAAAAATGCATTATTGCTAGTTAAGTTGGAAAACTATTAATAATTAAAACTATACTATTAATGCACCCAAGGGAGGAAAGGTACATATAGCTCAAGTGAATCAAGTAAACGAAAATTGGGCAACGTCCAATTGGAGATGGTGTGTTGGTCCGTTAAGTCAAAATATGAGCTCTACGGTTCCAAATGTCGAAGAGCATATGAAATACCGAGGTGGTATCGAAACCATTAATCATGGGGGTGATAGTATCACGGTTTAGAGTTGCTTTCGACGCGGTTAAATAGGCGTATTACCATATTATTTGGACATTTTGCAAGAACGAGGGACACGAAATAATTGGGAAAGAATCCGCGCTATGGTTCCAAGCACACTAGAAAAATAGTCAAGAATTTGTTGAAGGACAAATTTGAACGGGTAAATTCCCTACATTAACCGCGGAAACCGGGCTGAATGCCTGAGATACCATCAGTAACTACTATTGGAAAGAATGTCTCAAATTTGTGATGCAATGATAATCGCTAACGGCGGTTATTTTGACGAAAAGCATCTTTGAAGTATTATATCTGACAAACTTTACAAAGTTTCTAATTAACTGATTCGAACGACTTCTATTGAAAAATAAAAATTTTTATGCTTTCTATTCACGATTGCGACAAAAGAATAGACAAAAGCAATTTTAATTAAATAAATTGATTATTGGCAGCTGCATAATTATTGATCTTTAATCAAGTTGATTAATTTGACGATAAAATATTTAACAAGACACCAGATAATTATCATCTTTTTTCAATAAATATAAAAAAAAGAAAAATAAATGTCGTTCACTTACACAGAATTTCTTTTAAAGAAATACAGATTGAAAAAACAGGATACAATTTGAACTTTCGAGAGACCAAGTTTTAATGTTTATGACAAATGGTGCCGCAACACAACTCTACATCGGTAACAAGGTCGTTTCGCGTCCTCACACCATCGCATAATCTAATATGCGAAGCATAAATTTACGCATATATTACGAATCACACGCCCGAACGACCACTCCCATACCGACGCCTGTGAAGCGCACGGAAAGTAACGAACTTTACTAATTTCTAAATCATCGGATGCATACTTTACGCAACTAAAGGTCAACATGCGTCAATAAACAAACATTTAATGATATTTATTAAAGTTGATTGTCTTCTTTGCTGTTGGCGTTGCCTTAATAACTTCGTTCACACGCATTTTTATTTTAATACATCTGTATTAAAATTAAGTGAAGTACTGATGATCGCAATATCTATTATCACATTTTTATTATTATTATTGCAACATGATCTCGAATAACTAAAATAATTATTCTAGTGAATGTATTTATAACTACGGCCTGGTGGTTTCCTTTAATTAACAGGAGAGAAAAATTGTAATCTGAATGATTACCATACGTGCTACTGATCGATTAAATCAGATCCGTAAACAGCGAACAGGTGTTTAGGAAAACACTTTTAGCGGGAGTGTTGTTTTTTTTTATGTGAATTACTTGATTAAATACGATTGATGTAATCTCTTTGCTGCGTCAGCGTTAAAATCTATAAGATAGTTGACATCAAAGATTTTCAATGGGTAGGTACTACAGATATAATTATGTACTTGCACTTGTAGAAGTAGAAATATTTTCGAGATCATTTTGATAAGCGGAACCTTACGTAAAATCACGATTAAAATTACTGCTCCTATACTGATAACACGTTATAGTTTGGGTAAATTTCCTGAGTTTATTTTATGCTTTAAAAGGAGTATGACCTGAAGGGATTAGCAAATATGCCATAAGAGGCCAATTCAATGGTAACTGGTCGCCACTCTAATAACTTATTTAAAATAGGTATTGGTCTTAAAGCAGCTCCTTTGAGCATTAATCTGTATAGCAATGTTAAACAGTAAGTAACAGATATTGCATAAAATCAGGCGTTGTATACCAATTATATACAATGTGTCCACCTAGGGCGAGGGTGGCAGATATTTCTATCCTTGTGCTACTTAGAGAAAAAGTTTTTAGATAAAAGAAATTTTTGTAAACAAGTGCTGTACAAAATAGAACTATAGCGGAAATTGAGCAACCGTTTGCTAAAAAAATAGTTACGTCCATTTCTAGTCATAAAGTGTTCACTGTGTTATATAACTTTTGTCCGGTCCCGTATTCAGATTCATTGTACGGTTGTTTTGCTAAATGCCGCAGATATCACTTGAAATAAACAACACCTACATAAATTATTTGAATGTTTACGAATGTTTCGTAGATTCATATGTTTACAGGTGTATTTGTCTCTGTTTACATTTTAATTTTAAACCTAAAGAAATTGCGCATCGCAGTACAATAATTTCCAATTCAATAATTCTGGTTATTTATTGTCTACCGCTTTAAAACAGAAACGATAATAGAAAAAATAGTATCACACGTTGCGTCTTCAATCTAATTAATGCATATATCGATCGAATTCTTAAACGTTTAACCTTTCGCTTAGAAAAAAAAAATCGTAAGGCGATATCGCTATGAATCATAATTCTATTGAAAAAAAAAGGAAATGTTTGGTATCAAACAATGGGGAATAGTAGAATAACAAATGGCGTGCATTTAAATTTTAAATATGCAAATATTAATTTCGTTCTCGTAATACGAAGAAAATGCGCAACGTTGCGCGGAATTTTAGCGCGCGAATTTGGAGAATACGCACCGAACGGATTTACTCACCTGTTGTGATCCCCTTCCCGCCGTTATACATTTAAGTTATCAGCAGCACTTCCCACCCCGCGAAAATACGGTCATTATTGCTTCTAGTCAACCATGTTCGTGGAAGTAGACTTGATAAAATTCGCCGTTCGAATAGCAACGAACACCGAAGCCGGGAGCGTTCAAACATCCGCTAAATTTCGATACATGTATACTAGCGTTTGTCATCTAGTTATCTGTTTAACTAGCACTTCGGGCACGAAGACATGCGCGCTATGTTCTTAATTAAACGCTGTTCATTATCAAGCGGGACGTGCGATCGAACCGTAACAAGTACGACTTTATTTCGACGATTATTTTTTTTTATTTAAATTTTATTTCTACAGACATCTAAATGCGTGTGACCCATATAACAATGCGTTCGTAAGATATGACTGCCGCACGAGCTTCGGTTTTTCATCAAGCAACGACCCTGACCCCGCCAAACGATTAAAAAAGATTTTCTATGGAAATAGAAATCAGTTTCCTCTCTTTATGTAACATTGCAGGCGCGCCTACGTATATAATTGGTTGCCTACCTTTCTTCTATGATCTGGAAAATCATCGAAATACCGATCTTTACAGCGATATACTTTTGTCAATTTTTGCCGTGGAAATTCATTAATTTGTCGCTACCAACTTATCATTATGTCCTTCATTTTGTTTCAAATTCAAACAGCTTTTTTGAAATAAAATGTTATAAATCAGAAATTATGCATGCACCAATGGTTGCCTACTCTATAGTTGATCATTTGACTGACAGCTATACAGTGTTGCCGTTAGTGATGAAATATCACACGTCACGTGTGGTGATAAAATCATTTAAAAAATCGCAAGTAGCGAAACTAGTTAAAATAGTGTTGATGTAGCGAATTTCTGTACGAAGTGGTAATTAATTATAAGTAGCGGTGAATGGTAATGTTTCGCCGTAGATAACGAAACTAGTGTAGTCAGACCTATCCGAAATAATTGTTCCTACAACCCCATCAGATTTAGTTATGTGATTTGTCACACTCTACATTGTAAGGTTTGTTCCAGTCCCGATTCTGTGACGATCTGATACAAAAGTCGCGTTCAAACCAGCCAATGTACCGTACAGTGAACAATAGCGAAAACTTTAGCATCGTACAAGAATCATTTTGGACTGACATATGCAGTGTTGCTGTTCGTAATTCATTGCTTTATTCTTGGTAGTATTCAAATATAAAATCTAAGAAATCTCAATCATAATAATTGTCTGAGGAAAGCATTCCAACCAATTGTTAATTTGCAAAAAGCCTAGGCGTAATAAAGAGTACGTTTAAGAATGGGTACAAGTCGATGGTTGGAACAAACCTGTAGTTTGCTTGTTTAGTAGCAGTGATGTGTCATAAAATCATGCGTGGTACAGACCACTATGACTCACAATATTGGCAAACTATTAGGTTGGTGACAATGTAGGTAATTTTCTGTAATGCAATTTAAAGTGTAAACATTTGGCATTTATGATTTAGTATATTTCATTAAATAAAGGTATATCACTAAATGCCCTCTAATTCCAGCTTTTTATTTACAATATAAAATTTAATATGATTGATGATAATATAAAACTCGTTATTAACAATTGCTTTACAAGCTCTTGATATACTAATATAATGATATCTATTCGTTTCCACATTGAAGTAACTAAATTGGAATGTTTATTACCATTATTGAAATGAATGGTGACAAGTAGTGATTTTTAAAGATAACAGGTAGTAAAATCTTATTTTAGTATGATTTTAGTACTTGGCAACCCTGCAACTTTGAAGATAACATAACCTAAAATCGTATACTTTTCATTAGCAAACTTTCCGTCAGAAATGTCATTTTAGCGATTGTATCCAAGTTATTTTAAATAAGGGTCACATTTTCCTAACTTAATTCATCGCATAGTGGTAATATGGGCGGTAAACACAAACAGGCGCAACGTACGAAAAATAACGCCCGTGTAAGTATATCACGTACGCATACGTTACATCATCTGTAATTTACGTATGGGGTGCTGTTTTAGCCGTCTAGTTCCGGACGAAGCGCTGAATTGCTGGGGAGATCAATCCCACAATTCGCAGGGTTCTCAGCGGTCAAGGAAAATTGTTTCGCTTTACCCACACTAACTCTAGCAATGGCTGATGAAAACGTTGACTCGATGATTGACACTAATTTTCATTTGGTATTAAAGAAGATGAACAAAAAGGATTCAACAACTAAGCTTAAAGTAATTGGACATAATATATTGTTAATGTATTTCTTTTACTGGTGGATTTGTATTATTCTAGGCATTGCAAGAATTTACCGAATTAGTAAAATCTAACGATCAAGAAACAATTAAGAGTATCTTGGTATATTGGTGTAGGTTATATATTATATTATCAACAGATGCCGATCATAAAGTTAGGGAGGCAACGCACTCAGCTCAACATCAAGTAGTCTTAAAAGCAAAAAGGAATCTTGCTCCATATTTGAAGCAATTGGCTGGACCCTGGTTTACATCTCAATATGACACGTATGCGCCAGCTGCTAGCATAGCAACTAAATCTTTTGAGGTAAAACCTAAATTCCATTGCAATACGTATAAAAAGCAAGTCTTGTTATTCTAGGATGCTTTTCCGCCAAACAAAATTCAAGAAGCCATAATATATTGTCAGGAAGAAATCTTAAACTATATATATGATAATCTTATAGTACAAACGGTGCAATCCCTAAATAATAACCTGAAAGGCACTATGGAGGATGCAGAAGCAAAATATGAACGCATTGTAATTTCAAGTTTACACGGTTATTCTCTGTACATCAGTAAGGTTAACGGGGCGGACATAGAGAAAGCAGAGGAGATAAATAAGAAGATAGTTTGTAGTGGTAAATTTTGGAAATTTGCAAAGTCCAAAGTTACACCTATCCGAACGGCATTCTTTGGAACATTGAAGACCTTATGCCAGAAAGCGCCTTTTTTGTTGAAGAGCGAAACGGAGCATGTAGTTAATGCTGTGTTTCTCAATTTAGATGAAACTGAACCTACTGTTCTACCAAACATATGGGAAGCTGTACTGTTGTCCGTTACTACGTTTGAGGTAATAAACGATTAGATTTCTAGATTAGAGTAGAGATTGAATTGTCGTGCGTAAGTCTGGATTAGTGTTTTACAATTTAGTTGTAAAGAGAAACAGCTTTGATTAATTCTGTTTTTTTTTTTGCTTTTTGTGAGATACGTCATGTATCAAAATGTCGTACCTATACACTAACACCTATTTTTAATATCTCGTGTGTAGGTAACGGGAACAACGCGGAGAAATAAATGCTAAATAAAATTACATCTTTCAGGAATGGTATAAACACATCAATGTAGAAAAAGCAGTACTTCCGAAATTATACAAAGTGCTAAAAGAGGGCGGTCAAGGCAATGCGTCTGTAATTTATCCGAACATGTTGCCATTTTTATCGCATTTACCTCCGAGTATCGACAATAGCGTCTTCTACTTCAATTTCTTCGATAATATGAGATTAGGGTACGTATTTAAGATGTTTTTATTGTCTTTAGAATGCAAATTTCAACATGTACGTTTTTGCAGTTTGAAACAACGAAGTACAATCGCCAGTCGATCGGAAACATCGGCAGTTTCCGTGACGCTAATCGAATGCATCCAATACATCATCATGAAAAACCAATCAAATCTACAGCTTTGCGAGAAACTCATCAAATCGATACTGATGCCTTTACTCGAATGGTGTTTAAGTGAAGGTCCCGACTCGTACAAGCAACTGTACAATCAAGTCGCGGGTTTGATCCAATACTGGCATAGAAATCGTAATCATCCTGATGTCCACAATTACTTCAAATATTCCGAATATTTCTGGACGAATCTAGATTCCTTATTCCAGGGCCTATTGATGAACATCGAGCATAATTACGAAAAGAATGCCTTAACAGATTTAGCAGTGAGACAAATTGAACTTTTAATATCTCTAAAACATACAATCAAACCTAGAAAACAAATGAAAGTTAAGTTCGAAACGGAGTCGCCGCCAGAGTGCGGTGATCTCAATACTAGCGCTACCAAAGCAAAGTCGGATAAATGTGATGAATCGTACCAGTCGGCTTTGAACTCGTTAGTCTTCCAGCTCTGTAAATGTTATGTCAACTTGATTAACGAAAAGCAATGTAAAGAGCTATTGGAGCAACTTTATGCTTTGATTTTGGAATTTGAAAATAGAGAATTCTTCATTAGCTTGAGTAAATTGGTTACCGTTGACAGTTGCCAAGATAAATTGATCTGTATATACGAGAAATTGCTCTATAAATGGTTGAAATCTAGTTATCTGTGTACCAAGGCTGTAATCGATATGATATTTATTTTATTTAAATATCTCAATGACAATGAGAAGTTGAATATTTTGGATACGTTCACGAAGGTAGGATACTATTGCTTTGATATTATAATCATTCTATTCTAAATGTGCCGTAAAAGATAGCGAATGAAAGAAATTATTCTTTTCACGTTTTACAGTTGAAGACCGAGCAATGTGGTTGGTGCATTGCAAGGGGCTTATGTCACCCATACAACTCAGATCCTGTGATACAGCAATGGCTTAGTAACGAGAAAGTAGACGAATACTTAATATCCGTAGCCGAAAGAGAACTTATATTAGACGAATCAACTCCAGAATCTAGTATTTTACTAAAGCAAGCTTTTACGGTACATAAAAATGAAGGTAATATCAACATATCTTGAACATCTCTGTTACATAATAATTAATCTAATTTCTTATATTTCAGAATTGTTTATTAGCAAAAACGCTGTTGTAAAAATCGTGAACATCATAGGCAACTGCCTTTTAAATCCTAGCGACCATCCGGTAACCTTGGACACGTGCGCAAGTCTTGCAGCTTATATTTCATCGGTTTTATACACGGAGGATTTAAAATTGCACTACGGAATCGATTTGTTGCTATCCCTATTTACGCTTAGCTGTAACATGCGCGTAGACCCGGAAACTTTGTCTCAAGACACCTTATGGGAGGTAAACACCGCTTGGCAAGACGTGATCGGCGTCCTATTCTGCTGTCTCGAAACCGAAAAACTAAAATCGGTAGCCGATCAATTCGCCTTAATTATCGAGAAGGAACTCTTAAGCAACGATCCCCAAACCTTTAATAAAGAAGAAATGGTCGATAAAATAGTGAATTTTATTCGCGTAATCAAGAAGAATAACGGGTTCGTCATATTTAAGCTGCTAGAACTTTTCCTAGAAAGAAGTTTCGTTCTTGAATGGAGATTTGAATTGTCTGCAGTGGGTATTTGCGCTGAGTACTCGCAGGGGTCGCTGTCGTCGTTATATTCGTCAGTACATGACAGCACCATGCAGGCGGAGGATGATAAGATATTGAAATACTTTATGTGGTTGGGATTATGTATTGACGTCCTACTGACGCCGATTGAGGCGATTGAAAGAGATGAAGACGATGATAGCGAGGATGAAATAAACGACGTAGTCCAAGAAGATGATTTATCGAAAAAAGTTCATACCATGATAGACGTCAGTGATGATATTTATAATGTCATGTTGAATCTCCTATATGACGTGACATTGGCGAATGTTATAAAGGAGGATTACAAAGTAGTGAGTATTTTGAGCAAAGATGTGCGGCACCTAAAATACTGACATCTGTCCTTCTGAACGGATATGTATCAATATCATGTTCTACAAGCACTTGGGTTGTTTTTGGATACGTAAATTGTCCACCAATCACGATTCCAAAAACAGCCACAGAGCTTCTAAAAGGTGATATTGATCCAAAAGAAGAGCCCTCTACATAGATATTTCTTTTAGATCAAACCGTACTCCAGTTTAGATGAAATTAGCAAATCATTTATCGAAAAACTACGAATTTTAATGACCCACATTGACTCCAAAAGCCATATTGAACGCGAATTAATGTACCGCGTCACGAAACATGGCTGTTTATGGGCTAAAGCCGTCCATTTGCTTAACGCTGAGGTTTCTAAAGAAGACCTAGCTAATGTGTACGGCGATTACTTAAATAAAGACAATTTCCAAGAAGAAGTGTGCCAAGGACGTGTTCATCTTACTCAAGCGTTCGCGGAAACCGTATCCTTTGATGACGTCATGTGCAACACTCGTCTTCCGGAAAAGGTGGTTACTTTACGTTCGTTGATTCATAGGGACGATATCGCTTGCGACATCACCGGAACCTTCAAATCAATCGAGGCATTTAAGATGAAATATGGGAAGGATTTGTATAATTTGTAAGTATATGTTTAGGTATATAGGGTGTTCCGTTAATTAAATTAAAATTTCAACCACAGTGAGTACCAGTATTGTATATTTAATCGAATTAGAAAAAGTTATATAGCTGGTTGGTTATTTTAATTATTTACAATTACTTGGCCCGAAATTGCTAGTAATGACGTACCTCTTCTACTTTCCGATATCGTTCAGTTTACTTCTAAAAGGACTAGTCGAAGAAGGTATATTATCCATCGTGTTTATACATTTCCTATACTTATCTAGCTTAGTTTTTGAGATAATTTAAAAAATACGCAGACTGCTTTACTACAAAGGATATTTTCCCGGCGATATCTTTTTTTTCTGTTAATGGCATTTTAACTATTGAATGCAATTTTTATTGACTTAAATTTTTATACAATTCGTTCTTTTTCTTTTTTCCTTACAGAGATTTAACTAATTGGGAGCGTACCGAAACCTTAATCGAAATCCTTCGCCTATGCTCAGCTGTGATAAAAAATAACAAAGTACAAACCTTGAGCCGCGAACATTGGGATTTCTGTGTAACGTTCCTCGCCAATTGGTGCACTAGATTGCCCGAATTACGCCAGAACTATCAAAAAATCCAAGTCGCCAGTTTCCTGTCGGCGATTGCCGAACTTTTCACGAACATAGAAAACTACCTTATTGATTTAGAGCAACATATGCCTGAAAACGACTCCATACTGGAGTGGCGCGCTGTGTTTGCGCAAGATGTCCATACGGAATTGATTATGACTTGGTTGTACCTATCAGGTAAACACTTTTCGATATTTTAGATTATTTAGATGTACTAATTAAGAATGCTTGCTGTTGTTTACTAGAACGATTATTAGAACAGCACAAAGAAAATCCGCCTAGGATGACCCGGCTACCTTTCCTACAACAATTCGGTTCGTGTATCGGTTTTTTGAAAAGTGATTACGTGTTGAAAACAACAGATGAAAGGTCGCCCAAATGGTTGAAATTAATGAAAACATCTTGCGCGCTTCTGACAAATCCATTGCATTCTCTTCAACTGTGGGGATACCATATGCTTATGGCTCTTATTCCTGGATTCATTGAGATAGATTCTTCCACCATTAACTGCAGTAAGCCTAAGAAGGATTTGGTTCTTAAGGAATTTAAAGATTCTCTGGTACAAACGCAGGATATAGTCCATACGATGTTAATTGACTTCAGGTAATAATATTCGAAGCGGTTTTTCAGGAAGTATTGTCTTTATGATGGTGTTCTTTTAGGTTAGGTGAAAATAGTTGCAGAGTCGAACCTTATACAGATTCCTATACGTACACATTTGCTTACCTATTACTGTGGGATATCATTTTAACTATGTGTGAGAGGGCGTCTACTGAGTTGAGGTATCAGTATGCTGATTGGTTAAGGTAAGTGATCATTAGGCGTTTTGAGTTAAAAAGATCTTTAGTTAGGGCGACCCAACCTTCCTATTGTCTCGAGAGTTTCATCAACGCATACATTAGTTGACTTTCCATAGCATTATTTTTTTAGAAATTGTTCAAAAAGAATTTGCATATAACTTTTTTGTTTCAGAAATGAAGATTTCTTAACTAATTTACTCAATAACATCTTTAAGTTGGTACCGGCCGAAGTACTACATTATAACGACATCAGAATCAAACCTTTCGATGAATGGTTTACGAAGAAGTTCCAGTTACCTTTGACTGGTAAATATAATTTATTTACACTATTTTTATGTCACGCAGTGTTAGATTTGTTATTTCTATCTGTGCTATAATTAATTACGGTGTTCCGCAAGGTACCAAAATGTCGCCAATACTTTTACTATATTTTCACACATCACTCAACGAATAAAATATTTTATTTCAGATCCAATAACCAGCAACAAGATTGAAAGAATGGTGTGCTGGGTATACGGAAATACTGTAACCCAACTCCCAGCTTTGGTTAGGCAATGGTGGTCCAATATCGAGACAAGGGTCAATCAAATAGTTGACAGAGCCACTTCAGCTTATGTATCTCCACAACTCTGCTCCCAGGAACTGGCCGACGTTGCTAAACACGAAAATAAATTTAAAAACATGGTGGTAAGTAAACAGTTCGATTTAAAAAAAAATAGATGGCATGATGTATGTTTATTTTTGAAAAGATCAAGATTCATCCAAGTGTGAGGGAAGTTGTAGCAGTTTATACGGTAGATGAAGCCCAAATGGATCTGGTGATCACATTGCCGACAAATTATCCTTTAGGTGGACCTGATGTACAGTGCAATAGGCAAATTGGTGGGACCACCCATAAGCAGTGGTTAATGCAATTCAAAATGTGTGTCCTGCATCAGGTAATATTTATTTATTCTACTGTAGCTTTTCGTTTCAATGTTCACAATTTTTTGCATAGAACGGGCGTATTTGGGATGGCTTGTCATTATGGAATAATAACCTGGATAAAAAATTCGATGGGGTAGAGGAATGTTACATCTGCTTCGCTGTCTTGCATCCAGGAACATATCAGTTACCCAAATTGTCGTGCCAAACCTGCAGGAAGAAGTTCCATTCCGCTTGTTTGGTAGGTTCCTTCAGTTTGCTTCTTAACGGCGTTTTCTTGAATGATTTCGTAATAAACGTTTCTTTATTTTAGTACAAATGGTTCAGCACGAGTAACAAGAGTACCTGCCCGATCTGCAGGAACCTGTTTTAATTCAACCCTCTATAAATATATTTTTGGATATCGTGCAAGTAGTATCGTGTTAAAATCGTGATTTTATAATGTATAGCTTTTGATCCGTTATCAACTTTTATTTTTGTATATTATAGATGTATCTTAGAAATAAAGTATTGTTTTAATTGTTTTTTGTTTAATAATGTTGGTGGTCGTTGGTACTTTGGAATTATTAGCAAAAATATGATATAGTGCGATATAAAAGCAATTTTTTTTTAGAACTGTTGGCATTTATTGAGGTTAATACAATCAAGTATCTAGACCTCGTAATCTAAGTTTTTCTTTAAAACAATTATTAATATTATTCAGTATCTACAAGCAAGGAATAAAGAGCCCATTGAGATAGGGAATGATATCAATATGATTTCACGGCAAAAATTGACCGTAAAATGCTGCCATCTGGTGATTGCAAGTAAAATTAGATGGTAAATTAAATAGGAAAATTATCTGTAGGTTTCCATGGCCAGAGTCAGTTAAAACTAAACATGTTCCGGGTTTGGACCGTGTCATGGTTAAACGAAAACTAGTCGTTTCGTCCACAATCATATGAGGCTTCTTCAGGAAAGGGAAAAGTAGATAGTTTAACCTTTGGCTACCGTGCTTACTCTGGTCCATCACCTTTTCCTCTTATTGTTTGCCGGTTACAATCGTTATCGTTAAAAATAAATGTTCTAATTGTCCTCTATTGCTGATTTGATTTGATTTGTATCCTTGAATTTCTTATATCATTCTGGTGATTCGGATTTTTGGATCTTCGACGTTATCGGGTTGATCTATATAAACTTTGTTTTTTGCGTATCCCTGAAGACAGTATTTCCTCATCTTCCAATCCATCTGTTGCAAGAAACGTTGTCCAGGTATTGGGGATTTCAAGTGGATAGAGCGTAGCACAAGCAAGTGTAATTTAATTTTGCAATAACTGCAAGTATAAAGCTGAGATCGATGAACAAGGAACCAATAATGTGATCCCTAGAGTGTTCCAATAAAATGATTTTGATGCTTTTTTATGGTTCCTAGTAGAGTCAGATTATGAAATTACATAATCACACCTTTAAAATTCTACTCGTTACGCCAATGCTATTGCACGAAACCTATTAAATAAGTTATAATATCAGAAATCATCTATTTAATTTACCAGATACGCGTGCAGGCATTTATCTAGATTAAATCTCACTAATTTTTTCGGTAATCTGAGAAAAATTGACATTAATTTCTAAAGAAAACACAAAACATACCTTGCTAATAGACGCTAAAAGGCAAAAACAAAAATGAACGAAAGCAAATCTACTACATATTTCGAGTAAATTGAAAGTGTTAAAGGAGGCAATTATCAAGGTTCTATTAACATAAATTTCACTTCATTTTCTACTTGGCAAGTGTACGCGAAATTTATAGACAGCAAATTTTTTTTTATAACAAAATGCTTGCAGCATTTGATTTGAATTACCCAAATTTTCTTTGGGCTAATCTCATCTCATCCGCTTATATCTAGTCCACCGCTGAGAATGGTGAAATTTGATATTTCATTTTAGTCGCGGTTATTGGCCGCAAAATACGAATAGAAAACGATACTTGCCGCTACCGCTATACGGTAGATGGCCACGCTTATATACGTTATAAACATTTCGTTTATAATCAGGGAAGGCTACACAATGGAAAGGAGTTTGGAATCGAACGTTAAGTTCCGTTTCACTTCCTCTGTTCGCGAGGTTCGCATCTGGCGTGTGAATGTGAGGTTTCGTTTGATGACGCTCATACTCTTCGCTAAAAGAAAAAAAATGCAGTGTTCGTGCTCTTCGCTAAACAAAATGCGGTAATCAGAAAGTACCGATCGGCAGGACTGAAGTTCTGGTTAAATATTTACTTACTAATCAAGAATTAATGCTAGCACCTATGATTTCGTCAAATCGGCTAATAATCATAGTAACAGATGCCAAGAAATGTGAGCTCCATTTCGTAATCACGCGTTGCTTCACCCATCAGCTGTAGGAATTTGATTAACAACGCACAGATTATCTTTGGACCAAATTTTGTCATAAAAAACGATGTATCATTGACGTAATAGAACCGACGACACAAAAGCAACCATAACATTACCATAACAAGCCATAAACACAAGTAATCTCTCGCTCAATTCTTACTTCAAATTGTAAAAAGCAACATTGCCTATTATGTAAAATGGATATTAACGAGGTAAATGTATTTAAGTGACATTATATTACGACTTGTCCGTTGTACAATGTTTTACGGCGTTTAATGGAACCATATACATTCCTTCCGTAATTTTGCTTTCATCGTTTCCGGTGAAATTTACCTAGAAGCTTAGCGTCGTCATTTTAAAGGATCCTAGCGTGCGTAGTTGTTAAATTTTAGCCTTGACTGGTGTCATGGCTCGCTTTCTAACGTTGTTCGGATCATATTATTAATGGTATGTGTCTATGACCTGATTTGCAAGTGTTGTTTTCGATATGAAGCGGAGAAGGGGACATGTTGTATAGCAGCACATTACGAAAAAAGAAATTTCTTATTGTACAAATAGTAGCTAATAGCGTTAGATTAAGAATATTTTGGGGAGTGTCGATGTTCGAGACTAATTATTAGGCTCGTTTTATAATTTCTAAGTACGGAATCAACGGAAATCTCTACTTTTTGGAATAATATCTTGATATTTTGACTTTCCAATAGTATTCTTTTCCTTTATTGCGATGCCAAAAATTCACGAATTGGAGTTCGAAGTGATAGACCACCCCCCGTATTCGCCAGAACTTGCCCCCAGCGACATTTTCTGTTTCTTGGGATCAAAGTTTCGCTCGAAGGACAGAAACTTTCGAATAAGAAGGCCGAGATCAACAAGATCCTTGTCTACCATAAGTTAACATATCCATTTAATTATTCATTTTTAGTATTACCCTAGAAGAAGCAACGCTAGGTCAAAGAATCTTGTAAAATTAGATAAAATGAATTTGTAAAAACTCCTTGTTTGGAGCTCTAATTTTATATTACTTGAAAATGATTTTCTAACCGAATTCAGTTGATCGAAATATAGATTTTGTCTTATGTGTCCTTCATAAGTTTTATACTGGAGGAAAGTATGCTTCATATCGAGGTCATTTCGATATTCCCACACAGATGGATGTGGGACAACTTAAAGCAGGTCCCATTTTCGTTTTCTTTTGTGAGTCTTCAAATTAAACTAGAAATTTTTCCATATATCCAACAATTAAGATGATCGATTAATGAGAAATATCCCCTTTTGTATTCTAAAGTGAAAGCCTACGATTTCAGTCGATATGTAGATGACAAAATTTGAATAACTACGATGAAAGTTTAATGAGGTTTGTTTCTTATATCCCTCAACGGGTCTCGGGATAATAACGTACATCTTTTTTGACTTTTGAATTACATCGAGAAAATTTCACCTTCCAAACAGACAGTTTAAAAAAGTTGCTTGAAGCAGATATACATTTTGTATGTTTCTTATTACTCCAATTGTTTCATATTCCTTCCTTTATCAGATGTTTTCTTTTGAATATAGTTAGGTAAACAATCCAAAGGCTTATCGATATTGCGAATATGTAAGATTCGCTAAAAATCAGAGTAACCATTTAGTTTCAATGAAAAATACTTTCTTTCGCTCGATGAAAGTTATGTTTCATCGCGTCTACTTGCTATCTCATAGATACTTATTAACCAATATATAATATATGGTATATATAATAGAACGTATCCGATCTAATAACATCGTTTGATACGGTTCAATATCGCGATCCAGGTTAGTCGAAGGCTAATCGCGTTCAAGGTGAAAGTCAAAGAACAGTTGCCGTTATTGTTATTTTGTTATAGCGGTGACCGTCGAGGTATAGCTACTCCCGTTTTTCGCAGGCGCTCGCCACATCGGCCGCGCTGCTGTTATACATTACAGCGATTTCTTGAAAGGGTCGCGGAGTGTGCCGACACATTCGTGTCGCTAATACGAACACCGACATTATAATTTAAGAGAAACAACTAAGGCAATTGAAATTTGAATCTAAACGTGGTCGGTGTTAGTCGATGACCGTGCAGGTAAAGTAAGGCGTTGTTTGTAGCGCTCTATTGCAGCGCTGCACAGCGGCGCTCAGCTGAATGCGACCATTGTTGCCGCTGGGTGCGAAAGGTTTGACACAATTCGCATACTTCGCATATTGCGCGAAGTGTCATTCATAAACAGCCGGTCGACGTAATTGAGAAGGAAATTATCACGAAACGGACGCTTTCCATGAAACAATTAGTAACCGGATTTTTACGATTTTACGAAGCGAAGACGGTTTTCAGTCATCTATACAAGTTTATACTTTCGATTGTCGTCCTGCGAAAATAAAATGGAATTCTTTAAGTGGGGCATATTTAAATCCTTAATCTCTTGATCTTGATTTGGTATATGAAGTGTTTTAGATTCCTCCGACACTTTATCAAAGCTTAAGGATGTCTGGAGTTTGTACAAACACAATCGCCAGCCAAATTGGCCATTTGTCTTCATTAGCAATGATAATAATCGCAGAGCGAATTACAAACCAACATAAAACTTAATTAGCGAAACCAATTTGTACATGCGAGCTATTTTAATATAATCCTAGGAAATTAAAAAGCAAGCGCACAACATACTCTTTTCGGTTTGTTAGCGGATGAAATATAACGAATATAACGATATGACGAATTGACAGTGCACAACGAATCCGGCTGCCACGGTATGCGACAATTGCAGGGAATAGAAAGGATTATTCTATTTGTGGCTGGCGTGACAAAGTATCACTTTCCATTTTTACAAGTACCCCGATGACCTAAAACTTACGTAATAATAAAGCGTCTTATTTATTGGTCGCATAGTCGGTTACTTGCTTGCCCTAATTTTGAAACTCTCGTCTATGTGTTCGAAGTGGACGTATCTATATGTTATGTGGTTTTTTGCGGCTTATGTAACGATCTAAAAGCGGCAAAAGAATTATTAAATCGAGTTAGATTCCATTCCGTTCCGCGTTCCAATCATAAATCTTATTTGATACGAATAATTAGCTTATTTGGAAAAGTATTCGAGTAACAGTGAAAGATATCTAGACTTGGCGTATCTACATGGCTTTCGGAGACTTTATCGTATCTTGTCATAGTCTGGTTGACTTGTTAATGTAGATAATGTAGCCAGTATTCATCCGCCGTTTCTTTCAACCTTTGAACGAATGAAGCTAGCGTTTTAAAGGAAAACAGCCTGATTTATTTTTTTGTAAATCTGTGGATAAGGTGGATAATGCAGTTTACGATACACCAAACTTGAAAAAAATTGCCGATACCATTTGCTTCTATCTGATGCTATGAACTAAAACTAAAAGAAACGAGTAATTGCAATTTCCTCGGGAGTAAAAGCCTTCAAGTAGATATCAGATATTTTCTCTGGATAAAGAGCTAACATGTAAATAGAAAAAAAAAAAACGCAAAAAAAAGGTTTGATGCAAATTAACATGTATTATAGACGCAATACCAATTTGTTTAATTTTGTTCTGATAGGATATAATGTATCTGGTATCTCTTTTTAACCTACTTCGAAAATAATTTTGTCAAGAAAGCAGACGGCGTATTTCCCTCTTAGTTATTGCAAAATCACCTACAATATACTTAACAATCCTTTTACAAATCGGGAGCACTAATTATGGCATTCAATAAATTGCGTGTTACATACACCAACCTTTCGAAGAAATTATATAATACAATGGATAAACAAACAGCGTTGCTGAAATATATTTAACCTAATATTAGAAGATTAGACCTTTTCAATTTTGAAATATGGATAGACGCAAACAAAATTAATAGCAAAGTATAATTGTAAGTTATATAACAGCCAAAAAATGTTTTTTCTTTCAGTAGACTTGCAATATTTACGCTTCGAGTGAAGAAAAAAGGGGTCTAGCGGTCTAACCGATTAAGTTATATAAAACTGCGTCGAGGTGAAAGTGTCTCGTCTAATGTGGACTTCGTATCCGAGGATACGCATAATATGTACGGCGGTCTAGTTTCCGCAGCGCGCGATACAAGTTTGATATTTTAAGTGGAATCCCCTAACGTTATTACATATTTGGATGTCTCCGTTAAAATCGCGTCAAGCTTCTTCAATATCTCCCACACCCATCTATGTTAGTTTTTGAGATAATTCGAGATATTTACAAAATTTCACTGATGCCTGTAAGTTGGCAAGCGAAATCATTGCCGGGTTTGATTTAAGCCTGTGTATTTTTCCAGAATTTAAGAGAAACTGGTCCAAAATTTTTTATAAATATTTCTCAATATCTAAAATGGTCGTTCTTTAATAAAGTAAATTCGACGTTATGCAGAAAAGTTTTTTTTTTTTGCTAAAATGCATAGAGCGTTGCGACGGAACACTAAAAACTTCTTTTTAAGATACTAAAGAATCAAAGTTGTGGGCCATTAACGACAACGACAAAAAAAAATGTTTTTATAAAGGAGATCAAACGCAATCCGTATTTCTGCGACAATGTGTACTGCGCAAGCAACAATATTTCATTAAATATTCAACATCCACGAATTATTAAATGCCTTAAGTGGTTGGCTACGTAGATTGTGGCATCGAGAACTTGAAATTCACCGCGAAAAGTTAATTACAGATGAAATTGCCACCGTATAGTTAGTTTTGCCAGTATTTAGAAGAAATTATCGACGGACATCATTGTAAACCGTATCTACAACGCATATGGAGTCGTTGGTATCCCGAAAAGAAATCTAGTTTCAGAGAGTGAATACGTGCTGCAGAATATAAAATTAAAAAAGATCGTAACCGTATTATGTGGCGCAAATCCGTCGGGCATGAGTGCGAGGAAGAGGATGACAAAGAGACAAAAGGATCCCATAAGCAGTCGCTACAATGTGTGATTGTTTGGCTAGATTATTTCAGAACAAGATAGATAACCATATGTATACATATTTGTTTTGTGTTAAACCTTCTTCAAACATGTTGGTCAATATCCAGAAACGAGTAACATTTTGCATCTTAGAAGAATGAAAGAAATGATTCAGGAAAACTAAGCTAAGCAACAAGCACGCGTTTTTTTGTCACTAAATTCCCAGTTATTAGATGTGGAATTTCTTTTTCATTTAGTATTGTTCATACGTTCTTTTCATATATTTCCAATCAACAGAGGATCGTATTCGGTTTTATCGTCTCTAGTTTCCATTCGTTCTGTTTTTGTTGCTGGTCTAACATTTAAGCTGTCGTTATCTTTTTTCTTTCATTTTTATTCTGTGTTGCTCTTCGTCCTCTTATCGGCCGAAAATACAGTATACTGTTCTCTAATCTCTTTTTTACGTAAAATCCTTGTCTACTGCTTTCACTTTCCTGTTCTCCGCTTTTCTCCGATTCTTTTCGTCTGATTTCTTGGACTGCCGTAGTACTTTTCCAAGTTGCTAGTTGCAGTTGTTTATGTTTTTCCTCCCCTTGTTTCTTTTATATGTTTTTGTTTTTGACTCCCATTTTTATTGCCAGCGATAAATTCACAAGTACTACCTCATCCAAACCATAACTTCTACGATTACTTACCTTATTGCTAATATTCTCATATTCCATCTTTCCCCTCATCGTTTCTCTTCTTTCTACTTCTGCCCTGCCTAGTTTTTTAGCTCGCTCGATGCTTCTATTTTCCTCTCTTTACTATTCCACCTTCATTCTTTCCTATCCACTGTTATTTTGTTATATCCGATTTTCACTGCTTTCCCTTTTTGTATCTCCTCTTTTGCTAGCACGAAATTGTTTCCGTTTTCTCATCTCTTCCATAGTTAGTTCTTCATTGATGTATATCTGTGCGGATTTGTGTTGCTTTAGCTTACGTTTGAATGAAACCAAAGAAGATAGTCAGAAGAGTAACGCAATGGATTCCATTATGGAAGAGTAATGGATTGGAGAGAGAAATGGGTACAGAAGAGAATTGAGGAAAGTAACAGAAACAGCTAAGACACACAACATACTGTAAAGAAAAGTGAAAACGAGGATTAATCCACCTCAACAAGCGAATTTTAAGCGCTCGGAGCGTTGTGGTCCTAAGGACTATAAGGCTAGATGATTACGATTATCTATTTATTATTATGTCATTAAATGTGTAGTAACTAGATGAATGAAATATATAAGAACATTCATCTAAAATTATCGTTTGATTAACATTCTTATTTAAATAAACCAGGTTTCTGTTATTCGTATTTTCCTGTTATTCGTACCGATCATCTTCCGGTAAACCACAGATAATCGAGATTCTGCGGTATGTTCTCAATTTAATTATACGCGAAGTCTAATTCTTTTTACATCTTTCATCATGAATTACAAACTATGATATTCTTCGTTGGTTTTCATCTTCTTCTTCATGGAGAGTAGCAGTCAGCGTCGGTGGTATGAGATGCTCCAACAAAACGGAACCGTTTGTGTAAGATACCGCCGGGTTGGGATCGACCTACTATTTTAACTTTCTCCCCGAAGCAAATCTCATTTCGCCGGTCCGAAGAAAGGCACTTGTTTGTAGTTAGTCGGTCCGGTTAGGCGCAATAGCCCGAGCAACACACCGCTAGAAAGTATAATAGGAAGTAGCGTGAAGATTGTAGTCAGTGAGTTCGTAGACCGTGGTGGAATAGTAAGGTCTATCTCTTCCTTCGGGGTCGGAGGACCAGGGTCTTTACCGGAGTCGGAATGATATAGAGTGGCGTTCGAATTCTTTTGATGTATTAATTGTGTGAGTAGATTTTTGGATGTTTTTAGGATGATTTCTCATTTTTTTGGTACATTTATAAAATATTTCATACGTGTAAGTCCTTTTATAATATGGGAAGCCTGTCAATAATAACTTTAAGAATATTACAATCAGAAATAAATCGTTAAATTTTCGTTGCATTATACATTCGATAGAATTAATTTAATTTATATTTTAGTTAAGTGACAACCCCCAAATGCATTTAAAAAAAATTGCAAGTTAGAATTAAATTAGTTAACCAGTAAAAAAAAATCCCTTCTTGCAAAACCTGCAATAGGAGTACCAACCTATCAAAATAGCAATTTAACAATCATAACAATAATGATAAATAATTTAATAATCGAAGGTACCTTATGAATCTAGGAGGTGTTAATTGTTTTTTGTGAATTTTTTTTGTCCATAGAGTTAATTACAGCGCCAGCTTGAGTAGCTTGGGAAAGGATCATTACATCAGTGAAAGTTTCAATTTTCTTTTTGTTAACCACGTGCGATTTTGCATGGTAAATTAACAAAAAAATTGAATTAAGCATGCGATATTGAAAAGACATAATTAATATAAGTAAAAGTTGCTACTTTAGAATTAAATTTAGATGTTTTCTGTTCCTATTCATCCTTTTTATTATGGTACATTTTAGACAAAGAATTTTACGAAGAATATTGGCATTACTTTGCTACATGAAAACCATGATGGCAGTGGCACAAATTTTGTAGGAACTTCCATCTAAATTACATAAGCTTACTTAAAACCAGTCCTATTACTTTTACTCCTTTTTATAGAGCGCGTACGCACGCATAAACGTTCAGTACGGGGCAGATAACGTAATTTGACGTAAAAAGAAAAACCTGCCGAAAATAAACAATGGAATACGTACAGTGAAAGCTTTTCACTGAAATGAAAGTCCTTATGTGCATTTACGCTTAAGTACCACTTCATCCATGTACGCTGTTAACTTTACGATTGAACTAAATGTAATGGTAGAGTAGCGCTCGTAAGATCGAAATCTTCGATAAACGGCTGGTTTTGTTTGCTGTAGTAATCAACTGGCGTGTAAATTTTCTTTTTTAAACCAAAGCGCGTAACATATTCTGTTATCTATAAGTAAAGGAGTATCCGATTTTATGGTGAGTATATTCAATTGGGCATACCAATTTCTTTTGTCTTGGCTTTGTCGTGGTTGCCATAAGATAGCTATGAATTTGAAGACGCAGTGTACACCTATGGTTATCTCAAATGCTTTAAAACTGATGCAAGTGGAGCTTAAAGAACGAGACCCTCACCCCTATGTACAGAAGGGTGTGTTTATGTATCCGATTCTGTGGTAACCATATATACTTTGGTATACTCCAAACAAGCGTAATATTTCTGTTGGTTGTGTTTAAAGACATTCTTCTTTAATTGGTAGCTATTTTATTTTCTGTTCTGAAAAATACTTGTTCCTTAAGTACATGTGTTCATTTTTGATTCTACGTATGCGTTTTCTTTGCTTTCTGGCAATTGGTTGATTGGTTAATTTTTGATTAGCTCAACCATTTTTTCCTTTCAATGTACTCGGTTATATTATTTAAACGCTAAATATATGTATACGTAAGTCTGTAAAGCAAATATTTAAACAATATTCAAGCGTTGAAGACATAAAAACTTGCATCTTGATAATTTAATAAAAGCAAGCTCGCTACAAATGGAACAACGAGGGAAAAACCGTAATTGCTGTTACCAAAGGCAAAAGGGATGGTCGATATTGTCAGATTTCGATGTCTAGGTAACTGGTTACGTAACAATGACGGTAATTTAATAATCATTTTTAAGATCGGATTTTTTTTTAACAAACGATTTCCATACGCGAATCTGCAAACATCCAGAGGTTGACTCATGCGGGTTGCTTTCTTAATGGGAGCAAATTCCTTTAAACAATTAGCCCAACGGCCTCTTTGACAATCAAACAGTAAACGTTAGGTTACGAAAGGATTGTAGTGCTTTGCCCCACTATGGAAATATTTATTCGCTGTTCATTACTGTAATGTGCACCATATCACACTGGTCAGACTGTAATGAGACACTTTTAACAATTTTATAATATTTAGCAATAACTAATAACATCGGGAGTCTAAAACGAGAATAAAAATGCTAACTTTATTAAATTAAAAGGAAAATGTACTGGATTAAATAAACACTAATTGATTAATTTCTATATTTATTTAAAGAAAGGTGAATAAGTTTGATTAGAAATAAGCATAACAATGAAATCACGAGCGAGGAGGGGGGCACGTGCAGATTAAACGCAGCCCAATATTTTCGGATATTTTTTATTGAAATAAAATTTGTACATAATGTAATTTGCAACTTTTCATTTAGTTACCATTAATTTATTTACTAAAAGAAAATTTTTCTTAATTTAATATACAGAGCGCTGAATTTGGTAACCCTTTTTTAGGTAACTTCTTTGTTTCCAAAGATTATCGTTAAATATTTATGGTAAATTTTACGAAAAGTAACAACTAATCTGTGCTTAGTTCATAATAGTGAAATTGTTAAATAATTCCTTTGGATTAGGAATTTTATTAGCTATTCGTCGTATTTTCTGTTCCCGTGAACTGGTAAAAAGAATCAATTGTTTCTAAATCTAACCGTCCTCGTATCTTAGGAAAGCTACCCATAGGATAGGATTTAAAATGAACACCCTGTATTAATGTGTTAATTTTGTCCCGAAGAATCCAGTTTATTGAATCAAAAATAACTTATTCTATTTTGCCGGTTTCATGTTAAAAGAAACGGCAACATTTATGGGTTTAATTAATTTTAAATGCGATAATAATGATCATACCTGCTAATAGGTTGTTCTATTTTCTAAGCAAATTATTTGCTGACGGCGGAATAATGTTCCTTCTTTCCGATTATGCCGAATATGCATAAGTGTAAAAGTTGCGTGTTGAAATTATGTCGTCACATTGTATACACCTTCATGTTGTTATTAACAAACGTCTAATGAGTTTCAATAGAATCGATATTATTAGGACGTCTTCGGACTTCGTTACGTAGTTATCAGTTGAAAGAATGCGCGGTATTTTACAAGAAAATGATTATTGTTTCAGTTCTTGGAATAGAAGACTTCCAATTACTTGCTTAGATTTGTACATAGAGGATTACAATGGCTGCGATTATCAACTCAACTCAGTATTTGGCGAAAGATGCCTACGAATACTATGTATGGACTTTGTCCTTATCAGGTAAGATTTGAGTTTAATTTGTTTAAATGAATAGTTCAATAAAGATTTCCATGCTTAATAATATATTTTTATCGATTAATTTTGCTCTTTGGGTGAAATTTAAATTAAATGGTTTCTCACAATTTTCTATATTGAATGTACTGGAGCAAACAAATCAATAAAAGCTAACTAGATATTGTTTTTAGCTTTGGCCTTTTTCTATTTTCTATATTTATGAATATAACCCACACAAATATGCTTCTTTTATTTTTTTTTCAGACAATAGGACGAAAGGCTGGTTAATGGTAGACTCACCAACCCCAACGCTTCTATATACAATATTATACTTATTTATAGTATGGATAGGACCAAAAATGATGAAAAACAGGAAACCATTCAAACTAACATGGCTGCTCATACCTTACAATTTAACCATGGCCGCTTTGAACTTCTATATTGCCGTACAGGTAAGTCATTTGTACAAATTTGGATCTGGAAAGCTAATTTAAAACTTGTAGCTCCTGACAGCCTCGACTAGGTTAAGGTATAGTTATATTTGCGAGCCGTGTCGGCAAAAATACCATCCCGACGAATTACAGGTAAATCACTTGTGCTTCGTACATAAAACCTTTTTTGCACCAAATCTTGTCTTTACAGATAGCTAACGCTGTTTGGTGGTACTATTTCTCGAAACTGATAGAGTTCTGCGATACGTTCTTCTTCATATTACGGAAGAAAGACCAACAGCTGACCTTCCTACACGTCTACCATCATTCGACCATGTTCTCTTTGTGGTGGATTGGGATAAAATGGGTGCCTAGTGGTTCTAGTAAGTGAAAAGAAGACGGAAAGGAACGTTTTTTTTTAAACGATCTTTTTTTTTACAGCATTCTTACCAGCTATGGTGAATTCGGCCATTCACGTTTTGATGTACTCTTATTATGGTTTGTCGGTGTTGGGACCTCATGTGGCCAAGTATTTATGGTGGAAGAAGTATTTGACGGTTCTTCAAATGGTGAGTTTAGAGAACGGAATTAATTTATAGTTCCCAATCTTTTGTGTAATTCTGGCAATGAGAAACTAAAATTATTTGAGAATACCAGAAAATATTAAGGAAAGTGCTATACTAATACTTTCTTGACGTCGCAATATTATCTTACGTTCCTCAGGAAGTTTGCTCAATAAGGTAAATATAGCGTAAGATTGTTTCTCTAACTACTTCTTGAAATTCCATATACGCATCGATATTTTTGCGAAACAAAATGGCTAAATTTCGCGAGAAGATGTATGTTAGGTAAATGATCAATACGCGGCAAAACGATAAAAGTGTCAACTTTGGAAAATATCCCAGGATTATTTAGCGTTACCTTTAATATTTGCGGACAAGGAACAATATTTGCCAAAGAGAATCAACAGAACTCTTTACAATAGGTTTCTTCTTTAAACAATGTTATATTTTGCACGTTTGTTCAACCAGTACCGATCAAATAATAAATTATTTCTATAATTCCACAAATAATAGACGTGGTGTCATTAACGTAAATTCCGTTTTTGTTGACTCATCAACGACACATGTGCGTACGCAAATAATTCGATTTAATTTTGCCTTTCACCGTGTTACCAATGCCGAGCTCGTAGAAAATATCCGATGTGAACCAAATTGGGTAAAATACTTCGTGATAGGTATATCTAGTACACCTTCTTTTTTTTAATAACCTCAATCCGGCATTCGTTAAGGTCGTCTTGTTGTAGGAGAACTCTGATGCAGACAAAGATCTTCTTCGATCACGTTAACCTCAATAGGTTTTACTGTAATCGTTGCCTATGCCTTCCGCAGACACATACTAAGAGAAAACGGAACCTGTTATAGAAATTAGTTTCTCTCAAATTTCTCTTTCTCTAATCAAACTACCATTGGCATTTTCTAACGGTATGAATCAACCTTCTTTTTTCGTAATTATGCTTAATCTCGTATATTATTAATAGAAATTGGTTTCAATTGGGCGATCACATCTTTTAGAAAACGAATGCATTTGTTAAGATGATAATTATTTCGCATTTGTATACGTGAGAATTCGATTTTCTTTGTGTTTTAACATTTACTTTCTTTGTTGTTACCATTCGCAATAATGATTAACGGATGTCTCTAATATAAAAGAAATCATACTCCATAATCTATAACATTATTCTAAAACAGAGTACATGGTACATATTTAAATATTTTAATTAAGGCTTGATTATTTAGCATTTAAATGCAAATTATTTTGCAAATAAGTAAATACTAATCGATTTGTTACTAAAGGAAATACGAAACACGAATTAGAAGGTGGTAACAAAAAAAAAAACAAACAAACAATCAACGACACAATCAGAAATTAACTGAATACTGAATACTAGCTCTCACTAAAGGTAAACTTTTTAATTCAGGGGAGATGTTGCAAGAGCGTTTAAAAGAAAAGCAATTTCATGAAAACATGGAAATTTCGTGTGAAGGTTTTCGCTAGATAAATCTTTACGCTAACATAACAATAATGTATCGAGTCGCTTTGTTTAACTTTTGGTAATGAAGCACTATTAGAAAAGACACACCACACCAGTTCACAACTGGTAAATTTCGTGGAGGTTGACCAAAATCAGCTGTTGCTCTAGAAAAACATCGAAGCTGTGTGTAACATGATTAAAGAGGATCGGCAGTAAGATAGGCCGTCGAAGGCTACAGTACATTCGATTTTGCATGAAAATGATCGGTTCCTGATTGATTCCGCACAATTTGATCCAAGCGTTCTTAAAGATAGGGTTATCTGCAATTGACCCGACTCCCAATAAAAAAGTGTTTAGACTAACTACATGTTTTTAATTTATAGTTTATAACATAAAAAAAGACAAACAATTTGAGATGTAATTAGGTAGAGAGAAAGAAATTTCTTCTTGAAAAAGGGATAAACAATTTCCGAAACGTAAAAGGATTCTTTTTTAAACAGCCTAACCGGCACAATCCAAAAAAGAGGAATTTTAAATATTTGAACAAAAACCGGTTAAAAAGACAAAAAGAAGATCAATTGTACGATTTTAAATAGAATTAAAACATTTTCTCGCATTGTTTCTTATACACGTATCGTAAAATACTTTTAAATCTAGTACGTATTAATTCCTACTACCATTGTTCATTCTGCAATTATACCGAGAAAAGTAAGAAATAAAAGATGCGGTATTTAGGGAAATAATAAATTCAAGATAAATAATCCATACCGACTCTGTGCGGGTGATTTATAATTAAGCGAAAAAGAAGACAATGCAAAAATTAGTATTAATTATTTTTTTTTAATTTTTCATGTCATCTAATATTTTGCATTGAACGGCTTTCAGTTGGCCTGATGATGAGCGTTTTTGCCCGAAACCAATAGCCTTTCGAATAAGTTTGTGAGATTAGTACCAATAGTTTTTCTTTATTATTTAAATTCATGATATGTCGTTTAAAAAAAGGAATTGTGTGTGAAATTGTGTGGTATTGTTGCAGATCCAATTTACAACAGCTTTAATATTGGGAGTTAATGGTATTAGAACTGGATGCGAATTTCCGCTATGGATGCATTATACCCTTATTATCTACATGATGTCCTTCATAGTTCTTTTTGGAAACTTCTACGCCAAGGCGTATATGGAAAAGGTAAGCAATAAACGGGGATTCCCAAAAATATATATGGCCTTTAGCATAATCTTTTTGGTTGAATTAAAAAGAAAAAGACAAAAACTATCAATTTGCGAATGCTTTCTTTAAGGCCGAAGCATTAATAAAATGTTGAAATCACAAATCCAATTAAATCTGGAAGTAATTCTGCAGACCATAAATGCTGAAGTAAACGATTGGTAGATTTAATTTCGATTGTGGTAGAATGTTTAATTAGAGCTCTAAAGTATGAAAAAACTATTTAGAAACATTGTCTCGTATTTAACTAGATATATCACTTGTTTATATTCATTCCATTTTATTTGCCAATTTTAGGGAAATCAAGTCTTCTTCGGTATGGATGCTATGGGTTGCGGCCAAGGAATTGCGTATATGAACAACAACGACATACAAAAGAAGGAAAAATGATCCTTATTTTCTTTGCTTGTTATTTATTTTATCTTAAGTGTATGGAAACATCGAAAAAATATTTTTTTATAACGACTTTAAATAATAATAATAAAAAAACTTGTCTTTACAGTCTTTAGGTGAAATAAACATTTGTTAATTAGTTTTATCCGAGCTCACTTTGTTACAATATACCGTCGCACGTGCACTAGGAAGTAAAAATATCTAACTGAAATTGAGAATGTTGTCGCATTCGGGAGTTTTTGTTTTCTAGGGTACTTGCTATACGGTAACGCTTTTATGAGGTATCTAAGTCAATTATAGAACAGTTTCTTGTGACCTGATATCATAGTAAAACACACAGATTTATTGCGGATATTTTGCATTGCAAATACGATAGAACTAATAGGAAATTTAGACATTGTATTCGAGATGTGAAAACAATGGATTACAATGCAAATTATGCTAAAATAATTTGTTTTTATAGAGAATTGTACAATTTTTCGGAATAGATATATATATATATAAATTTGTCAATAGCGATGATTGAATGGGTGTACATATTATTGATAAAGGAGTATGTTAATATTAGTTATTATTCTTGTAGGTGCGTAGTGTAGTTTTTTATAGAATTTAGTGTATTTTATGTAAGTGGTAAAGTAATTAAATACATGTTTTAAGGTAAACAGTTTTATTATTTAATTTTGTTTGAATACGCTGTATTTTAGGAGTGATTTTGTATAAAGGAAGATAAACAACTAGAGACGACAAAGTCAGATGAAATTATTACTTTTTTTGCACCGACTAGACAGACTCGTGTTTTGTCGACCCTCGGGGTAACAAGTAGGCAACACGAACCCTTTCTTGTGAGACGAATAGACACGAGTCTGTCTGGTTGCTGCAAAAAAGTAATAATGTCACCTGACTTGGGGTGAAACGGGGTGTACAAGCTTTTCGAAGCTTGCCATAACCTCAGGAGTCTTTTTAGTATGTAAGTTGTGTGTGTAAAGCGTTCCATGGCCTTGTTACCGTCACCCCCTCGCCGTAAAGGGTGAAGCGCAGTTAATTGTACCCCATTTGCGAATGATGACTGTGACATGTGCGAATGGTGTGTATCGGACCCACTAAGAAAATTTGTAGATCCTAGCGGTACTTCAACACGCAATGCTTAACTCTGCCCAGTCAAGCGCAGGCCCTCCTACCACTGGGCTACCGAGCCGTTAAATAATAATAATATAAAGTTTCAACGGCTTTCTATAGATGAAAGTTTAAATTAGAGAATATTTATATAAAAAATTGTCTAGAAACAATAACTAAAATAATACTAATTCAGCTGATACTAAAGGGGCGTCATCAGCGTTGCTCCGAGTGCATCTCTATTGCCTCTCTTGGCTTACATCACTATCACTTTTGAAACATCGAGTAAAATATATTTTGGCACCATCTAGTGTCTAGAATTATACGCTTTCCGTCTAGAAAGTTGGGTACAGTTCCCGAACCAACTTTCGAGTAGTTTTTGGGCTGCCGAACTCGAGATGCCGTACGTACGAGCGCTCTGGGTACCTGCACATGTAAATAAATTCTACAGGCTTACAACGAGAAAAATACATACTTGAAGTAACGATATACGTGGTAAAATATGCAATAATAACACTAAGAAAACGCTGCTGTAACTATTTTTTCTTGTAACAATGTTAAATACATATCGCCTGTTATATATTCTTCCATAAAGAACTGACCAATTACTCTACCACATCAAATTCATATTCGGAGGTTAATTCTCGGCGGTTTGAAATCCTGTTCCATTGTAATGTGGGGGCAATTTTTCCATTTAAATGAAATCTAGCCTCATCTGACCAAAAGATTCGGTCAAGTACCTAAATCATTTCGATTGCATTCGTCTGCCAACATCGCCTGAAACATTTCACAAAACTAATCAACTATCTCGCAATCGGTAGGAACTATTGATGAAAGAAATTCAAAACATAAAGCTTCCAAAGCGAACTATGTAATACGTTTACTTTAGCAAAGTCAAGTTGAAAGAATTAATCCTACAAATTGATATTTTCAAGATTTCCAACTGTTAACGAGACAAAACACGACAGTTGTGATTCGTGAACGTCATCCGATTTGTCAAAATTCTTGTCAATGTAAGTAATTCGTAGGAAAATACAATAATTATATTTAAAAAAAAAAAACAGGAGTTGATTATATTTTTCCACTACCTTTGTAACATACGCTGAATTCATTTCGCGGTATTTCCCTCGCTTTGTTGTTCGTGACAACTTTCGCTCGCTACGCTGCAAATTTACCGCCCCTTTTGCCGAAATACGTTTTTTCCGCGAACGCAGATGCGACAAATAGAAACATAAAAGGAACAGGTCGCGTTTAGAGTGAATTTAAAATTAGATGTCGAGTGTATAAGATAATACAGCTATATTTTACTTATGACCTCGCCAGTCGTAAACGGAGACTGTTTGAAGATGTTTATATATTTTACGTTCGTAAGTTTTTACAATATTTTCCTCGTGTTTAATTGGAATTTAGCGTTTAAATAAATAAAGCCCTACGAAAAGAAGATATGGTACGGCAGAGACTAAAACTAGCAAGTGAAGCAATACCTAACTGGACTATACAATGGAAAATCAAAGTTAACTTAAGTTCATAAATACAAACTTCACCACCAAAGAACTAATAGAAGCGTCATAATAAGAACTTAGGGGATGGATGATAAATAGCTTAGCATTACGAGGAAGAAAAACAAGAGCTTGGTTTAAAAGATAAACAGTATTATTGGCTTCTTGGTGGAAATTCAAGCGGAGAAATCAAACAATCTACCCGCAAGCATGAAGCCATGAATGGCCCATCATATCAACTCAGAGGCTTTCTACCTGCTGGGTAATCAACACCACACCCGTAGATTGAAGAGGAGTTTGTCCTCGTATAGCGTGTAACAGTATCTAACTAGTCTTCAGGTGTTGGCATTCATAAAAAAAATCTCATTCTCACCATGTATATATTTTGAGAAAAAGAATCTAATTGAGCTTCTGAACCTTAAAGTTCTATTCGAACAAACAGAGTGCTTGCCAAAGAACCTACACGTTCGAAAAGGAGCTCATACAACGACAAGGAATATATCCTAAACACAACACATACATACGTCCATTGTTGTCCTACCATAAGTCGCGCGCGTGCTTTCACACGCAACCATCACTCTTCCTCCGAAAGCTCTTCGTCGAAGCTTTCCTAAGAGGATCACCTTTGCTCTATCACCATCGCAGGAAATCGACGACATCGTCGTTGGATACTCCCATTCCCTCTGTACCCTATCGATTTTCTGTTTCAGCGTCCCGTCGCGCAGGAATATTAGCAGTGCCCTCTATGTACGACTGTATCATTCCGACGACCGTCAAAGCTAGCAGTCAGTGTCGGAGCAGACCTGTTGGTGTTTGAAGCTTCCCTAACGTATACACATTCATATGTACATGGCTTAAAAGATTGTCGGACAAAATTCGTTCGACTTAAAAAAGCTGGCAGACACTCCGTCAACCCTCACCGGCAGCCAATCAAAACGCAGTTAAGCGGGCACCTCCGTTTATATAGCTCCTAAACAAGGTAAGGGAAACGCTGTGGAACGAGATATGAATGAGTGAAAGAGTGCTTTGAAGTATGTTCGTGAACACATACGGCATTGTTTATCTTTAATGCAATATTAATCTGAACACAAGTTTAATGAGGAGAATAATGCGAAGTTTATGGTTAAACTTTATCATTAAGTTTGAGCCCCAGTTGAACAAGAGTTTTGAACCTCTGCAAACTTTATATTAACTTAATTTTGTTCCCAAACATATAATACATTTTGTACCCGTTTATGTATAAATATATAATCTTATGTATTCTTAATAATTACATATATACAAAAAGGCATTTCGATCCGGTTTCAGTTTTTACCAAAGCCGTTTCCTTCAGTAAATAAAAAAAGTTCTAAGCTACTGGAGGCGTTTGGAATTGATCAGAGATGCATAGTACCCGCTAAAAACAATCGCAACTAGGTCAGAAAATAAAACATGTTGTCGATCCAGAAGTAGGAAGTTCAGGCTTGCCGATGCGATACAGCTTTCGATTTGAAAGAGTTACAATTCGATGCAATAAGTTGACGCGTTAATGAAATTTGGGCGCTTACCTCTAAAGTTGTTGGATTCTAAGCGATTTCTCAACCATGAGCATCGTGTATGGGCGTCATATAAAGGCTATTTCAATTAAATTGAATGAATCTAAGACGCTAAAAATAGAAATTTTGAAATAATTTTTGCTCATGATGATTTTCACTTAAAACTACTATTAACGAGCACTTACTTCTAAATATGTAACAGCTAATGCTAAAATCTACGTCTGTCTTGGTGTGCCTCTGCTTATCCGTTATCAATAGCATTTGTTAATTTTCGACCAATAAGAGCTTATTATTCTCAAAATAATTTAATTTACATAAATGATTTCAAATTAAAGATTTCTTTCCAAGCTTTAATACATGCTGGGGTTTACCGTAGAGCGTCACCGCAAAGTGTAAACGTCGCGTATCTATTAATTTGGGAAATTATTGTTAAGACCAAATAACATTATTCTCTCTATTTTTATCGTATTACATCACTTTAATTTAAAGATATTATGGTGGCGAGCTATATTCTTTTTTTTCTGGGATTATCGTTGTCTGGATATATATTTGCTGTGTAAAACCCCGGGATACTGTTCATGTTTTCAAACATGGCTGCCGTAGTTGGATTAACTCGAAGGGTAATTCCATCTTTCTTTGTTTATTTAATTTCTACAATGGGTAACCCGTGTAAAGCTCGAGCGCCCACTGGGGGGTTATATCGCCCCCGTTGGGAATCTATGGTCAACATGCATATTTAACGGCATACTAGGTTTCTGGCGATTTTTTCTAATTACCTAAGAGAAATCTTTTATGAAAGTCCTTATTAAATTTCCATCAAAGGCGTAATAATCTGCAGCATCCAATAAACTTTCTAGAAGATGCAAAAGAATATCCATCCAGAGCTTTATTAACTTCAATAGCTTCCAACTCCGACACGTTTATCGCAATTTTCCGATAAATCTCTTTACGAACCTCCTTCCTACGAAAATCGCTCGCTAAACAAACGCCCTTCTCTCTTTGAAACAATCATTTCTATCCAGCTGGTTTCTCATTGTTTAAGCTCCGTTTCTCCAAATCGTCCGAAGCGTTTCTTGTACGAATCGCCAAGTTCATTTTCTTCGTCCGGGCAAGGCTAAAGCTTAAACGTCGTACGCGCTCATGTTTCAATTCACGCTCCAGAGACAAAGGAAGTTTCCCAGTGTAGAGTTTCATCTTCTTTGTACGGGATGAGTCTGTTAAAGCGACTCTGCCTGTTGTTGTATCTGCCTTAACAAGTGGGAGGATGATGAGTTTACGCTATGAGCCGGGAAATTGTTTTCAGAAACAACATCTGCGAAACCGAAGACTAATTACGTGAACGCGACGTGGTGTAAGTGCCTTTGTCGTATTGGAGGTTCTACAGTCGAAAGGGTTAGGATTTGTACAAGGGTTCGATGGTGAAGTAGACATTTGGGAGTACTAACGATAGGTGGTTGCTTAAGTGTTATTGTGACGATTGGGTTTTGTTTACTTTTTTATAACAAATTCGAAAAGTAACGTTATTAATTGTTCTGAACGGCACTAAAGTTCTAATACTGTTACGATTTTTTTTACATTTTTGGAAAATTCTTCATTATCCATAACATGGCCCACCAAAATTTCAAAACGATATTGTGAAAAATGTATCATATATTTCCAAAAATACTTTTAATAGGTCTTCATTGTGAATTGCTATAAATTATCTAAAAACCCTGTTGTTTACTAGCAGTATACGTAGCTTAAAGAATTGGATTCCAGGAGAAGAGAGTTTTACCTATAGCATTGAATGGCTTTCAATCGAATTAAAAGTTTACAGTTTATTTTATTTCCCATTCGTCCTTTAGAAGCGAAAAGTCCCTGCACGCGGCGAAAACCCCTATACCAGCTTAATAAAAAATTCCTCGAAGAACCTCCGCCATTCATCCAAGCAATCAGTCATCCATATCCATTCCTACTCCCGCCGGAATTAAATGAATTTAATACCTACTTTCCTGCTTTTATTGCGCCGCGTTCTCCATAGATCCGATATGAATTGGTTTCTCTCACGAGTCGCTCGTGGCGGCCTGGAGATCCAATCCCTCGACAATAATAGCCGGTCCTAACTAGTTTTCCGCTGATAGATAGGTGAAGTTAGCAGTAGAGATGAATACCTTACGATAGGC
Source organism: Oryctes borbonicus (assembly GCA_902654985.2). Taxonomy (NCBI): domain Eukaryota; kingdom Metazoa; phylum Arthropoda; class Insecta; order Coleoptera; family Scarabaeidae; genus Oryctes; species Oryctes borbonicus. The sequence goes on along the minus strand of LR736887.1, from coordinate 396,041 downwards.
GTACTGTCTGTACGTCGTGATAAACTAGATTGGATTACTCAAAAGCGTCGAAGCGAATATCAGTAGATGTACAGTTAGGGTAACCTGGGGAAAATCTGTATGCATAGGAATTAGGAAAATGAACGTTAACAAGTTTCCACTCATGTTCGACAATCTCCGGCTTATTTCGCCATCCATTTAGTATATGTTTTACCAACTGTGATAGTCGATAGCATCATCTTAGGTTTCTTACTAACACGTACACAATTATGAACATCTTTCTAGTGCTATCCTTTGATTATGTTTATTATTCTATTTAATGCACTTTCACAAAAATAGGTAAATGCATATTGCATACTAAATTTCATCTGGGGATTTTTACTTTATCGTATTGAGTGTCCTTTATTTTCAGTTACTGTCTTCAGGGCTGTCTTTACTATTTCTCCAGCAAACAAAATGATTTAACGAAAATGTTTCTTCATTTCAAACACCAACATTTTCAAGTGCTTTTCACTCTTCATCAGAATGACAGAAGACTTTGTATAAACAGTACAGGCGTACCGACAGAAAATTCTGGAACAACTCGCCTTTCTAATTAATCTAGTTTTTAATTGTTACGTAGTACTCCTTTACTTTTGCGCAATTTGGAATAAACATCACATTTTCTTAGCTTTACTTTAATTATAGGATTTCAGGTAATATTTATCATATATAAGTAATAGTTAAATATATTATTTCTTTCAACGCGATCTAATTGGATACGGCATCGTGTCAAGTTGAACTGAAGCTTATTGTATTTGTAAATGTCTATAATCCCGTAACAAAAGGTTTCTGTCGTTTTAACACGCGTGTGTTATTTCACGTCCTTTTGAAGGTCATTATCTAGTTATAAAAAAATCGCAAAAGTTGTGTTCTTAGTTGTTCCTTCTAGATTTAACGCAATCGAAGTATTTCGCTTGTGCTTTTCACTATGACAATTGTTCTCTCTCTAATCTCTACTGAGTTGATACTTTTTAAAGTCTTTTAATACAATTAGCGCTTCATATTGTACATTAAATTTCTAAGTAAATTAACGTCTTTATTCAGAAATATTTTGTTGTAAATTAGTGAATTACCATTTAAATTTATCGTCTGGTACTTAATTGGGGATCATCAGCAATTCTTGCCCAAATATGATCCTTGTGATCTGCTGTAATTCTTTTTGGACGTTTTGGACAGTTTCTGCAAATTGGTAGTAAATATTTTTAAAAATCCTGCAATGAGGTTGTTGTATTATTCCGATACGCTCCCCCTAATCGAGGTGTTGATCTTCAACCAATGATTAAGAATCTTGAGATAACACTAGAATAATTGGAGTAATGAAGGGTTCCAACTAATTGGTGTATGATTGTAAATAATTAGTTACTGCAACATTTTCAGGGATTAAAAGATACTATTTGCTTCATTTTTATTCATTTCCAGAACACCATTCTTAATTGCAACACTTTTTATAGCGTCTGTCATAGAAGAAGTATCCCGTTAGTGCAAACATAAATTACACGGCTACGGTTCGCTTTTTCGCAAAGTCAAAACAGGCGAAAGAACCGCATTCGTTAATTAACTCTGTTCTTCATAGGAAGTAGATTACAAGACATCTTCAACGTGAGACTTTATCGATTTCGTTCGCGCTTGATTAAGAGCACGTGCTTAGCCACCAGCTAGACCAGGCACAGCATGGTCTCCACTAACGTCTTAATTCCGAGGCCCGAGATTGGAGACGACCTAATTTGGTTAGAAGATTACGTCATCCAAGATCTCATCTGAGGGTAAAATGTGAAAATGGATGTTGACCTGGATGATGTAATTATGGAGGTCGTGTATATCTTAATGCCACTTCTAAAAAAAGGAGCATTGAGGAAGTATGCAGCGTGTTGTTCTTTATTCATTATCATTTTTTTTATGATTAAATTTGGAAAGCAGTGTATTGTGACATATTATAAGAAAGTATATATAACAGCCACTTGTCCTAGCACTTCACTACGGAAAAAGAAGTAGTGCAGAGAGTAGTTGATCTACCGTGCATAAAACCATGTTGATTTAGTGTTAAATACTAACGAACATTAGCGAGGACCTGCAACGCTTCCAAACTTCGGAGAAGCTAGAAGATTAACGATCGTCATTTAGACGCTATGAAAGACAAATCTGTAATTCCAAATAAAATAGATCCGGTGGCAAATCATGTTCCGTAGTGCGTTTATTAGTTAATCTTTCAATTGCCGGAGGACTATTATGAGTGCCAATCAAGTTTTTGCAGAAAAACAAAAATAATCGGAACTGGATTATTCTGAACATGTATTGTTTATTTATAAAGCTTTTCTCAATTAATAAATAAAAATTGCACTACTGCATCAACTACAAGAGATGTGGGGAGATGATGATATTTGTCTTTACATAAGTTGCTACTAAATAAGTTGATAGTGCTGTAATTGTCTTTTTTTGTACGTTGGCATCCTTCTTAAAGTAAATTTACTATTATATAAATAGTAAATTCAATATTATCTAATAACATTCTTTAGTAAACAATTAAGTGTATTCTGTAAACTCGACTGAAATGCTACATTCTAAGCGGTTAGGATCAGAAAATAAATATTCCCAAGCCAGCTCGACTCTAGCAACGGCGGGATTATTAAATTTGTATGGTCGCTGACCAAATAAAGGAATGCCAACGTTTACCCTTTTCGATGGTGGTAAGCATTCCAATGTACTGTGTTTCATTTCTCCATCTGAGCATATTAAACCAACAAGACAGGACGCGTATGTAAGTATATATAATTAAATTACTGCAAATTAACTAAAGCTAAAGCTATACGGCTTTCATCTTCATTTTAAATTCTGATTTAGTCGGCTTTTTGCTTTCTCTGGTACCTGTAACTCCGCAACAATGCCGACTTACTTGCGAATAAGTTAGAGGCGTTCAGATAAGGTCAAATGTCACGCTGCTTCAAATAAATGGAGTGTGTTACTGGTTATAAATTTATTTCTACGATTCTATTCGGGTCGTCGCTTTGTTTTTCGACCAGAAAACGTGTATCTCTGTTTTTCTTTCCAAAAAGTAAACTCTTTATGCAAAAGCACGGATCTCGAACGAAATGTAAATGGAGGGGAAGGTACATGATAAAGTTTTTGACAATGGAAACACATTTCGAGAGTTAATAAAAAACGGAACGCAGAAGACGTGGAAAAGTTTTCGCTTTATATCAAAGTAGATTACTTTTGGGAAAATTGCACAAGTTGTCACATAGATATTTATGCATGTTGGAACGAAGCGGTAAATATTTACCATGATTTGCCTCTATTTTGCATGAATTGTTATTTTGGATGGTTTTTCAAATTTTTGTAATGTGAAGATGATTTTTTTTTGTGTGATGACTAAAGCGCAACATTTTCGCTTGTCTTTCATTGGTGTTTAACCGCGAGAGGTTGTGGGGATACAGAGCTACTTTGTTACATGTCGGCATTTCCCCTGTCGAGAAAGAACGAAAATACACGTTTAAGTCTCGTTTACTCCATGCAACAAGTACGTTTCCTCAAGGATCACTTCTATCGCTCATTACATTGTTCACTTTTATCATTTTTTTTTCGAATTTTCAACTTGCATCGTTTTTACGAAAAAATAAAAAATTATATATCTCTAAACACGTTTACCATGAGTCTATCAAACTAATCTGGATGAGACTTGTAAGCAACGACAGTTTTTTGCTTAATTTATAAACAATATAGGGTAGGTTTTCTTTTATCTTCTTCACTGGTTGTTCTCTTCAAAACGAATACACATTTACCATGTAACATGTGTATTGCCCAATATTTTCAAGATGGAACGATTTTAATCGAACCCAAAGTTAATAAAGTACACCTTTCGCACGACAAAAGCATGCCTCTACTAGCGCACGTATTTTTCGCGAGTTTGGCTCTGAAATATGAAATTCTTTCACCTGGTCCCCGTTCCTCTCAACTGAAACACCCAGCGAGATTAATACACTAAATGCACATACCGTTTCATCATTAAACGAAATACTTTCCCCGTAAACATATTTCTCATCCCCCGTTTTCTGTGTAAAAGGGAACATACCCACACATTTACACTTCGGAAAAGCGTTCAGCTTTGTCTTTTATCCCGTGCTATTCTAAAAGTCCCCGTGCATACAGTTATGTATACAGTTATGAATACGCTCGCTTTCTTATTTTACAAACCGATGCGAGGACGGAAATTAGAGCCGTATAGGAGTTGTATGCTTTTGTTTCTGAACGGCGAATAGAAGCGTGGAAGCGAAATCCGTAGAGGTGATATCGTAAATACTATCCCCGGAACAATTCGGAGAGGGATATGCGACACGAAGAGGTTGCCATTTGCATAATATACCTTCGCGGATGGCGGGAATCTCGTTTAAATTTTGTTAATTACGAGAGTGCTAACGAAAGTTATAACTAAATCGGTAGGGAAGGGCTCGAAGGCGTTTTAAATGCACGCTTGTGTGTGCAAGGGTTGTGAGAAGCGCGAAATAAAACTGTTTGAATATTTTATTACGTTTATGCGTTAGTGAAAAGTTAAAATTTATTCAGAAGTTAATGTTAGAACAGGAGCTTATTTTATCTTTATTATTTTGTTGGTTATTGGTATCACCGGGTGGTACTCATTTGACGCACATTTAACCTTCCATATTTCTTGATTTTCGGCCATTTTTCTCCCGAAAGACACTTCTATAATCGACACCATGATGCGCGAATCAAACTTTTTGAACAATGATATTGTCTTTAAACAGGAGCAGCACATTCTCACCAAAAAATGTTTTCTTTCGAAATAGTACCTAATTAAATCTGAAAGTTTGTGAACTCTGTAACTTATATCTCCAAGTTTACTGAGTTTTCAAGAATCAATATTGAATAACCTAACAAAGCAAAGTAAAAAGAGAAAATAATATCGTTTCTTTTGTTTCGCTTGCCGTTTATCACTACCGCTTTCAGCAAATTTACCCAAACCTAACCGCTTCAAAGCCATGCAAGATTAAAATATCACCACTCGCTAACCTCGACTTCCTGTAGTTCCTGCGCGTAGGATAGGTTCCATTTAAACATGAAAACATATCTGTGCTTGTGGAAATGGAGCGCAATCTGTATACCAGTTTGCTATTTCGCGAACGATCGCGTAAAAACATCCATAAAAATAGTGTCGACAAGACGAAGGCGTATTACAGAACGTAAAAGAATAAAAATATACAAGCGTATATACGAGGCGAAAATTAAGTTTTAAATGATCTCGTGATCGTGGATGAAAAGCCATTGCCGTAGTAATATTTTACGAAGTTTCATGTTGAAAAATACGTAATATATTATTGTTATTAAATCCTTCAGCCTTTACTGTCACGTTTTAGAGAGTAAAAAGTTCACCACACTTTAGCAAAAAAAAGAAAATAATATCTGATATAACTAATATAATACAACAATACGACCCACTTCTTCTCCATTTCGAATTCCCATTTCTTTTTTGGATCCTCACGTGCATTCTTTCACAATTTTCCTTTTTTCTTCCATCGGAAATGTGAGCGTATTTTCCGCGAACCCAACGGGTATTCCGGCAAACGAAAGTATTTACGTCTTTCCTCAGGTGAGCCGTCGTGTTTCTCTCTGTGGAAAGGTCCCGTAGGCACCGCTTAAAATTGGCTCCTATCGTTGCCGCTGCGCTCAGAAAGGGAGCTCACGCAACCGGTTAAACCGCGAGTTGCGGTCGAGATTCGATACGTACACCTACACGTTCAAGTAGGGTCCATAGAAATGAATTTCGCGCCGGCACAAAGGAGAAATTTACATCGGGGACCGTTTCGAGCGAGATTAAAAAGTCAAACCGCCTTTAAGAACGCCGCCCGTTGGCCTTTTTGTGCGATTTCGTGGCGTCGTTTAATGAAAATCTATCGGATTGGTTCTTCCCGTGCTTGGGAAAAAAGGAGAATAAAAGAGTAAATAAGATTGGATCCATTTCTGGCGTTCTTTTTTTAACGTTAATATATTGCACTAAAGCAAGAGGCGTTTTCTATCGATTCCTTTAATTCTAAAACAAAGTTAGACATGCTAATACGTCAACGTGTCCAACTAGTACCTGGATGGAGGATATTTGGGTAAGAGCTCTTGTCGAATCTGTCCTTTACGCCGACGTTCTTAAGCAGTTAATTTTTGCCTGCGCTAAAATTTACGAAAGCTAAAGTTTTAAAAGTTAGTAGGTGTAATAATTCTCCAAGTAGGTTAGTTCTCGGCGCGGTAGGTGAATTAAATGGGAAAGCTGCCTTTGAAGTTCATTACGGCGGACAGACCGGTTGTTCATCAACGTCTTTACCGGCTCTGCCGGCGAATAATAATGCTAATTGCACGTGAAATGTGCGAGGGTGGTTTGAAGCTTCGTAAAGAGGGAAATTGCGCTAACTTAAGGGGGACTTATTTGAATTTATGAAATCGCTTGCAAAATATTTCTGGGAACTATCTGGTTAATGGCTTCATTATGTCCACTCGTTCAACTTTAATTGGAAGTACAGGAATTGAACTAGCGTTAGTTGATTTCAAGCTTTCTAAAGTGAGCATTATAGAACGGATTTTTGAATCAATCGGGAATTATGTCATCAACATCTAAAAGCATATAGCCATTCGAATTTATTTTTAACGTAGCCTGAAACAATTGTATGATGGTACTTTAATGTTTACCATACTTTAAATAGGAACCTGCTTTTTCAAAATGATTTCCAAATCTTATATTCAGTTTTAATCTGAACACTAGTATGGGCTTAGTGACTTGTCCAAGATACTAATTCAAGCTCTCGCTAAAGCTCCAACGTTGTATATACAACCTTGACTAGATTTAATACCACCTCACCGGCGAAGAAATCTAACCCACGCGTCTTTCTCCGAGAATACCAGTCGATAATTGGTCCCTGACTTCCTTCTTACGAAATCCATTAATTTTCTAGAGTTTGCATCTCCTCGATTCGACTTTCACGCCAAACCATTTAAAAAAGAAAGTGCTTTATTGTACTTATGGCTGACGGTATTCAGCCACGAACATTCAAGCACGTTCATATATAACAACTGTTAGAACAACGCGCTTCTGATGCTGAATGCAACTCTTCTTTGGCTCATAAAACTGAATCCCTTCTTTTTAGTCCAATCTTTCTATCTCGAAAGCTTTATTTAGCATCCTTCTGGCTAACGATAATCCCAGGGAAACGAGAACATGAATCGAAAGAGAGCTCCTCTCTATTTAGATTTAGATTTAAAATAATTTTATTCATTAAACACATTGAGAATGACAAAATCTATAATATATAATGATTGGATTACAAGCCACTCTTGGAAAATGTATCCATCACCAGATTACAAGCAAAAGAACGTTAACGTAGCAACGGAAAATACATTAAAATAGGTCAGCAGGCGTAGCTTTTCAATTATAGCGAGCCTATTGTTTTTCTACACCGTTATTTTTTTTTGAAAAACCTTGGGGGAATAAATTATCGGCATTTCAAAATAACAACGAAACACGATTTCAAAAAGCAATAATTTAAAATATGCCAGAGTTGAGTCTTGCGGCGGTGGCATTTCCCATCATTAAAATGTTCACAAAGCGCTGGTAGAAACGCAACGACGAGAACCTTTTCAATATCGCTCACTAATTATTCGAAAGCGCTTTTGAAACTCGTTTCGTCGAAAAAAAAAAAAGGTGAAAATAATAGAAGCCGATGATGTTTAGCTACGCGTTTTGTAGTATCCACCTACGCATGGATGCTGCTAAAGAACGGTAAAAAAGCACGCCTCAACTCCTTTATATTTCGCCTGCTTTTCAGGCGGCCATCAAATAGAACGTTTCCTTTCCGCCCAATTCTCGTGCAGGGTTCTTTCGCTCTATTCCACGGTTATCTTCCTCTTTTTCCTCCATATCCTTTCGTTTCAAGCTAACACGCTTGCGACTGTACAGACTCGCATAAAAAGAAAGGAAATTATCATTTTTTGCATCGCTTTACCCCTGTCCTAGTTTTTTTTTTTTTTTTACTTTTTTGCTACGTCACCGCCATCTTATCTCTTCCGCTTATTTAACATAGAATTGGCTAGAGGTATTGGACGTTGCTGAAGAATCTCATGCAATATTTATCGTTAGCTCCAGTCAGCACGCTTGTTACTCGTCACAGTAAGCTAATGAGGCGGAAGATGAGGGTTCAAGTTGCAATCGGGAAGGACTAAGAAGTGCTCAGTCGGTGTGTAAAATACTTGAAGGCGTTGGAAAAATGGGACATTTTCCTTTCTCATGCAGGAATTGTTATCGACAAGGGAGCAATGTGTAGGACTTGGAAGGCGGATAGGAGCGACCTTGTGTCCATTATTTTATTTACACGTCAAAGTTATATAAGTGTTCACGATTATGTAAAATGCGGAGGTAGCAATGAGGCCCTGTCAAAAGTTTCTGCTAGTTTTATTGAAATTTATTTGATGAACATAAATAAAATAACAGTTGGATTAACTAGCGGATAAAGCTAAGCAAGTTTTATGTACAGGGTGTATCTACACCTAAAGCTACATTTGATTAACACCAATTCACTTAACAGTAAGTTAATGTTATAAATGCCCATGTTCTACGAGTAAACGTTTCAAATTATTTTAAATCCGACCCATAATTCGTTTTCATGGAGTACATTGTACATGTATCGTTTAGTTTCAATTTTTTTCACCAAAAATTGCTTTGTAATCTGCTCCACGGGCGCTAATGTACAATACACAGCATCGCAACACCGGCAGAGTTCCGTTTTAATTTTAAAACAACACAAAAACGTTTCATTTTCGGCAAACTCTCGGGCTAGCTTGGATGGCACAAAAACAAACAAACATCTCGTAATTATTACAAAACTCGATTTCCGACGTGGGTGCCTACGTTCAATTAACTCTCTGCACGTTCATTTTGGCAACGATGCTAATGGCGGACGTTTCCAAAACGATTAGTATTTAAATTGACGTTCCCTTCGCTTTTTCTTCGTTTTAGTTGATTACGTTTGCGACGTCAACTCGCGAAACCATCCCCCCCTTTTATCTACCGTATTCCAACGCCCATTTTCCCTAATCAAAAGCAATTAAATTCAGGCGAGGGCTTGTTGCCGTGGGCGGATGGGGTCTCGTCAAGAGGGATCCTTCATCTGGCTGGGGCAGGGATACTGTTACAAAGTGCTTTCAGATTGGATATTGCTTGTTCTTCGCCGTTGTTTTACATGTTTCATTAGCTAGTGCGTGAGAAACTTGTTAATAAAGAAGGACCACAATGGATTGCCAAACTATGTTTCTGTGGCAATGGTACGAATACAAAAGGAACATGGTTATTTATAAAATTTAGAGTTGAATAAAGATGATTTTTTTGCTGTTCTGCTCTCAAGTTGATTAGCTTGGTAGATGTTTAGGAATGTTGGCATCTAAAAGTGCTTATTTTATACCGACGTTAAGCTGATTGTAACCTTTTTGTTTTGCACAGAATGATCGAACGAAGCCACCAATAATAGGGTGGTAGGAAAACATATGCCCTGCAACTTCTTTTCTAACATACCCAAGTTTAAGAATATCAAGAGAACGCTGTTTTTCGCCGGAATTATCAACATATTGAATTAAGCGTGCTTCTTCATGTATGAAACGGATAACAACATAATTACCATTCACATAATTTTACGATATAAACTGATATAATTCGTCCAAACAGTTTTAGAACATAATATTATCAGAGAGATTTTTAAAACTTCCACAAGCATCAAACGGCTTCATCAGAATACAAAAGGGGTAACTTTTCGGTGAACGCATTCATTAATATTTGCAAATTCGAACGTCGAATACCCTCCCAGAAGTTAAAAACTTCATTGGCATATTTTGATGAAAATCGCGCCTGCTGACTTTCTTTCAACGAATAACGAGCCTTCGAAAGTATTAACAACTGACGCAATATAATCTTCTGAATAATTAATTTTATGCTTCCTTTATAATTCATCGCCTAAAGCTCGATAAAGTTAAAGTGAAAACTCGGATTTCATTCATGCGTGCGACGAAACTACTGGAAGACAGCTGCTACGTGAAGACGTTTCTTGAAAGTCCTCGCTATAGGCGGATAAAACTTTGGCAAGACTTCGTCTGGTAAATATGTTTATATTTAATTCAGCAATTGTCGAGTGACGTAAGAGGAAAAATAGAAATGCAAGTCACGGTGATATCCCCAGAACTAATTGTAATACAAAAAAAATCCAGGCTATTAAAGGTAGCTAGTGGTAAGTTCTTTTGACCCCACCTACACAAGGTCGCGGACAAGATCGCTGAAGACGTTCTCGAATTGCTTAGAGGAATGTTGGTGAAGGCCGAGATCGGCGGGGTACTCTAGAATCATATTGCACATCTTCTTTCCGGCGTTTGTCCGGGAGCCTGTATTCGTAAATATTCATATGATCACGATCATTGGTGCGAGGGAAGGTAAGCCAGGAGACCACTAAACAGAACTTGACTCTCAATACACTGTTCAGAAGCATTAGAGAAACAGTTCGAAAAACATTTTGGGATGAACGCGAAATAACATCAATAGCAGGTATCCTGTTTGCATAACGTAAAGCTTTTACATGTATTCAGAATTTAAACCGGCCCACAAACAGCAAACCGCAACCAAAACCATCCGCTTTTGTGCAGCAAAGCACACGCTTTTCCAAAATATCAACCTCAGCGAATGTATACGCAATTATTAATCGTCGGCGTTTTCTATACCGAAAACGCTCGCGGATTAAAAGCTCCCCGGCCGTCCTAGGTATCAGATAAACAGCGCCGCATCGGGTATATATATAGAGCGACGAATGGACTCCCGGCGAGGTCTATAAGGCGGGCAAATGATTTACGATGGGATTATATATTTTTCCGGGTCGGGAAATCGAGTATAATATCATCGGTGCGGCGGTTTGTTTCAGGGCGGATCCTCGTCATCTGCCGCTGACGATATTTACAATTCATCGGGTTACAACGCGAAAGCGCTGCATACAAAATAATAGGAAGAAAATAGATGATATGGAACGGATATGAAAATGTATCTTGTTTCATTCGTCTGTGGGAGGTGGTAATGTGGTATTTGGAAGAGAATTCACAAGCACATCGCTATAGAAGAAATAAAAGCTTGAAAGAAAATAGAATAAATCCCGTGGTAGCTAGAACCTTTGTATAATTTTCATATTAATAGTTATTTACGTCGTAAGTACAACGCTGTGGTTTACAATGCATCCGAGATCGCCTAAGAATGGCAGACACCACAAAAATTTGTTTTCTAGATAAATAAAATAAGTAATTAGGGGGCAGCGAGTGGCTATATAAATTGCTGAAGAATTAACATGAAGGGTGAACGCCATTCCGTCGGTGCTAACGATAGCTACCTTCGACATTCTAATTACTGTTATTAATAGCTAAACGGCACAATCCTCTGGTGGAATGCAACGAACTTTCTGGACCGAAAAAATTCCAAACACCACTGCCCCAAGTAACAAGACAATCTAATAAATCGCTCCCAATTATCTACGCATCCACTTCGAAGGGCTTTTTCCTTATGTCCTGTGATACATTACTTCTTGGTATTAACCTTCTTTACACCGACAATAGTACATAATTGAAACACTTCGAAATTTGTTGAACTACATGCCCACATTTTTCAGCTTTTCTGTTCAGCGTACCGCTCTTAATCCATGATGTATAAGCCGTAAGTACTGAGGGGCACATGGGGTAGTGGGACATGCATTTAAAATTCGTAGGTATCACGCCAAGCCGGGCGTGATGTACGTTGCACGAACCGTCCGTTCGTCTAGGAATGTGGGTCGCAACCGGAAGGAAATGCAGTTATCGGGCGCGATAGTTATTTAGATCCCGTGCCAAGGAAAATGTCGCAGGTAAAGTACGCGAGCTGACATTTATTAGTACTGCAGGAATCTATAAAGATGGTACGAGCACACGGAAAGTCGCCGAGGTATGGGCCGTTTCCATATGGCGTCGTAAAAGCTGCTGCCATATTGACCGAGTCGCTGGGTACGTCGGAATATATTTGATGAAACGAGATTCAAGAGATATTCTTTTCCTTAGTATTCACTACAATGTAATGTCCTTTGGAAATACGATACGATATATTAATCTGATACTAGTCGTTCTGGAATTAATAAAATGATAAATAGATACTTATACTACCAGCTTTAAATTAATTTCGTGTCAATGAATGAATGATTCATCAATCTTGGGGCTTCCTGGTTTTGTCTTTACTTTAACTTTATTACAAGATAAATAAAATAAAATAAAGAATATCAAAATAATATCGGTAACATTTAAATTATGTTAACTGTGGTTAGCCTTCCCTTGAGATTTTTTTAATTTCCTGCGATCTACTTTCTTAAAATGCGGAATGTAGGCGTCAGCAAAGCGCGGCGTTCGTCTGGACGGCGTGGGAGGGCTCGGAACGAGTGTCTTCTGGATTCGAAATTATTCGAAGGAAAATCTTTCTAGAGTATATTTAGGAAAATGTTGTCTCTGAATGTAATCAGACATAACCGCAAATCGATTAAAATAGGTACGACTTGCTTAAACAACCAAGCATGAATTGATATTCGATTTTCCATTAATCTTTAAACACTTTTAGCGAAGACGTTTGGGGTAAACTTATAATTTTTTAGAGATGAGATATCTATCTTATCTTATCTTATCTATAGGCGTCTGTCGAAAATTTGGAACAAAATGTTTCACGAATCGTCATCATACTTTCTGAGTGTGTCGATCCTCACCTTTCTCACCTTAGATATCTGCCCTGTTTCTTTCCGAACAGAAAACAAAGCAATTTATCATCCACTTATCAACCGCACACATACGAATTAGGAAGTTACACGGAGGCACAAGAATGGAAAGAATTGACGTGAGCTAATTCTATGCCCTTATCGCGGCCATGAACTACCCGGATCAAGGATTTTCCATTCAACTCGGCTTTCTCCGGCAACCGTTTATCTCGTTGAACGTTAATTGAAATTCTACGTGAAACGCGTTTGACTAGATCTTCAAAACTCCGCCGATATTTGCTTTAAAATCCGCAGCTGAAATATTACATCTTCTCGTCGTTCGAAGGTAAATATTCGGCTTCCTCTTCCGGCCATTAACATCGAGTTCGTCGTCTGCGGAGCGACCAATATCCCGCATTCGATTATTAAGCTTCAAGGGTCGTGGATAAATGTTTGTTTTGGGAAGCGGAGGGTGAGCGGAACTGGAGATATTGCTTTTGATGCGCTGCTGATCAATTTAGTGAGGCTCGGGAAGGAAATTTAAAGGTTATAAATAACGCATTTTGACGCGATATTCGACGCGTAACAAATCGAAAAATGTGTGTAAAATATGCTGCTGGTGGCGTTGAAAGTACGTTCTTGGAGATATCGAGATTTATTTCGGTCGAGAGAGGTAACATTAAGTGGCAGATATTAGCGCTAGCATCGGAGAGATTTTAAACTACATAAAATGATTTATCGTTTACTTTCTAGAAATTTTCCGTAAACGTATTTGAAGTATACTTCGCGGTTATACTTGAAGTACAACAGTTGCTTTAGTGGCTCAAATGCTGATGCTTGAGGACATAGTAATTTGTTTTATAGAGACGACGACGTGCCAGCCCTTCTCTGAAAAGAATTATTATAAAAACCAATTAATTTAAAAAGAAACAATTAACCAAAAATACGAGATAAAAATAAATAGAAAACAAATAACCGATAACAAAGAAATATATAAGAAAAGCAAATTAATATTGGAATAATACATGAAGAAGAGTAATTAATTATGACGACGATTTGACAGTAACGACAGAATAAGGGAGCCAGTTCAAAATGACCCAAGATGCAAGAATCAACGAAAATATCAAGAAAATTATAGAACTGATCTCTTAGCAGATCAAAAATTAAGGTATATCAGTTTTAGAAAGGTCGTTATCTCGTTTCTATATAAAAAAAAACACACGCACACAAAAAGGATGTCGTTTTTCTTGGGGTCAATTTTTGTGAAGATTTACCAAAAGATTTTTTTTTAAGATATCGGTTTATTAGAAAAATTGGAATAAATATGTAGCCTTTAGTAGGACATTTGTTGAGAATTACTTCTTAAATTGTTATCTTCATGGCTAGGTAGATAATATAAAACTCTCCCCTCGTATAAGAATATTCGTTTTAAACTTTCTGCATGAAATTCATTAGACTCGAAGAAATTTCGCACATCAAGTTTACATAAACATAAACAATTCCAATGCTCTAGAAGCACATCTGCTAAATTTCCATTATGAAATAAGATATAACACCCGCAAACATTTCGCAAATACGAAAACCACAAACAATAACCGTCGGCAAGTCGGGGCAGACTTTCATACCGCATCGCAAAACCTAAAACACCTCAAGCGAATTCCCCATTCTACCGGTAGATTCCGATATCGAGCCAGGAATGCTAGAAATCGCGCCGGCAATAACATCGTGTAACAAAACTAACAACGCTGGAAAATCAATTTACCGGCATGTAGAAACACGAGTACCTACTCCAGCGTATAGCGTCTCTGACTTGTTCCGAACGTGGAAAATTAGGTCTATTCCTGCACGCCGGCTGCTGGAGAGGACGCTTTGTTGGATAATTTCGAGTAAAGTTATATCGCCGCGTACTTCATTATTAAGCTCGAATTTCGCCTCGCCTCCCGGGTACCGTTAAAAGAGGCGCGTTGGTTGTAACAATACATGCGCTCGTTTTTTGACGGAGAAGTGATACTTACTGCTGTTTACCTTTTGAAATTGTGTTTCGTATATATTGCTTTAATATGCTTGAATAGAGGCGGCATTAAAAAGACATTTTGTCTTAGTACAGCCAGTAACAATTGTTATTAAACCAGCAAGAATAAATTCGTAGCGTATACAATTTTTTATTAACGCGGTTAATTAAATGCGCAATGATTAGACAGAGTAATTGCTGGCAATGCACTCTTTCGGCAGCAATACAGGCATCGCATCATCAAACTCGTCCTAGAATTCCGGAGCTATTTCGGACTACACGAAAACTCTATTGTGTGCGGCCGCAGAGGTCTTAGAATAAATAAGTCAGCACTCTGATGGTGCTTTCCCGTGTTTGTGATAATCAGTGTCTTTCGACAATTATTTATTTTCTTTTCGTCATAATTGCTTTAATATTTTGAAATTCCTTCTTTTCTGCACGTCTATTCACCTTGTTGATAATATATAAATATAAAAAGTAACCTCTAGTAATGTTGTGGCATTAATTTTAACTTCCTTGAAGACTATTCATCTAAATTTATTAATCCCAACGTGGGATTCAGTGACTTTCTGTTTGTTTAAAATAAAATAGGTTAGAAAAGAACTAGATATTTCTTGGTACTATGGAAAGCTGTAATGTAATAGAATCTGCATGTGCTGGACCATACATTACTACCAACTTTGTTATACAAGGAACTGGTTCGCTGATAATGCAAAATTACATCCCCGTTGTGTTAACTGATGCATGCCGTGCACGAAGGTAATTTTCTATTCAGACCTTACGATCACCGCATCCAATTTACTGTCCGTAGAGTTTGCCCTTTGACCTTTGCAGATTTATAGTGCAAGTAAACAATGAGATAAGAACAAGGGGATAAGCGATCAATAAGCACAGAAGCCATCTGATAATACGGGATGCAAAAAAGGAAATATATGTAAAATTAAAGAGTTTCTAAAGAAAACAGATTAAAATGGTTTTCCCCTCGCTTTTGCAACGTAGCTTACATTTCCATTACAAGACAAAACAAAACTTTTCGATATGTAGAAACTTCACACCAGCCCACCCTAAATTTCAGACACGTGGGCGTAAGCAGATTCAAAAACCTCTCAAAGTATAACGGAGTATGTCGCAGCTGAGAAGACACTAAAGTAAACTTGACGAACTCTAAGACTACGTGGAAACTTTGAAGGGGTAATAGGGGAAAGTACGACGTTATATTTTAGATAAGATTTACGAAGGGTGCTTATGGACAAGATCAACATCGACGAAGAGGCGAACAGCAAGCGGATCACATCTGGGATTTGAAATTAGATGGTTTTAATCGTGATTAGAGTGCATGCTACCAAAAGATGACGCCTCAACCTTAATTCGACGGTTGTCTAACATTGTTTGGCGAACTTTTCCGATGTTATCGCTAGTGGTTGCGGTTTTTGCCCGCCCCGAACGTTCATTGCCAACCGATCTTGTGGTAAATGGTGGTACAGAGTACTTATAAACGGCGTCCATCTCTGATGTAAATTGCGTAAGCGTGTTGCCCTTCAGATGGAAGGATTTTGCAATTGTTAACATCGATTGCTGAACAACAACTGAGTGCCTAACATGGCATCAATTCGATCGATTATTGGTTTTAGGTTATCTTATGAAGAGTTCTTTTTTAAATATCGCTAATACAGTCGATCCGATCAAATGTTTGAATAAACCAGGTACAATCAATACCTAACGGTTAACGTATAATAATGCGGGGCACATCCCTATTCCCCAAATCTCTACTTGGCACGGTTGGAACTTTGCCTGCGCCGTTATTGATAATACATAACTCATTTCGAGTAACTGCATTGCTATAATTTGGGAACGGAACCTATTTACGATGTACTAAATTCTCCGAGCATTCTGTGTGGCGGCTATTTGTATTTCTGTAGATACAACTTCTCCCAGTAGTTTGATTAAAAGGACTTTTATTACTTCTTCTCTTTAAACTTTAAAGTATATTTTATTATAAAGCGATGGGAAGTGACATTTTTTCTCAACCAAATATAAGTTTTACCTCACTAATTAAATAAATAGCAGTATTTACGCTACTGATGCAATTACGTAGCATTTGTATCGGCGCCTCTTAAATATGCAAATGCGATCCTCTAAAGCGAAATTGAATACGAATATTACCTGAACAACGACGAAGACTCGCGATCATTTGCCGAGGGGAATATTATCTCCCTCACAATCATGAAAATTAAAGCTCTTCTTAATGGCACATTTCCAAAGGATTCTCTGAGACTCAATTATGCAATTGGAGCTGCAAGGTTCTTAAAACATTTATTTTTGTAGAGATCATAATAGTCATGGTATTTATTTAGTACTTATGGTATTGTGGATGATTGTTAATTACCGAATTTTTTTCGTATCGCACGAAAACAATCAGTGCAAAGCATGGATGCATTATTTTTTTAATTTTATGAATAATTTCTGAGAATTCTTATTGCGGAAAGTTGCATGCCATTAACGATTAATAAGTTCCTAGAATACTCTATTTGCAATTATTCTAATATGCAGTTATGCAGCAATGTAGTACGAGATGTTTCCATTCATTTCGAATTTAACGCGGAAATAATTATCAATAATTGACTTTTTTTTATTGTAAAGAAGACTTTCCAAAAGAATATTTACTTGCTTTAAATGTGTTCATCATTTGCAAGTATGAGGGTAGCGCCTAAAGTTTTTATAAATGACCTATTGACGATCTTAAAACTTGATATTTCTATTTTCGTAAAATTTGACGTTAGTTATTGTCGAAACATGCACTTCGACATGTATTTTTTGGTGTTTAACATACTTTTACAGTTTGGTGTAGCATAACATTTGTAGTTTATGTTTTATCGACAAGCGTTCCCGTTGCCTTTCGTGTTTTCGCGCGTGTTTATTGGACTTCATTATACATTGATAATAATGCAGTTAATCTAGTTACATTCTTAAGAACGCTATACATAATCTATACTTATTCACAGCACCCTAACTAGACACATATTTTAGGGCTATAAAGAAACAGAACCTCAACAAAAAAAAAACACCTCTTTGCTTCATATAAGAAACGCTCTTTTATTAAGAAAAATCTTGTCTTTCGTTCAACTGTAAACCGATACCAATAGCACATGTTTTTTTCTCCTTTGATATCATCAAGCGTCATCCGATACAACGAAGCTGCGCCACTTTGATTTTCTCTTTACAAACCGGCCCCATCCAGCTTGTATCAACGAAGACGACCTAATTCCTTTTTCGTTCTTCCTTTTCTTATCCAACTTTTTTCGCTGCTCGTTTTGAAGACTCGCTGCTTGTGTGCAAACGTCTTACAAGGACGTCGCTCGATTGCTTCCACTTTGCAATCTGTTTTACTCCCACTGGGCGGTTAATGCAGGCAACGTAATTGAAAGACAAAGACGTCTAACCGCCGACGAACTTCAAAGGAACCTGGATGTTTCGGGGGTAGATACGAGGCGGCTCAGGTAAAGAGGCCTTAAGCCAGAACCAGTCGTTAACACGAGATGAAGCTGCAAAGCTGTAAAATTTACACACGAATTTGTTTTCGATGAATTTATAACATGGTTTCGTAGAGGGAGATTATATGTCTGAAATTGAAGAGATTCGTCTAAAGGAGCGAAGAATATGTGGAGGAAAGCTCTAATAGAAAGAAAAGAAAAAGCATTTGCTTATATACTTACAAATTTCCAAAATTGGCAGATTCTGTTATGTAGACAACTATTATTATTTACTTTACGTTCCGAGGGACGTAAAATTCCATTAAATCCTATGTAAAGGACATACCATACATAAGCTAAAAATCGTACTTACGTTCTTTCAATCAGGGCAGGATTGGTAATACCTCTGTCAAAAAGGCTTCTCTTTAAACCTTGGAATTAATTTGTATCAAAACTTCTCTTTTTTTTATCTCATTTCATGTTCTAAAAACATCTTTTATCTTCCTTTTTTTTGGAAAAACTCGTGAAAATGTATATTTTACAGCTATAAATACTGAAACGAAAATCTATCCACAACACATTTTTCTTAATACCTCCTAAACCTCAAAACATCGCAATCTCTCACCACCCAGAAAATATTCACAAGTAACCCAATAGAATTCTTGATGCGTCTTCGGTGCTATCTTTTACTGTCAGCCGTGAATTTAATAGGGGACACGCTCGTTTCTGGCGTTACACGCGTACACATTCGGCCAGCGATAATACCTCCCGTGCACAACAGTTACAGAGACGGAACGCGTGATTTATTAAATTTCAACGAAAGATCGATGCTTTCGCTATGTCAAAACGGACGTTCCGAGGCGTTAAAAGGGAAATCCCCGTCTCACGACGCGAACAATTTGGTCGGTGTCGGTTCTCCGCTTCGAATAGCGGAATCGTGTAATTAGGACGAATTTTAAATGGACCGTTAAAACGAAATGGCTGGTACCAGGCGGACCCGTACGAATTCGGAAGTTATTTGTATAGATCGGGTTTAAGATAGGAATTTGGAAAGTGGGAAGTTTACAGACACCTATAACTCGCCAACGTAGATACCTTCGAAAGACACGAAGATAAAAACAACGAACACTCAACTTCCCATTAAACAGGAAATATGCCCAGTTGAACGATTAACGAAATGAACAATGAACTAACCTCATATTGTAATGGAGAATCTACTGTAACGACTGACACGTAGCGAATGCATTGCATCCATTCTGGTAAAACAAATCCCTGGATTGGAAATAAATAGCATGGAAAATAAAATAAGCGACTGAAATAGGTTGGTCTTATCCTACGAAGCTTTCTAATTTAAACAGTTGCGCTACCTCCGGCCATAATTTATTTGAAAGCGATAGGTGTCTTTAAAGGAAATGAAATAACACCTAATGTAATTAGAGATAGATGTGATAGGTTCTTTGTATTTATTATAGTGCGCAGAATAGAATGTGAAATGAAACCGCAGCAGATTATAACATTAACGGGAGCGTACGATGTCTGCGACACGAGAGTCCTAAGAGATCCGTATGCTTATCGTTTTGCAAACATCAAAGCCACATTTTCACATTAATTATTGAGCTGAGTATGGCGTGTGTTGCATTGTTGTGTAATTTGGTACACCTTTGTGAGGTAAAACCCAGTTCGTTACCATTCCTCGTCAGTCTGACTATAGTATTAGTTCTGTTAAATTCATTAATTTATCAATACAAAGAGGATGATAGTGATACTATTGATCTTCCCTTTTCTCTTGTCTTGAACTCCTGTGGTGGTGGCTTCTTGGAAACAACACAGTCTTGTCTTGCACGTCTCGACGTACATTCTTTTAAAGATTTTTTTTTCTGCACGGACACATTTTTAAAATTCTATGGATTTGCCGAACCGAGTTTTTACAAACTTATAGCATCTTTACATTGTAGCTTATGAAACTTTACGAACAATTCTCTACATTACTTTACATTAGATAGAATTAGTCTTGCATAATATCACGAAATCGACAAGGCGATAAAACAATTGTCCCTCCAACTTTAGCAACCCCATAAAACCCTTTCAGTGTAATTCCGTCCGTATAAGGATTTACATCCGCCAAAATTATTCATTATCCGTTGTAACGTTGTAACTGCCCACTTAAAATATCTCGTCCGCTTTCGATTAATCGAATTTTCAACTACATTGAGTATTGAACACGAGTAACCATTATGGTAGAGGACATTCTAGAGTAATGACCGAGGACAGCTGGCGAATTAGATTAGAACACCGAGTCGCAAGCACCGCAGCTCGACGATTCACTGGGCAATGTGTAAGTCATAAGCGCCGAACGATTTTAGTTGTAATTGTCTTGGATTAGATTAATGTTGGAATTAATTAAGTTTGAACACCTTCGTGGCGTTAGATTTAACGCGGCTGGAATTAGAGGAGGAGTAGCGTGTTCAGATGGGTTTTGGGAAAGAGGATTGTGCGTTTCGGGATGACGTTTTAATCATCTCGATATCTTCTTTGTTGAGTTACATTCCGGACTCCTTGAATAATGTCGATTAAATTACCTTGATTTCCTGACTGCACTAGAGTTAGTCGGTGGACCCGGAGCAATCTGGAATAATTATTCGTACTTCCTCCCATGCTTTAACTCGTTTGACAACAAACATATTTAAGCAATAAATAAAAATAAATATAAAGGAAAAAAGGTTAGTAACAACACAAATTTATTGCGAACTAGTCGCTTTAATTGACGTTACCTATGCTTAAATTGTGTATGTATTACATCTGTCGAAAATATAGCAGACGCGCTAAGCAAATATTGCAAAGGAAGCTTACCAGTTATTAGTGATATCAACTAACGTGCAAATTCGTAGAAACGACCTATTTATAAAACCCAAAAGCAATTATCAACCAATACAAAGTAACTTATAGTCCTAATATCTTCAACGAAACACTTTCAGAAGTTCTGCCAACCGTCATAACGCAAAAACCATTCTTTTCTGCGCGTCAAATGCTCCGTCAATCTCCTTCTGTTCGTCTGACTTTTATTGCTCCGTTAAATTACATTGCAGGACCACTTACCATCGGCGGCCCAACGCCATGACGACCGAGGACAATGGAAACATAGGGCTGCACAAGCCTACGTCGAGCAGCAACGAAGATCTGAGCGAGTACACCGATGCGGACGAAAGCATCTCAGCGCCCACGGAATTTCTAGCCGAGGTAAGCGAAAAATTTACCCTAGTAAAAAAGAAAAACCGGTAACTGCTTCCCTCTGAAACCGATTCGAAGAGCGGTTTACGTCAGCCGCTGTTGGTACTTGACGTCTGCGCCTCTTGCATCATTTCGAACGCGTTCCTGACCCTCTTTTTACGAGCTGTAGGAAATTATTACGGCGGAAGGTGCGATAAAGATGATGTATGGATCGTTTATTACTGCTCTTGGTTTATTATTATTCCAGCGCATAAAGAATAAGCAAAAGTATTGCTTGCTTAGGATGTCGATACTGGCGTACACGTATCTAGGGTACTTTGTAATTTGAAGAACTTTTATATTTACGACAAGGATAACACGTTAATATTTGTTGTACTATTTACTACTGCATTTTTTCAAGTTTGCTACTCAATTCGACTGTTTATGAGCATTAGCGAAGCGCGTTTCCAAAACAATTGCTGTTCTTTTTAAGCACTGCGAAGGTGAAATTTTTGCCTACTAAAGGACGACAGGAAATTTCTACGCGAATGAGAGTTGAAAATGAGAGACAAATGGAAATTGCTTTACCTGCAAGTAGGCCTATCAAAACTATAAATCTTCCCCAAATATTGAGCGTCGGTTTACTTATTGTCTTGGCCATGATTTTGTTGATACATTAAGTTCTCTAAGAACTTTCATATTATCACTACGAACTAAAATCCAGAAACCAGAATGTCCAATGACAAACAGCACCTATCCAGATTGCAAATACAGTCCTCGCCTCAATTTCGTCCTAAAAGTTAATTAGAGGCGACAATTTCCTCTCAATCATGGAAGTAATATTTGCCCGTCTATACCTGATGGGGAAATTAACTTCTGATTGAAATATTTATTTGCCATCCCTGAGTAAATATTTCAATCAGAAGTCAATTTCCCCCTTAAGGGGCGACAAATAGATAACAAACCATAATCGCCGTCATGACTGCCCGATGTCTCTACAATTCCAATCACTCACCAACCAATAAGCACGTGATTTAGATTAATGCTTACCGTTCGCTCTATCATATCTATTGATATCCTTTCATTTCAGTGCTTTTTCTTTAATACGCCCTCTTTATTTAATACGCAATTCGCTAAAATATTTTCTAATTGGAACCGAAAATTAATTAAATTTTGTCAGTCGAGTAATTAAAAAGTGTACCGAAGAATGAATGAAATTCGAAGATTTAATTTCTGCGTATTTCGAAAGGACGCGGAGATAATCCGCTCGATCCGTTGGAAATTATGAAAATTCTTGACGGTGGACGTTTGAATCCCGTCCAATTAAATTTACGCTTTGATGATTCCATTCCATTGCGCAGAGGCACACGAAAATCGTAAGGGTTGAGAATGAAATTGTTTCCTAACAATACTATGCGGGCGATATCACATTTTGGATTAATACCACGTGAGGTTCTGAAGTGAATGCGAAATAGATGAGATAGACATTCAGCCGTATACGTAATAATAAAACGATTTCTACTAATAATGCTGGTGGGGTTACCTAAAGATCAGTGGCCAAAAATTTTTGAATCACTCAAAAGGCAGATAAGAACAGAACACCTTAAGATAATCTATTATGTGAGGTACCTACCTATAAGTGTTAAAGTTTACGCAAGATGAACAGTATTATCCACTTTAAAAAGTCTTCTGTCGGCTAATCCAGTCGACGTATTGATCCATAGAGCTATTAATTGCATCAATTCTCTTTCTGTTGCCTTATATACAATGTATATACGTAACGACTTTAAAACATAATGTTAGCACAACCTACACTATTCCCCAATTCCCCGTCTACATTTTCTGCAAACTTAGTGCACGACTAAGCTTGAACTTTGTCCTTAAACTTCTTGTTACGTTTGACAGATCGATATGGTGCACTATTACTGCCACTAAAAAACAATTACGATGACTAGAACGCCAACGTTATATCGCATATAACGCTGGCCATTTATCTTTAACAACGGCTTCAAAATGGAGCCTGGACTACCTAGCGTCTCCCGGAATGCAATTTTCCATCGCTTCCATCTAGCGAATTTTAATAACGTATTTGTTCTGTCGTCTGCCTCGCAGTTTCAATTTTTATGGAATATTTTATTCCGTGGAAATAACGACGGTCGACTGAAGCGCGATGATGGAGCGTCCGTAATGGCTTTTGACGTGCTCATCATAAACTGGAACATCATCTCTGTCAATATTATCATTCTCTTCGAGGATAGCCAGATGCTCGAACGCCTTCAAATGTAATCGGAGCTTTTATGAGACGAGTAGCTGTTGTTTTGTGTTCTGGTTTTTTTTTCATGTTTTGTCGTACAAGCTTGACGAAACATTTTCTTTAGTGGAAATTTCCACTTCGCGGTTGTTTGCTTAAAATGTGTTGCTGGGAAACAATACATCTCGTAAAATTTCAATTTTAAATTCATCAATAGTATTTATTCTAAATTGCTCGATGTTTCGCATTGTTTTATCTCCTTGATTCCATGTCCGCACAAAATGAATGTTAATTTTATTTAAACTACCAAAATTTACAACAAAAACAACACATAAGTTACACGACTTAGAGAAACAGGTTTGACATAAATATGAATATGAAAGCCGAAGGATATGTGTGTGTGCAACTTATTGAATGATGGGTGCGTCCGTTGGCGGGAAACCGATAGTGTCTCGCTAGCGGAAAAGGGACAACGTCTTCTTGTCCTCTTGATGGTAGCGATGGTCCTGAAGATTCTGACCAGCTTCACTTTATATACTTACGTAAACCACTATTTTGTGTTATTTCGTGGGGCACTTGGTGTACCTTTTTGCGTTAGAAACATGGTGAAATACCACGTGCGAACTGGCAGTAGATATATGAAAACTGTTGGAATCTTATCCATGTATGTGGCTGAGTAGGATTAAAAGACCTTCCCAGAAGGAAAAATTTACATTACCAATCAATCCTGCCATCCTAGTATACAATTACGCTGTTTCTTTCTTTTTAGTCATGCCACGTTTTTAAATATAAAATTGCATCGAATCAACAAAAAGAAAATGAGAATTGCTTTTATATCCTTTTGATTATATTCCAATTTTAAATTACACCAAAAAACCTGTAACGTTTCTTTTTAACGCAAAGAATAAACTAAACGATATCTCCAATGTATTTTGGGTACATTTAAATTTTAAATGAGGTCCTGTTTGTCGCGGGGAAAAAGTTAATTTAGACGGTTGTACTTTGGTACCGCTCCCGATCTTCAAAGAAACGTCATCCATATTAATTACATTTTTTTACGCAATCGTGGCACGATGAAGCCATTTCGTTGATGTTTCCTCTCTGTTTGTTTTCAGTTCCTCTCGGCTGTTATGTTAAAGGATTACGAGACTGCGTTGAAGTATTGCAAATTGAGTAAGTATAAGTTTATATTAATTTAATTTTCCGATATGCACGCGCCCGTACGTCAAGAGATTGATGCAACGCCATTTCAATTCTTGTACCTTATCGCCGTTAATTGTGGTTAATAGTTGAGTGTTATAAGTTGCTTTGTAACATGTTTTAATTTGAAAGCAAAGTGGAAGATATTACTTTTCCACTGTTTTATTTATTATCTCAATTGAAATTAAACTTTAGAATCCTCTCTTTTCTTCCATTTGTTCCGTTTTATTCCTGGTTTGTATCGTGCGCATTGTGCAAAATATTGTATGTACAACAAAACGTATTTTTAAATTAGGAATGGAGATGGGGGTGGCATGATAATTTGCTGAACATTACGTGAAAGCCAAACATGAAGCAATTTGAATGTTTAGGTATTATGACAAATCTTATTTGTTATTTTAGTACTGCAGTATGAACCAAATAACATCACGGCCAAAGACTTTTATCCATTGATATTGGAGAAAGTAAAGCAAAGTAAGTATACAATCCTTCTTTTTACAATTATTATGTAGCTTACAGTTTCGATGACTTGGAAAATAACGCCATTACATTTCCTTAATAAAAGCTATAGTCTTGATATCTTACAAAAATGAATAGTATTGTTGCAACTACGTTGCTATGCCAAACATATCTCACTCAGTGTCACTGGGTTTTCCAAAACCCAGGAGATGAAGAAGAAAATTAGGAAAAATAAGGGGAAAAATAGGAGATATTGTTATTTGGGTTGCTTGCTTTTTTAAACTGAAAGAAAACACGTAAACACAAAAAGAATTTTAATTTATAACCAACACAATAAAAGGAAGCAGACATTTTAGGTGAATTTTTTTCTTTTATACGCTACTCAGCGTCTGTAATACTTAATAGCAATTGTTACATTTCCTTCTCCTTGATTTCGTACTTAAATATACATCATGGTATTCCTTATGATTGCATTTTACATATTGTGAATGCGTATTAATACATTTAACAAAACTTATTGTAATAAGCCTGCATATACAAATATATTCATGAAATCAAACGTAAATAAACTATTTATTTGTGTCTGAAATAATTAGTAGCAACTCTAATTTTATTTTAAAGTGAAAACCAATGAAGAAAACAGTAACGATAGCGACGAGGAGGACAACGAAGAGAACACGAGCAGCTCAAGTAATTCTGCGAGCGAAAATACATCATCCGAGGAAAGCAGCGAAGAACAAGAAGTAAGTAGATACATCCATGCAGAATAAAAGGTATCCGATCAATACTTATATTTATCTTGTTTTTCTTTCTGTCACTATTAAAATATCTAATAACTCCATCCTACAATATTTCCGTTACTCCCGATACACCATTCCCATATACACTGACTGGAATTAAAGATGCACCGCCCTTACATCGTTGAATTATTTCGTTAAAATTTTATAAATGGGTTTCTGAAGGTCAACTTAAACGTTTCTTTATCATATTGCGAATACGCATAGACTTAATCGTAATCATTCGACTTAGGCGCGCCCCCCGAGTAGATTTTCCTTTGAAGCGCTTGGTTGTGCAACTTCCCTGCTTGCAATTATTTGCCAATTATTTGCAGGAGGAGGAAGAGGGCGTAGAAAACGAACAAGTTGGCGGTGATAAAAATTCAAAAGGTTCGTCGGACGGAGATGGCACTACCGGAAGTTATTCCAGTCTAGAGGACGACGAGGTGGAAATCGATCAGTTGACTGCCCTCGCTGCTAGATATCAAATCGACAATATGGACCTCGGCAACGGGAATAAGATATGTAAGTCTCTTTCCTATTTCGAGGTATGCACCTCTTAAAGCTGCTAAATAAGATTTATCGTTTCGTTGTTGGACCCGCAGATCTTGTGTGTTGGTCAGTAGCTATCCTCTCCTGGCAATATTTTATACATGGATATAATATTTAACTTAACAAATATAAAGTGTCGTTTAAAATCATTTTGTTGTAATCATGTTGTTAAAGTACCGCACAGTTTTGTTTAATTTTTACAGATAGTACCGCCATTAAACCAGTCCACATGATGGAACCCAAAATGGCCGCCATAACCACCAATGCAACCTTGGAAAATCAACTACCTTTCGGTACCAGTTCCGATTCTGAATCGCCAACAGAGCCAGTCAGCCAGCAAACAATCGCCATGTTACGTGCAAAAGTCGTGCCAAATAAAATCTAAATCCGAAAGAAGTAATGTATTCGTGTCACTTGTATGTGTCGTTTTTATGTCTGTATATAAGTATTACGATGACATTACTAAATATTGTTTCGTTTACCTTGAAGTTAGGATAGATTTCGTTGGTTGTAGCGTTGTATATTGGGGTAAATTATTATATGCAGATTTTCATTCTTCCTTCTTTGATACTTAAATGGGTACTGAATACTACGAGGAACCTTTAGCGTGATGCAAATGGTATCTATCTCTCTACATGATATTCTTCGTGAGTTGGATTTTTGGATGATTATGAGAGTGTCTAGTGTGTCTTGTATGTGATGAATTTCTGGAGGTGGCCATTGAAGAGATGTTTTAAGGCATCCTTGTTACCAAAGAATTTAAAATAAGATCTAACAAAATCAAAAACCATCCTTTTCGTATTAAATTTGCGAGTATACTACTTCCAGAATTTCTTCTATTTATATATTATTTTTTTAAACGATTATTTGCATAAAAAAGACTAAACCATATGCTGCAAATCGGTGTTTAATATGCAGAAATATTCCAGAGTAATTTACTTTCATATGAAGCAATGGCTTCTTTGTGCAAATAATGTTGGATTCTATTCGTTAACCCCCTAACTAATCTTATTACCCATCTTTTAAAGACTTAAATTTAGTGTTCGTTTGTTAATTACCGTGTAGGAACGCTAAAACCCTTCCATATAAACCTAAGAAAACGGTAAAGAACTTCCCCTAAGAATAATTCTAACAAGTATTTAATGTATGTCTCTGTATATTAGCTGAATAAGATATTATATATGTATATTATGAAGAAATAATATACCTCCCAACAAAAAATAATAACAAAAATGAAAATGTTGAAAAGAGAATGTCAGTAATATATTTTTGTATTTTTTTAAGTAGTCTACGTAGAATATAGTTTGTAACTGACCAAAGAAACATTTAAAAAAATAAAAGAAGTTAAAACCAAGACGAGATATATAGAGAGAATTTTTTAAATATAACAAAATAGCAAAACAACTGACTAAAAGGTAACCGATATCTTAATTATCAATGTAGATATTGTAGATGTTAACGGCATCAAATACAAAGATTTTTTTTACAATACAAAGACGAAATAATAAATTATGTACAGCAAATATGTAATAACGAGATGGTTATCCAAACTCTTTCGTCTTAGAATTCCCCCCTCAAGTTGCGCGTCGCACCCTTGTTTTCTCGAAAGAGGGTAGTGAATAATCCCGGTTAATGTTATTTCACTTACAGAAGGACAAAAGATGCAAAACGCTCAAAGAATTTCAAATATTTTTTATATAATTATATAATTGATTGTTTTAGACCTAAAAACAAGTTCAACGTCTGCAAATCCCCTTCGAACACATTTGCTGTAATCGAGTAAAAAGCATAATTGGAAAAAAAAGAGTCCCCTACGTTGTAGAGCAAAAACAAATAGAATATTGCGATGAAAACAATTGAAGAATTTAGCGTAATCGTTTCGTTAAATAGGCGATTATACAAGATATGTATTGTAAGACTGAATGTTTTTTCATAAAGACGTAGTTTTTAGATCAATAAGTACCGAAAATGACAAGCTGACATATCTCGAAACGGATGAAAACTTGCAACAGAACGAACGTGAGATGTTCACAAAAGAAACGAAAGATAAGACTAAAGGGTGTAGAAATTGTTCGTGAATGAATAGAAATTGAATAATTGGGGAGACCTTTTGATTGGAATAAAATGTACGCTTGAAATTATTGAATGTATTTACCTTAAAAAGCTAGAATTAAAAGATTGCTCCATTGTCAGTTTGGTTGCTTAGGAAATTAATTGGTTCAATCTATATTTCATTTTCTACACAATTAAGTGCGTATTGGTTTAAAGAAAACCTTACTCCAGAACTGGCTAGTTGATTTTTAGGGCAGTATCAATAAGAGTGATACAACTTTTTAGCTGT
Source organism: Oryctes borbonicus (assembly GCA_902654985.2). NCBI lineage: Eukaryota > Metazoa > Arthropoda > Insecta > Coleoptera > Scarabaeidae > Oryctes > Oryctes borbonicus. The sequence goes on along the minus strand of LR736887.1, from coordinate 366,980 downwards.
CTCAGACTGACCTTTCTACTCTGTGAGGAATAAACTACCTCAAGAACATTTGATATTTACGTCCCTTTTAATCTGAAGAATTTCTCGTCTTCCGTGTGAACTCCAATAACTGCACGTAATTATGCCCCTCGATATCTAATTTCCATTCAACATTAGAGGACATTCAATAATTTCATTTAATGAAATATTCCAGCGAGGTTTACTGTTTATTATAAGTATATTAGAAATAAATAAATAAAAGAAAACTATGCCAAAGGTGTTGAGTATTTCTAAACACAAAAGAAATTAATGTAACAAAAGAGGAACCTATTTTAAGCCAATAAGAAAATTATATTATAATCGTTGTGTCGTCGACAGTTTTCTTCCCTTAATAAGTACATAATATAAAGATTAAGAAAGAAAAAAAAGAGAGAAACTAACAAAAATGTAGCCTTAAATACAATGTCGTTTATACCCCCTTCTATTCTCAAAGTCAGTGTGATCATCAACTATTATTATAGAAGTCATTTTACTAATAATTATAAGAACATTCATTGGATTGTGAACGAAAACCGGGTTCCATAATATAACAAAAGTGATTTTTTGATAGCCTACTCTAATATAATACAAGTTTTGAATTTTGTATACATTTTTTTATAAATAGATTTTAATCGTATGTCGTATTAACTTCACATAACACACTTTTAATTGTTTAGCAATTTTAATCCGGCCTGAATACCTTATTCGATCCTTCAACAATGTATAAGCAATAATTTATTGTGAATATACACATTCTTAGAAGTCTAACATATTTACAAATATGTAAGTACCTGTAAATTTGTTTGTTAGCTATCTATTACTGTTAATTGCAACCATATGACACACAGATTGTCGTTATTAGGGGATTTTTATTAATACAAGAAAATGGGCGGGATTTATTATTATTATCCTTCCACATATGAAAAAGGCCTTGAAGAAAGATCTCCACTGACTATTAGTTGCCGATCTGTGTGTCTTACAATATTGTTATAAGTTGTAAATAAAGATATTGTTGTATAAAATGCTCTATATTGTAAAATTAAGTATCTTCACAAGAAAAACAAGTATTTACCAATAACTCATTTTATTTGTTAATTTTAGAAAGCCAGATATTGACCCTTTTTTTTTAGATACACACATGGAAAGGTGAGGCCTTTGTACGTCTTGTGTCATTACTATTGTAAAATGTAGATAATAGAAATAAAGCATATCATTCACAAACGATTATTTCTTTTATCTTAAATTGTGGTGAACCGTGTGCCGTTAGCACAAATTTAAAGATCCCCCTGGTAGGATTGCCTGTTACTTAATACGCACGATCCTTGCTGAACAAGGTCTCAAGGGGGTAGTTCTCATTAGTCAGTTTCTTCGGAATGACGGGGTTTATGTTCTAAGTTCTAGGGGTATATTGTGCTCGGTGTGCCTTTGTGAGCAGATATAAAATTCTCCTAACCAGCGTTGAACTAACAGCCTTTAGCTGTTTGAATTCGACTCGCTGCTGTCTCGTGTAAATTAAAAAATAAATAAGAAAGAAAGTGAAATTATTTCAAAGGTTTAAGGGGGGCCATTACACTTCCCTGTTCTTTTTAGCTACGCCAATGTTCTAACAATATCAAAATTACCCTATTGGCGACATCTATTAGCAGAATGCATACCTCGAACGAAACCCCCGATGCAACCCCGAAATCCGGATTACAGGATTACAGCCAAATATATTTGGCTAAAAGAAGGAATTTTCTAATGGGAATCGGGCTTTCTACCACTAGATGGAGCCTTACACTCTTACCGTAAGAGATAGGAAATCGGGATAACCTTTAATGGATTCAGCGTATCGAAATTTATAAACGAAGCTGTTAGTTGCGGAGATATAGGAAAATTAGGAAAATGAAAAAAATCTCTAATATAATAATAGCCCTTTGGAGATTCGGACGATTTAAAATATTTGTTTTGATGATGGTTCCATATGTAATTTGACCTGCTGTTTACACGCATTTTGCGGTATCTTCAGTGGTTTTTGAAAAATTTGAGTTTGAATATCATAATTTTGTAACAAATTTATTTGATAAAAAAGTGGTTGCAATACAAATATGAGAACAGTTTGGAGTCAATTTTGTGTCAAAATAAACTAATAATAATTTCCTTATTTTTACGCCATAAAGAAATTAATTTTTATTCGTGGACAGAATTGGTTGCCTATCTACAGTTAAATGTCTGGGTGTCATTCTATTGCATGCAATTTTCTCTTTTAGAATAATATTATACCATACTATCAGTATTTTTACGTAAAATTATTACATTTAAAAGCAAATTATGCAAATGATTTTCAAAATCTTTCACTTTTTACCGCCCTTATATTTGAAGTCTGGACAAAATGAATATTCTATTAGGTACAGTGTCTATTCGATATATGCATTTCTAAAATTTTAAGGTTATATATCATTAGTCTTGGGTTTTTTTGACAGTTTATGACAGTTCGTTCGACTTGTTGATTTATAACCGACGTTGTATGTCAGCGATATTTGCGAATATAGTTTTTTTTTCTCTTCAACCTCTAGACTTTTCAATGAAACCGGATCGAGTTTAATGTGCGAAAATCCAGAGGTGAGTTTTCCGGTATTCCGGCGCGAAACCAGGTCGCCGTTCATCTTATTATTACCAATAACAATAATAATATTGATATGACCTTATCGCGGAGCACATAGACGATAGTTTAATTGATCCCATCCTTTTGTATTGCTGTTTTCGATACTACTTATTTGTTGGTGGTACGGGGCGTATAGCAACGCGACGATGATGAAAGTGCCCCAGTACTGCATCAATTAAGAGAGAGGAGGTCAAGCACCGTCTGAAGGAGGATGGCCAAAGAGACCGTTGATTATGAGAAACAATATCAGGAGGATTTGGAGCGGGCGCAGGCTCTTAGTCTCGAATCGCTGGCGCTGGAGAGATTTAAAAATGAGAAGCTACTGAAGGAAAGTGGAAGCAAAAGTACATCAGGTATTTATGAAAGATTATGTCATATAATATGTACCTACACTTATGTATATACTTGGTAACTTGCATTTATCCAGTTTGTTTTTATTAAGATCTATTTTTATCAGTTCAGATAGGTAGTGAACGCTTTTCTTTATTTATAGATATGTATATAATAATACATGCGTTTATATTAATTGATTGCAAAAACCATGTTTCAACTGGAAAACAGTAACAACAATTTAATTCGTATCTAAATCGTGTGCCGGAAAATTTCATTCCATTTTAAAATATTTGAGTATCGATGTCATAAAAGTAGTTTTAATCACTTCATTCTCGATTTGAAAACTTGTTTGTCTATTTCTGTAATGTGATTCTTCCAGAAATCAGCATGGTACTATTATTAATAGATTCCGTCTTACATTTACGTATATTTGTACAGTGTTTTGCAATTGGAATGGTCTGTAGTGTAGAAAACGTAGTAGTAAGTCTATATAAAAAAAGAAACAAAATCATGGGACGATTTTTTATAATTTTTTTTCATCATATTTATAACCCTTCAAAACGCGTATCATAATGAATGACACGAGTCACTTATCAGAAAATAATTGTGAAATTCATCAATAATATTCAGATACCGGGAAATATTTGCAAATATCCTTATCATTAATGGCAGGCGCTGAAATCAATAAAACAATTAGTGTAAATAATATTAAAAACATATTATCATGACCAAATACATTTTCTTGTCTTGGAATTGAGTTTATTTATTTGTCTTTCTATTTTCAATCCTTACACTTTATTTCTGTTATTCTTCTGGAATTTTTTGATGTAATTTAAATGAATGTTTTTTTATTATTTTTTTTTTAAAGAATTTAACAGTCTCTCAATGAGAAACCAATATTTCATGTTTTAATCTATACCGTACATTTATTTATTCACCGAGCCACAGAAAAGTGTTTATTTATACAATATTGGCATAAACTGAGGATGTCGGGCCTGCGTTAGAGTAGATAGTAGCACTCTTGTATTTTATAAACATAACGATTACTTAATATGAAGCAAAGCAAAACTGTAGGTTCTTCATTTACTAACACCGTTTTGCACGGTAAGCCATTTCTTAGAAAAGCAGTAATTAGTAATAAAGATTTTTTTCCTTTTGTCAACTTCATCCGGGGAAACACTGTATATATAACCGATCCAAAAACAGTTTACAGAAAGTAGTTAATAAAAATAATATTAACTTGAAAAATATTATAGTTGAATATAATAATCTGATAATAAGCGAAATCCCCATCGTAAAGGTCGAAAATGAATCAACCTATATATACTGCGTTACTTTTTTCAATTCTTATTCTCTTAGTACTACGTGCTTACTCTATGAACGAAACGGATTCAAGCAAGGATGATAGGCACCAGTTCACGTCAAGACCAAGACCTGGTTGCTTGCAGGGTAGTCAACTGCAGCCTCTACTTGCCCCACCGCCGATCTCGCAAAGGCGGAATAGTGCACAACCAGAAATCAACACTCCCGATCTTATTTCTTTTGTCAGTCCACCGGCTAACACCAAAGCTAATGATATGCAAATGTAAGTGTATAGAAAAAAAAAGTAACGGCACCGTCCGGTTATAACGAACTTCAATTTTATCGAACATTTAGTTTATGCGTATTTATATTAACTGCAATGTTGACATTTCCGTTTTAAATATTTTGGAAATCTTGAGTATAAAATGAGTTCTTTTTATCTAACAGATTGTTATAACCGGGTTCGTTCACTTTCGTTATCAGCGAACGCCACGCGAAATTTTAATATTTCAGGTGGAACAATTTCCAAACCTCGCAGACTATCTTCACCAACCAATACCCTACTACAGTTCCATCGCCTTACACCTTTCAGTATCCTCCGTTTGTGTTCGCTTCGACCCAGAAGCCGATGCAACCCCCCAATTATTCGCAACCGCACCAGTATGGTTGGATCGGCAGTTACTTGCCTAGGGACGGGCATTTACTCCAAAATAATCTGCCTGCCGTCAGCAATTCCACCGCAGATCAGCATTTCCTAAATATCGATCTCAACCTGCAGAGTATAGGGACTACAGCTCCCAAAGTGCCAATTACCGGAGTTGCAGGCTTAAATCACTCATCGAGCGTATCCTCGATGCCATCGTCGATAGCATCAACAATTCAGGTGAGTGCCAGTTTGTGCTTTATTATTGGATTAAAATGGAAAGAAAAGCGTTAGATAATGACTTCAAACAGCAAATTATTTAGTTCTATTCGTTTTGCACGAGGATCTTTTTATTTTTACCAAAATTGAAGTCTAGATTCGTAGGAGAAAAATTGGCGTGGGATATTAAGTATGTCGCTACTTCTTCCGTTATAGTTTTAAATGTAAAAGAAAATTAGTTTGAAACCGCGTTACGTTAACACTAGAGATGGTTTGTTTCAGAGAATTCGAAAGTGAAGCCATGGATTGATGTAAAAATCTTTACCTTCGGGACTACGCTTCGTCCTTATACGCATTTATTACTCGCGCCGAGATTTCCGATTATATTGTCAATTTTCCAAATCGAAAGGGAAGTAAAAGAAGCGCATTTAACGACCTGGTCGTACATATGCATAACTTTTGTCGTCAATTGACTTCTTTGGTTTTGTTTTGAGAGAGGTTTACATCAAGGTGTTGATTAGAAATAAGTACAACGGCGTTGTTGGCCCGCCAAGAACTTTAATAATGATGAATTAATGATCGCGACACGAAACGTATATCGTAAGCATTCCTGCTACAAAGAGCGATAAGCGACAAAATGCAAACGTGGCGAGTGAATTTAATCATAACAATAGACTGTTGCAGTTAAAATGCCGTAATAAAATCGAACAAAAACATTGAGAAAAGGGTGATTCTAAATATATGCGACATACGTTAAGAGCCGATTCTTTGCGTTATCTTTATCATAGAAGTTTATTTGAACGAAAACAGAATTTACAAAATGCTTATTTATTTAAACGGTATTTACAAAATAAACTGGTCGCAACCTTAAAGACGAACACGTGCGTTCTGTTAAATTGAACAAAAACAACTCAAGTGTAGCAACACAGAGATTAGAAACTGGGCATACATGTACATTTGATAATTTAATCATTCTTTTTTTCTAAAATGAACGTTCTAGAAGGCTATTTTATAAAAGAAGGTTTACTATTAAATTCCGGACAAGATTTCCATTGTACTCTTAGATAGAATCTCGGCAAAAGCAAAAATTGAAGACTTTCTCATGTCTTAAAATGGTTTGTTAAAATGGGCGTGCCGCAAAGATCCGTTTTAGGGCCAGTTATGTATATTAACCTCATAGTGCTATTCGTTTCTGATATCCATTTAACTATATATGCAGATAACATTTTACTTCTAACAACGTATGAATACACGGAATACACACGCGCACATCGTTTGATTAGTTTGCTCGCAATAAACTTTCGCTAAGTCTAGAAAAAGCTAAATAAATCTTTCTTACGAAGCATAGGCGCTCAAAAATTTGATTAAAACGTTTGTAAGTTTCCTTTATTTGATTTACATTTTCTCTGTATTTTTTTTACTCGTTATATGCACTTTACGTGTCGAGTAACCAAATAGGTATGTTATTAGGACATAAAAATATATTTTGTGCATGAACTTGAATGGCTGATTCAAAAAAATCTCAACGCTGTACTCCAGCCAAAGTATTATATTTCACTTTTACAGCGAACTTTCTAAATGCACAATTTCGCTTTTAACGTGTACACACACAAGCATACATTCTCACAGATACATATACGGCGGTAACCCGTTCGAATTAGAATTAGAAACACCGTTAGCTTATCGTACAACCGATATACTCCTTATGTTCCTTTGTTTTGCATATTAGTATGAAAATTTTTCACGAATCGCTTGACTAATGGCAATTTTGTGACGTTAATGTAAAGTATGAGCAATTATTAGCGTTTCGTGTACCTGTATAGCACATTAAATAACAATAATAATGGCGGAATATGCGACGAACTGTACATTGAAAATAGACGATTGAGTTGCTGCAGTTTACCTCTATGTCGGGTGTTTATAATGCAATTTGGTGCTTATTAGCTGTCCACGTGGTTTGCGTAATATTTGGGGAACCCGTAGTCGCGTCTTCCTAACAGTTGTCGGCTAGCGTTAGACGGTATAACTTAGTCGCGTACGAGGTTCAATGTTAGGTATTTATAAATAGAAACGAAAGAAACCGAATTTGTTTATTTTTAAAAGATGAAATGCGCGAGTTAAATAATAGACACGGTGACAATAGAAAAAAAACAGTAAATCTAAAGTTAATCATTTAGATAAAAGGGATCAATTGGTTATATATCGGCGTTACCAATAATAATTTTAATAAGATATTAATACACAACTGTGCCAGGTGATGAGTGTCACTATATCGTCGTAGCACTCCGCGACAAATCTAAATCGACGTAATCTTCGCAATTCGGACGCAAAATTCGTTCATCAAAACTAATAACGTAACAACAATTATATTGTTTATTAAAAAAAAAGTGATTTCCTGCAACAATTTTGTGCACGTCTACCGCAGAGCTTTAAACACCGAAGTGGGTGAGTTCTAATTCGTACCGTAGGCGGCTTATTACTTAACTTTTACGTTTCTGAACAGTGCCAAATTGTTTCTGACGAATGCTAAAGTCTTGTTTATATTTTTCGGTTTGGAGTGAGATGGAACTATGTTTCTATGAGCAATCCAATCTTGGTAATTTCCTAGTTTGCGGGTTATGCAATCTGATGGCTTCCCTCAATGATATTGCGGGATGTTAATTGATATCGCTGGTTTTTTGTTTAATAAAAAATTGTTCGTCCTTCTCGGTAGATGTGCGTACGTGCGATTATAATATCCTTCTGAGGTATTACGATGTAGAATTATGCAGCAAATAATTATAATGAATATATTCACGTTAGATATAATGTGGAAAAAGTCCCGAATTTAAGTCAAATCGGTTGCTATACATTTTCTTAGTAAAGTGAAGGTAACTTTGCATAATATAGATAGGGTCTAAATATGCATTAGATATAAGCAAACCTTATTTTGCAATTTTCAGCGACATGTTTTACCGTGCTTGGGATTACATTACATATTTAAATATTTGTGTTTGAATTCGGAAATCACGTGGGACTTTTTTTTTGTTTACTAACGAAAGATGGGTAGCATTTCTTAATTTTTAGGAATAATTTTTTTTTTGTTTGGCGCAACATTTGCTAAGCTTATCTCATCAAGATTTCGGACACCCTATGTGATCAAACATACTTCTTGCTGGTTGTTATATGTTCCCGATCTCTTGCCTAGAATATCGTAAAGATTTCTTGTTGTATTTGGATCCCCACTACTCCGTGGAGTTAATTCCAACTTCGTCTAAGTAATTTTGTACTAGCCGTATTACATCACGTACTAGGAGGAAATTTTTACCGACACCGTGCTCGATTGGGCTTTCCTTTAAGTTCGGCGTCCTTTAAGTTGAATTTTGGTATAAATTAATTCGTTGTAATAAGTTTTATTCAATTATCGAGCTGTAAAGCTGGTAAATAGTAAAAAGATTCTTGTCAACTCATTGTTATTTATCTATTTAATCGCAAATTTTATATATTTATAAAACTAAAACTGGATTGGATTATTTTGGAAATCGTTTGTAAACAAACACGGACTAAAATTGACCGTCCTTCGACAGTGTTTCGGCCCAAATTATTGCAAAAACCTGGTATTAATCGGATACACAGATAGATATTTTTCGTTTATCAGTTATATTTTATCGTATCAATCGATTTTATGCTTGTTCAAATATTGCGAGACAAATAATCAGATATAGGATTGTTGGTTAAGTTTTTTTGGGATTGCATTAAATTACATATTTTTCGATAATCCGCAATTCTTATTTGCAGCAGCCGCCTCTGCCGCCAAAAGGGCACCTTAAACTACCTCCATACAGTGCCGCTAAATCGTCAAAAGTTGCTACAGATTCGTCCAGTAACCTAATAGATCTAGCGAAGCCTCTTGTCGACGATAATAAGAACAGCGTCAGGGTTAGTATATTGGAAGCTTTTGATCCACTTTTAAGTGCTTCTGATTATGGATCGACAAGAACAATGAGCCCCGACTGTTCAGGTAAGAAATATTTCTATTTCCTATCATCACAGTGTAATATGTTTTTTTTCCTAGCCGATTGGAAATTTGTATATCTTTCATACCTCATTTAGGATAAGAAAGATGTACAACAAATGACATTAGTATATTCGACACGGTCTGAATGAATTTAGGGGATTAATTAAATAAACATGGCTGGGAAAAAAAATATGTTAAAACCTCGTTAAAAAAAATGCTATTGCAGATGTAGTCCTCGATTTGCAAGACAGCACTTTCTTACCTAAGTTTAAAATATACTATTTTGTTTATTTTCACAAATAAACTCGCTATTTTTTTGATATTTAAATCTGATGATGAGTGACGAAACGTTGTAACGAACCTTTTTGTTATCGACGGTTTTTTTTTGTTTGTTTTAGTGGACGAATCGGCTTCAATGTGCGAGAGCGTTTACGATGAGTATGATCCGTTTGATTACATTTATTCAGGCTCGGGCAGTAATAGCGTCTCGGATCCTTTGTATGCGACGATAGCTCCGAAGTCCGAAACAAGTCCAACGCCGCCTTTACCGCCTCGAGTCAAGCTGTCGACGTTAGATCGGAGAAAAGCACATAGGGAACAAAATGTAAGACATATTTGTAGTCCGGGCTCGTTTAACTTATTGTCTTATTTTAGGGGGAAAAAAATTATTTGTTGTATGAGAATATCCGCGCGATTGATTTACGAAGAGCCACAAGAGATGCCGACGTCAGCGCATTTTACAAAATGGTACTGGATGTTAGAAGTAAGTACATTAGTGGATGTATGTGATATGTTAAAATGTCGCGCGGTAAGGATGACATCTCCCGTCTGCCAAACGGGCGTGCTAACCACTACACTACGAGGACCTGTCAGGAACGTTCTCTTTTTAAAACATAGATGTTAAATATAACATCTAGCCTTAGTAATCAATTTAATAAATGTTTATGTTGGTTTCCTTTTGAATATAAACAAATGCTTCTATTTACTAGAAGTTATCTGTTAAAATGTCATATTTTAAAGATATCTGATGGTATGATCTATGAATGTGATTATCTTTTCTCCCGTTGATCTAATACAATTACCTAATTTATTGGTTTGTGAATTTCCGGATTTATTAAATATTGTTCGTGGTGCGGAGTGTGCCAATATCTTTTATCTTTGTCACACTACCCCACAAGCTTTATTACCCTTATTTATTTATTGCTAGCAGTACAGTAAAAAAAAAATTATGAAATTAGAACAAAAAATCTGCTTAACCTATCCAAACCTACTATTGTATTCATATTCCACTTTAAGGTCAATTCAAATACAACGATCCCAACACTAATATGGGCCTAGTCGTAAGTCCCATGATGACTTATCAATATAGGGATGGTACCAGCATAAAACTTTGCGTCTATCCTCACTTTGAAGGATCTGACCCCAATAAACCAATTAGTTTCACCTGTGATGGTAAGTTTCAAACAAGCGAATACTCAACTCTTTAATTGGTTTTACTTGTTTTCAATCGAATTATAGTTACAACGAGCGTCGAGCATGTGACCATGCAATTGACTTGTGATCTGGATGCGCCCACTAAGGACCAATATACTCTGAAAGTGTGGGGATATAATGAATATTTAGCTCCGACCACATTCTTGTGCGACTATGAGTACGTTCATAATTGTATAAAGCTGGAAGAAGATGTGTTGTTAATCTTGATTCCGGATAGATTGGTTGATAAATCACTCGCACGAACCGTAAGTATTGCAAATGCAAACTATAGTTTCAGAAAATTTTCCACAAAAACAGTCTCTTGTAAGGCATTCTCTATTCTTTCTCCAGTACCAAGACGATAAATGCGAAATCAAACTAGAGAACATTCTTCCGAACGAACCGGTACTTCCAATTTCTTATGACAATCTTAAGATCCTGCTGGAAACCCTCGAAAAGGAGATGATGAAGCTGGAGAAGGCTGCCGAACAGATCGATAAGATAGATTCTCCTACATCTTTACCGTGCCTGCAACCGTCTGGTGTAATACAATCCGTTAAATTGGTAGTCAATTTGATGGGGAACTTGGAAACGATCGATATTACGGAAGCTCTAGAAGCGTTAAAAGATAGTTGTAATCAATTTCTACCGAATGCGATTGGGGTAAGTCGAGATTTTTAATTCAAATTCTCAAAGCAATAAAATTAAAATGAGTTGATGGACAGTCAGATTTTACTCTACTTTTTGGGATTTTTCTCTTTCTACCAATAGGAAGTCTGGAACGATAAAGCTGTATCCGACATAATCAAAAATAATTGCACTAAAATTCGTACCTCCATTCAGGGTCTCATCGAGATGTATTGCAATGCTTTTAGAGTCGATTTCGAGTGGATTAAAAGGGACGACTCCTGCGATTGTATGTTAATTAATTTCGGCAACCAACGTTTTCTAACTTGAATATTTTAGCGAGAACCGCAATTACGGACATTCAAGACTCCATGCTGGTGAGAATAAGTGCAGTACATCGACCATCGCCCGACTGGAAGTTTGACGACTTCATAGTTAACGCTCAAATCTACCACGGCACAAGACCGGTTGGTAAACGCGTTCTAACACATCCATGTACGCCGATACCTAGCCTCTATCCAAGAATATTGATGAATACTTGGTGAGAAATTTGATATCAAATTTTTGCGAAGATGTGGATAATGAATGATATTTAATTAAACAGGCTCGATTTAGAAGACGTGCCAATCAATTCGCTAGCTAGGGAATCAAGGCTGGTGCTTACTCTGAGCGGTAGAACGTTGATAACGCAAGACGGTAACGACAAAGATGCACCACCTCAATATAAAAGTGAAGATATTGGCTGGGCAGCTGTACAGTTCTTCAATTATGAAGGGTAATTCTTGTTTTGTTACATCGTTATTGTTGTGTTGCGGGAGTACGCGAAAGAGACATTAACAATAATCAATTTATTTTTGAATTTAGTCGCTAGATGGTGCATTAAGTCTGCTCATTCATAAAAAACAATAATAAACCTGAATAATCAAATGCATAAGGTAGAATCAGGTGTGTGTTTGGAAAATTTCCAAAATAATTAGCAATCTGCAATAAAATATAGGAGTTCGTATTTAAGATTTCAAAATTACTCCCCACTCCACCTACAAGGATAGAGATAGGGGTAATAATTTTAGCACTAACAATTTAATTATGGACATTTTTTTCGTGATGTGCTTATTTTTCGAGATATTTAAAAGTTTCAAGATAAAAAAAATCACCCGGTATATGAGTAAAGTTAAAACATTGAAAAATTATCCAGTTTATGTAGACTTCTCTTTATCATTATAACTCCATTTTGTAAACAATTTTCAGTTCTGCATTAGATTAGCTGTTTCAGGACGATGGTAAACGGCAGTATGCTTCTCTCAATTTGGCCAAAGGAAGCTAATTTCATATATGGACCAGCACCAAGCCCTGGAACACATCCCGATCCAAACCATCCCGTTTTCAGTGTGATCCTAGCAGGTCTACCAAATGCCTATTTCCCACCAGTGCCACCTCAAATTATGGATGTTCCTAAATTGGACTTCGAAAGCTTGGACGAACAGACGCAACAGATGCTTATGGATGTTGTGGAGAAAGACATGCTTTTTAAGATCCCCAGTAACGATAGGGAGGTAAATATGGGCCATTTAACAATATGGAATAGATTAACTTTGTGTGCCCTAATAGGTACTATGGGAGAAACGCCATTACCTATACATGATACCCATAGCTTTGCCGAAGATTTTGCTGGCTGCCCATAGATGGGAATGGGCTTGCTTGCCAGACTTGCATGGTATGTTGAGGAATTGGAAACCTATGAAGCCTGTGGAAGCTGTACAATTATTATTACCAACGTAAGTTTTAGTGAAATTTAAGATCAGCAAAGATTTCAATACCACCTTTATCATTTTCTAGATTCCCCGACGTTGAAGTACGTCATTTTGCTGTGATGTGGATGAACGGTTTGATAAGCGATGAACTAGTCGATTTCCTGCCTCAATTAGTCGTGGCTTTACGGCATGAGACCTACGAAGATTCCCCATTGTCCGCTTTCCTATTACGTAGAGCTTTACAATCGTTACGGGTTGCTCATCACTTATTCTGGTTGTTGAGTCATAATTTACCAGGTGTGACACCGCAGGTAAGTCTCAGAAATTCCTTTATGAAAGAGGTTTAATTTACCTTAATTAACTCGAAATTGATAACTTGTTATGTCTGAAGAAGGCAGACTAAGTTTGTCAAAACGCTTAATTCAAACCATAATTCTCCTTTTTTCTAGGAATGCAAATATGACTTCGTTGAACGTGACAATACTTACATAGCAGAAGTGAGACATTATAGAAGATTACTCTTGCTATTACGAGCCCTACTGGCTGTGTCAGGAAAAGCCTTAAGTAACTGTTTTATGACCCAGCAATTATTAAACAAAGTAAGTTTATTACGGGTCTTGTTTATTTGTTCATTTGTTTTTACTATCCTTAAAACAGACACTTCAAGATATAGCAGAGAACGTACAAAAAAGTAAGGAGTCCCAACGTATGAAGGTCCTCCATAATGGTCTTGAAATCCTGCACGCAACCTTGGATGATAATCCAACCAGTCTTCCGTTATCCCCTACACTTCAAGTCTCGGGTGTACATGCCCGCGGTAGTTCCTATTTTCAATCAAATACATTACCGTTGAAAGTATTATTTTTGGCCAAAGATGGCTCCCCGATACCTGCCATTTACAAGGTAATTTAATAGAAAAATCTTACATCCGACATAATTTTGATCGATATATTTTTGTGAACAAGTTGAATATTTTATTTTCTCGCTGTTCTGTAGGTTGGTGACGATTTACAACAGGACATGTTGGTGTTACAAATGGTCCGACTTATGGACAAGTTGTGGCTTAAAGAAGGTTTAGATTTGAAAATGGTAACATTCGGTTGTGTACCAACAGGAAAAAGGAAAGGTAGATCGATGACTTTTGATGTTGTTCATAATTCTGTAATTTCTTTGATAACTAAGCTGTTTTGGGTGAACACTTCAAGTAATAGAATTCCAATGAATTGTTTTTATTACTCTGCTTAGCGATATTAACAAAAAAAAATATCCCTCAGCTTTTTAAGGTGTTCGTATTATTGTTGTGTTGACGCTCTATGTACATTTGTTTCAGGAATCATTGAATTAGTAACTAAAGCTGAAACACTGAGGAAAATTCATGTAGAACATGGACTAACTGGATCCTTTAAAGACAAGCCGATAGCCGAGTGGTTAGCCAAGCATAATCCTTCTGAATTGGAATATAGTCGAGCTGTAGAAAACTTCACAGGTAAATTTAAAGGGAATAGAATTTTTAGCTTAAAAGAATTGATTGTCCTCTCTTAGAGTCCTCCCTATATGGCATTTTTTTCTATTGTTCTCAATTGCCTATCTTCGTTAATGTTGGTTCTAAAAAAAATTAAACCATGAAGGAATCGATATTTTCTCTGTAGTTTTTGAAACTAAATATTCCGCAAACTTAAAACTTAGAAATAGAAGAAGCTGCTGAAACATTAAAAAATTAGGTTTGGAGATATCACCTTATGAGTGGAAAAAACGTTTCGAGAATTGGTTCGAACTCATACAAAAGTGTGTAAATCTCAATAGCGAATATTTTTCGAAATACAATAAAACAACTTGTACTAAAAGATATTTTTTCTTTCATATTGTCTGAATAACTAGCAAATGCTTTTGTTTTAGCATCCTGCGCGGGCTATTGTGTCGTCACCTACATTTTAGGCATATGCGATCGACATAACGACAATATCATGCTTAAAACCTCGGGTCATCTTTTCCACATCGATTTTGGAAAATTCCTAGGAGATGCTCAGATGTTTGGCAACTTCAAACGGGATCGCGCACCATTTGTTTTAACATCAGACATGGCTTACGTCATCAATGGAGGGGATAGGCCTTCCGAGAAGTTTCATAAATTCGTCGATCTGTGTTGCCAGGCGTTTAATATCATCAGAAACAACGGAAATTTGTTTTTGTATCTATTCACTTTGGTAAGTTCTTTTTTTTAATTTAGTACCATATTCACAATTCCTTTTTATAGATGGCGTCTTCGGGGATTAAAGGTGTCACAGCCGAAGCAGTCAACAATCTAAATCAAGGCTTGTTACCCGGTTTGTCCAATCCAGAGGCAGCTGCTAATTTTGCTAGATTGATCGAGAGCTCTTTGAAATCGTGGTTCACGCAGATCAATTTCTTCTTACATAATTTGGCTCAATTCAAAATTTCCGGTGAACAAGAGGGCGGTGAACTGCTGTCGTTTGTTCCTAAACGATATACGTAAGTCTTGCTGTATATATAAGCAGATCTCTTGATTTTAGAATTTCGATTACAGAATGCAGACTGATGGCAGGTTGTCTCACGTTCAAGTATTAGGCTATAGGAAACGTTACGATCCTGACAAATACTACGTTTATGTTTTGAGGGTGTTCCGGCATGGGCAAGCGCAACATATGGAAGTTTTAAGGACGTACAAGGAGTTCTGCGAATTCCATCAGAAGCTGTGCATTCATTTCCCATTGGCGAATCTTTCTAGGTAAGTTGCACATAGTACTATTAAATATACTATTAGATATATTGGTTGGATTTTTGTAAAAAAATCGTCTTGCCAGAATGGTGAATTTTGTACGAATTAGCATTGTAGCAATTATTATAAACAAACCACATCAGAACTCGATAGAAAAGTTCGCTAAGCAATGGATCTAACGTAGAGTAGTACTATCAATTTCAGAAATTTTATTAATAGCTAGGTACAATTTTTCGTCGTGGTATATTGAAACAAAAGGTCCTACCTAACAAAACTAATGAAACGAGCTACCGGTTTCGAGCTTCAAAAACGTTCATCATCAGGCAAGAGATATTATAATTTAGATAAAAATTGTCGAACGATTTGTAATATGGAGTAAAAAGCAATATTATGAAAAATTATTTTAGAATTGAAGACTATCCAAGTAGTCCGATCACACGTGTCTAGTCCTGTTTTAAATTCGCTAAAACTCCCGTAGAAAAACATAGAATGTCGAACACAAACATACCACCGATTTAAAATGAAGTCAGGCGACATCAGTTACCTGCTGATCTAATTTTTGGGTATTAACCATAAAGAGTTCGCACCTTCAGATCAGACAATACATCCAGGAAGTTTTAGATACCACCTCGCGCTTGTGTACTAGATCTTAAAATATTAATTATTGTTTTGACATCAAAGAAATCTCATCAAAGAACGAATTATCAGTTACACTTATTTTTAATCAAAAGTACTTGAGCAGTAACATGATAAAAAAGTTTGATTGTCAGATTCTGTCTAATTATTGCTCTCGATCGTCCTATTCTTATTGTAATCATATTTATTAAAAGGCTTGAAGGCTTGAAGATGCTTTGATATAAGAAAAAACGTCTCGTGATCTAAAAAAAGGTACGTTAATAGATTTTGTTTGCCCGATTAGTGTTATATCTGACGCAAACTCTATTGAGTTATGATTGGAATGTTGATATGAATGTTTTAAAAAAGAAAAAATGAAATTCAAAAATGTTGCTGTCAGGCCAATAAAAGTATTATATAATGTATATAAAAAGTTTTATTTAAATATAACAGTAATTGTACACTCTGTACGCATATACGATAGTTGTAAAATTATTACCAAACTTACGATACGTTTAGAAAATTAATTTGCCAAATATCACTAATTTGTCTTACAATTAATTTTAAGAACACTATTCATCTACATACATAACGAATCACCTATTTTTCTGGTTTAAAATAGTATACGGCAGCCGCTTGTATGTATTGAACCAACAGAATCATACACTGCTGATCTTGCAATAAATACAAAGAACTTTGTGCAAGCATTATTAGCAACGCGATTACCATTTTGAACCAAAAGGATCTTACATTTTTACACTCATGCGCTAGTTTGACTTGCATTATCATCGTCGTCCCTATATCGATATGCCCTAGTTGGTTGCTGGATCGGTTCAGAGCCTGAATTGAAGAATATACTAGCAGCATGACTACTGTACTCGTTACTGTAATTATTCTGCATCCTACTTCCTTTCTGCTGCTCATTCTTAGTTTCTTTCACCTTAGATGTAGGATTTCCCTTTTGGTAATCATTTAAGGTTTCGTAATCACTGGTCTCGTTATTCTCATGATCTTCCGTCATGAAAATCAGCGTAGATTTCTTGTTGTCGTCATCACTAGGCGTCGCTTTAACCGTTTTACCGGAAACCACCGATATTGAGCCATCGTCCGGTTGGTTATTTTCGTAATGGTCCAATTCCGGGGAGGTGAGGTTCGGTAAAGATTTCGTTTTGTTTTTGCCGTCTTCTACCGTTGTTTTCGTATTATTCGGAGAGGGCGCTGTTGTTTTTGATTTGTTCTTCTTGCGATTCGCTTTCTCCTGTTCTTTAGCGAGGATCATCGGATTGACTGTATCGATGCCTCCACCAGCTGGCGGTGAACCAGGAGCCTTCCCTTTTTTCGCTTTTAGTTTGCTGCTGGATTTGGAAGTTGCTCCGAGAATTGAAGAGGAATTTTTTTCAGATTTCGTAGCTGTAAAAATTTTAACATTATCGCATTTTTGAAGATGCTCTAATCAGAAATAATAGATGTTCATATTCGTGTGATCGAAGGATTAGCGATGTTTATTTAAAATTAGTAAATACTAACTAGAAAACATCGAACAATAATGTTATCACGTCTCATAATCAGAAAATACATCTCCTACAAAGATAACATTTTTAGATATAACCAGAAATATCACAAAAATGTGCTATTGTGTATTGTAATGAGTAAACAATGTTAAATTAATATTACTCCAAAATATTTATAACAATAATTTTTTACGTTCGAAACATATATTCTGATAGTCTTATCTTCCGATATCAATGAACATTTTACATTGCAAGGGATTTAAGTTTTTTAGAAATTATACAATTTTCTTTTATTAATTAATTACAGTAACATGGATAGATAAAGCTTATTCGATCCCTTCTAAAATAAAACATTAGGAATTATGTTGCAAGTTTAAATGTTCAAGTACCAATTGCTCAACTATCCTCGTTTAATTGAATCTCTTACCTGCAGGCGCTTTTTCCTTTTGCTTCTTTTCTTTCTCTTTGACCTTAGATTCTTTCTGTTTTTGTTCTTTAAGTTGTTGTTCTCTCTTTTTATCTAAATCCTTTTGTTCTTTGAGTTTTTGTGCCTTTACTTTTCCCTCGGTTTTTTGCGCGGCTTTAGCCGTGTCCTTCTGCTGCTTCTGTTCCTTGGTCGTATCTACCACCTTAGTGGTTTTGGCTTTCTCGGCTTGCTTCTGTTGTATTTTATTCTTCGTGGCCGAATCTCCTCGAATCTTATCTTTCGGTATGACCCCATTTGTTGTCGCTTTTGAGGTTGATGCTGGAAAATATTAAAATGTAAGCGAGAATGATGAGAATCAGAAGTGCATTGTTTATTTGCTTATGCAGGGCTTGAATTGTGATGGTATATCTATATTACTTTTGTTCCACTTCAGCTTGTACAACGAAATTATGCTATCGTTTGTAAAATGACATCATCGCAAGTTATAAGTAAAGGTTCTCACTTCAAAAATTAATTTCCTAGAATCTCGATAAAACGGAGAGCTCGTAATTATTGTTAAGTCCACGAGAAATTTATTATATTCAACGGAGTTTGCCTTTGATAATTTTTATAAGGTACTAAGTTAGATGGTTTGAATAATGCGTAGATAAGGACAGCAGTGGAATTAGAGATGAGCGCATAATGCGTAGGTATAGTTTATTTACCCTGGTTGTTCTGTAGACGCGACGGGGGTGGTGATCTTCGAGGTCCATCTGAAATAATAAAAAATGGGAAAATAAGAATAAATAAAATATAACATCTGAGTAGGTTTAAAGGAAAAAAGCAAGCACGCAGGTGCTTGTTGGTAAACGATCATCTAAAAATGTAATCAACTAAAATAAGAACTTAGTACCGACGTAAGTATATCGGCATACTAAAAAAAATGCGATAATATAAGGTGACAAAATTATTTAATTTCCGGTTTTCTTGATAGCCTTTCGAGGACTTTTAGATATGTAATTATATTTAATTTTAAAAAGCAGTCAATGTGAAGTGCATCTTCTCGGTAATTGTAAATCGATTTTTTAAATTAATTAATTTACAGACATTCTTACTCTAACCATAATTTCTATTTTAAGTAAATGCGCAGCTTCACGTTATATTAGCCAATGTTTCGAAAATGGTTCAATTATTCTCAAAATGCAATCTTACCAATATCGCTATTTTTGAGACTTTTAACTACTTTCTTAGAATACTGGGTTATTCCATTTTGAGAACGTTGGCATGTTGACGGTAGGGAAATACCGATATATGATTCATGCAAAACTTGTCGAACATTACTCAATTAGTCTCGAAAACAGTTTGTTACTTTATTACTACGATGTTACACCACTTCAAAAGGCGCCAAGACGCAAAGGGAGAACAAAAAAGAAAATGGCGCAACCAAATTTGATGAAAAAAAATAACACCGAAGAACTGGGTAGTGTTTACTTCTTAGACTTCCCAGCCATAAAACGGGCTGCTCATTTGTGAAATGCGTTTTCACGCACTCGGTTCGTAAATAGCTATCCAGATATAAGTGCATAAAAGTATAGGAACTCTCCTAAATTCGTTAAAATTGCACTTGATATTTGATGATTTTTTAAACCTTAAATTGTTTGAATTTTTCTCTCAATATTATCGTGGTATTTGAGGCTATTACAGAATAAATATTTTATCGTAGATTATATGCACAAGTTTATATTTAGATATTTTGCTATTATATTAGGTGTTAAAGAAGATAAGATAAGTTGTGCAAAGTAGTATAAGCTTTGCTTTAAGATTAAACAATTGTAAGTATAAGCAAATGCTTTAGATTTTGATTAAAACGTATACGTGCGGTCTAATAGAAAGCATAAGAAGCTACTGGAATAATTTCCAGTAGCTTCTTTGTGGTAATCAAAAATAATCATGATAATTCATGATTATTTTTGATTACCACAAACTCAACTGTTTCAAACTCATTTGAAGATTTAAGTTCCCGGAAATATCTAACAGCACATTTTTTTTAACTGCAATTAATCTATTAGCAACAAATGCAGATTTGATCTCAATTGATGAGAATCAAGTGGCCGAGATAAGTAAATAATTTAAAGAAAATATTTCCCATCCTATTAAATCAGTATCGGTGATTGATAGCTGACCTTCTATTTGGGATACTGCTCAAGTAGATAGTGTATGTGTCTCTTTTTTTTTAACTTTTCAACACGTAGACATCGTTATTGCTTTTTTGAATCAGATTGTATATAATCGTTGTGATATCTGTACTATCTTCTCGTATATCTTTGTATCTTTTTAAATATGCCTGTTACAAGCAGTTGTGTGGAAACTACGTTGAGGATATCGTGTTATCCTTTATTCTTTTAAAAATACTAAGCATCTACTTGAACATATTAAATAAGTTGTTTTTATATACTAAGATAAGGTAATCTTGAGCATCTTCAAAATTGAACCTATACAATTGATGCTGTCAATTTACTTGATAACCTTACGTTGGTTTTCTTTGGCATCAAGAGTTTCATTTAAATGTTACGTGAATGGTTCAAGAGTATTTCGTTAGTAGAAATTGTTTTACAAAAAGGAATTAGCCGTTGATGACTTCTTTTTCGAAACCCTTTGATACATTCTTCTCGCGAATGTACCATTGGTAAGATTCATCGTTTTATTATTTTCAAATAGGATTCAACTGAATAGATTCCGAGAAGCCCAATTATAGATTTTGGCTCAAGATTACTTGTCAACAATCAAGTGGATATACATTTGATAATTCATTGTCGTAACACAATCGGAAGAAAAATCATCCTTGCGACGAGTCTTATCATTGATCTCTAAAATGTGCGACACATTTTGAAAGTTTTTGAGTTGTTAATTGCCACGTAGGACTCGCATTCGCCACCTATCAGTGGTTAACATACGTATCTAGCAGAGAAGAAGTGTACATTACACGTTCCACCTAATGTCCTCATCACAAAATTCTTTTCTCACATCTGAATAGGTATCTTGTTAAGTAATGGTAAATAATGACAAATTTTGAGAAAAAAAAAATGTCGGCTGGGAACCCTAATGATGACTACATTAATTCCGTGCAGTTGAGTAAGGCCTGAGGATAACATTTAGGTTTTTTCTCTTATTGAATATGATCAGTTTATATTAGAAGTGATCTAGTAGAAGGAGCCAAATAAATGTTCCTAGTACAATTTGCATTTTTTCCAATCTACATACTATGAATGCCAACTTCAATAATTTTATGAATTTTAGCCTACAAAATGAAGTCAAATGTGGTTTCTTCGCAATTTCAAAATCGACTGCCTAAAACGGGGGTTGAGTCTTTATAATTGGGATTGTTTACCATTAGACATGCTATCGATCACATGCTGTATATCTATGCATATTTTGACCTACTTTTCTTGAAAAATGTCTGCAATGAAATCCTGCACTAGACTAAGGTATATGTTTAAATTTGCACTCTTAATTGCATGTATGTTTACGTATCGTGAATAACAAATAATGATCGTAGAGTGACTTATGAGATAAGTGGAGAGAAAACTTCGTCATTAAAATAAACATTTACGTTTTTCGCAAAACTTTTATAATTAGATTTTCTATAGAAACGCATTTGTTAAAATAAATCACGCGAATTCATGAGAAAGTTTTCCATATCCTGCATGAAACTATTAATATATATACACATTGTTATTTAACCTAAATCGCTAGAGTTGATATCCCCGAACAAGTTGCACTTCAATCGTTGCAAAATTGTAGATTATTTCTATTGTTGTTCTTCTAAAACTTTATTTAACTATGTTCCAAGTTAATTTTAATTAATTAATTCGATAAATTCCCGTAAATTAATAATTAGAGTATAATTAATGCTAAAGCCGTCCTAAATAATTACATTGCATTTTTTTTTTCATTTCATTATATTATTTATCTCGTAAGATTTGTACCAATTAATTTATTGTGAGATATTCACTTTGGTCTAAAAATAGTAGGTGATCTAATGCAACTTACCAAAATCGCTAAAAGTCCTGTATCCAGTGCATATTATTTCACCATTATCCTTGCTGCTCTTGGAAGCTTTAGCGGAACCACTGCTTTCGCTATGAGGCCCTGACGTGTCTAGGGTACCTTTAAAACCAAAAGGGAAACGCATCTTTTAACACATATCCACACATACACACCGTACGAAGAAAATATATATTTTTTTTTAATAGGCGCACTATTAATAAGAGGAGTACGAACGGTCTTATTTCATTAAGCGATTTCACGTAATGTACGCGTTGTTTTTCGAATGTGTCGCCGAACACAGGTACGCAAACACGTATATTGAGTGGCGAAATCGCTTTTTAAATAATTAACCTTCGATAATGCGTGTAGTATGTACTGTATGCGATCCTCCTCTATCATCAGAACAGTGCTTTATCTATCGATGTGTATTTAGTTTATCATCGGGAGGTTTTCATTGTTTTCGTAATGTACTGGGTGTTACCGTAGCGTGCAAATGAATTTCCTTTGAAAAAATCGGTCGAATCAACGTAAAGTGATGATTCCAATTTTCAAAATCACTCCTAACAACTTTCTAACCGCCAGAATTAATTCAAGCGGCATTCCAGAGACTGCGGTTCTATTTTCAAGGGAAAACTGTAGGTTGCACGTGTGTGGTAACCATGGCATTCTTTTCTGATTAACCATAGCGATGTCCAGAAATTAAAAAAATATATAAAAATAAATATTTCAGAGAAATGTTAATTTATCTAAAGGAAAACGATTTCACATTGATTTAAAAATGCGATGTGGAGTACGCCGATGCCTCGGTACTTATTAATCATGAAAGGTAAACTTTCATTTCTGGAATTCTTTATTTTTAAAATTTGTAGGGATTTTTTTTTTTATTAATTATTTCCTTCTGCAAAAATCACAATGTTATTAGTAAATATTTTTTTTATGTAGATATTTTTAAGTAAATAAAAAATAGCTTAATGCAACTGGTTTAATTTGATGTAAAGTTGTACAAATTGCTACGAAACCTATTTTACTAAGATTCTTTATGAGGTAATGGAATTGTAAATAAACATTCACAAAATGAATAATAAGAACGTATTGTATTAAGTTGATGAAATTTTCGAGTACATTTTATTTACTTAAAAATATCTACACGGAAAAATATTTAATAACGCAAGGCTTTAATTACAATCACAAAAATTAATTATTATAAATAAATGGAAAAGAAGTAAGGTTGATGAATATTTGGAAAATCGATAAAACAATTAAAAAACCAACATTTTTTCCTTTTAACATTCCCAAACAAATTGAAAGATGATGCCATATTTTGTAATAGAAAAAAAAATGTTAAATATGTTACGGACTTTATGTGTGACACTGAAATTTGCTATTCTATGTTTATTAAAGTTTAACCAACACCAGAAGTTTTTGAAAATTACACCATAACATTTTTTTGGGGGTTGAAATCACGATGTATGTATTGATTTTTACATTTTTAATTTTCTACAAATGCAACAGCAATGTTATGGTTCACTATTTTTAGTATTTTTTGAAATGTCATTCTTTTGTGAACTCGTTATTTTTGCCGTAAATTTTAATTTGGGAAACGTTTGCTTCCAGAATGAAATAAATGTTCCCCTCAACTGAGTATATAGACTAACCCAAATCAAATGAACAGTTCGGCGTGCAGAGTGATTGTATTCAAAAAGTAAAGGATAATGCATTTTCTTTAAAATTTGTACTATTGAATTATATATATATATATATATATATATATATATAAATAATAATATATATATATATATATATAAATATCTAACTAATTATTGAAGATCTTAACGGATTTCTGAACCGTGCCTAAATGAAAAATTTTCCAAATAATTTGCACAGTTCATGTGAATGCTTTTGTTAAATATGCTTATTTGGACATGGATAATAATAATAATAAATGCTTTCTCAAAAATAGAAGAGTTAAATGGATGACTTCGTCGCGCAAAAACTTAAATTTGCTGTTAGTATTATGTTCGAGAAAAAATCATTATTATCAAGCTTAACGTATCGCCCAGTACAAGGAGATCGTATTAGTCGGTGTAGGAACGTGATAATTTCGGTATCTGTGTTCACAGATGTCAACAATCCAGTGTACCTACGAATGTCACATGCCATTCACACTACCTAAATTAAGCTGCGGAATATGAATACGAAGAATGTTGGTGAAATGTCAACTTTAGCGTCGTATCGCAGAGATTACGTCTGTACGTGTGCGAGAATGTGCAGGTCGAGCAAACTAGGCGAATGGTTTCAATTAAATGTAAAGAGCGTATAGCCTACTTCCGGTTTTAGTAACAAGGAAATTGAGAACGCGCCGTCAATCAGCCTGCTTGTCCGCTACGTACTCTGAATGAGCTATTTCATTTGTGTATTTGGGGGAAAAAAAGCGATATCAATTCTTAGGAGTAATATTCATCGGAATCCTTTTAATATTGTGCAGTAATTTTCGATTAAAATTCAATCGAATAATCAACCAAAAAAATCACACTATATTAGTTACAAATTCGGAGGTCGCTTAAGAATGTAGTAGATGACTTTCTTGCGTGGCCATTTAATCTAAAACAAAGAGGCACTTTCAGCAAGATACGAGGATAGTCTGAAAAGTTTCAAGTCAAAAAAATGATGGCGATACTCATTAAAATATGGCGCATGACTTTAATAATACTTTTGAAAATGTCAACCCTGCTGGATGCTTAGTTGTTGTTTAACAATCGTTTGCATCTGTCGATGTTAGTGTTTCTGTAAAAATTGAGAAAAGCGAATATAGAGTCGTGCTCGGTTATTGTCAAAAATTTCTTGTTTGCCCTCCAATGACTGGATCCGAAAGTGGATTTATTACCCTATTGAAACAAATATAATCTGACCATTTCATTGCATTATAAACCAGGAAAATTGGTTGCACGTATTGCTGGTTTCTAAATGGAAACTGTGATGAAAGTAGAGTGAATTATATCCGATCAATAGAATTAAACCACAGAAAATTCTCTTGGAGGAAGTGGGTGGTCAATATAGCGACGTTCTTTTACACACCTCGGTCCATTGGCTTAACAGAGGAAATGTTTTGGAAAGGTTTTTTCTTTGTGTAAAAGAAATTTCGTTGTTTTTATAACAAAACAATAAAATTTGCAGTGAACTGCAAAATGATGGATGGTGGGTTATTTTAACTTTCCTTCTTTCACAGATGGCGGATAAAATACTCAGTTTCGAGAAAAAACTAAACATTTTCAATCTCAACTTATTTTATTATTACTGTTTCTGATACGATAACGCCCCAACACCTCGTCAACGCGGATTTAACAACATGAAACGACATATCACTTTGAGCATTTACTATGATTCTTTCCTAAATTGTTCTTTTACTTTTTCTAGGAAATATTTTTTTTACTCTGCTGGCTTTATTATTATTGACTTAGATTACCGCATTAACTGTTTATAACCATGTATGTTAGTTAGCCGCGAATAACTTCTAATCACTTACTTATTTTGTAAAAGAGGGACGCCTCAGATGTAGTAGTAACCAACGTAAATAATAATGATAATAATAAAACCATATTGTGTATACCGTAGATTCTAGCTGACGATGGCGTAAAGTCGATACATGTGCTAGAGTGCATGTGTAAATGAGTTTTGTAAGGAATAAAGAGTAAGTTCCTATTTTAACGTTATCTTCTAATGGCAAGCACTTAAAATAATCTTTTTGAAGAGATTTTGTACATGTGCATCCTGCGATAATGAAGCCTGTATACATTAAAAAAATTAACTCGCAAAATTGAATCTTTGAAACAATTAGTTTACAATTACGATTCAAGTTTCATAATATCTGTGTTACTCGCAGAATTATAGAAATATTCAATTACAAAGAAAAGAAAGAAGCTATTGTAATAC
Source organism: Oryctes borbonicus (assembly GCA_902654985.2). Lineage (NCBI taxonomy): Eukaryota > Metazoa > Arthropoda > Insecta > Coleoptera > Scarabaeidae > Oryctes > Oryctes borbonicus. Next base: position 340,727 of record LR736887.1, on the reverse strand, counting down.
TAACGTTGTTCTTTAACACACTTTCTACACAACAACATCTTAACGTACGAAAAAAGTATGAACACTGAATTCACGATAAAATCCTACGTCGAACTGTCAGTATCGAGATTACAGTTTGCTTGAATATGAAACAGTATCATAAGATAAAATTCTTAGGATGAACATTTTCTAGCGATTAAAATCGTTCGTTCTTTTCTGTTCCTTTCAATTATCTTAATCCAATCGATATATTTTTGTTTTATGTGGAATATGTGACTTTTTGTATTCATTATTACTAATAGACATCGAAATCTTCATTCTCTCTGTTGCAGTGCAGCAAGGTATAGTCCGTGCATTTTGTCTATTTCTATACACATACGCAATGGTGTTATGAGGCCATCTTCAACATAACGTAAAATGTGTAATTTTAACTTTTCGCAGAGGATATGACAAGTTTGAATGGTTTTCTTGTGGCACCTCACCAAACAGCCATCAGTATTAAATTTTATAACAAGATTCTCAATTGTTCGAATATATGGTATTTATATGTGAAAGGATTTTGCAGAAAACAGATACCGAACACTTGTTAAGCCATTTTCGCTAATTTAATATTTTTATTTTCTCATCTTGATTCATTTTGATTGATTTGCTGAATTTAAAATATTCAGTTAGTGAGCGCCGCTAATGTTGGTTGCATACTTACGTATGCATTTCGACTCGTTCTTTTTAAAACTATACAGTCCGAATATAGGAACGATGTCTTTGCTATGTGTAGAAACTAAAAAAATAATTATAAAATCATATTATTGAACTGAAAATAAATAAATAAATGTTTCTGTGATAGTTGTTTCTCTTAGCAGTTGTGTAATAATTTTTACGAATTGAATTCTTTATATATCTATTCGTTGCCTTTTAGTTTGTAAAAAAAAAAAATAGACATTATGGTGGACTAATTCAAGAATAACAACTTCATTGAATCAAGTTTAGATGATGTACAAACCTGCTGTGCACTATAAGATTTCTCCTTGATTTTTACAGCTTATCAACAGGATTACATGTTGGTAGATCCAACACCAACCAGGTTACAAGGAAACGCTACGTGGAAATCAGCCAATTCGTCACTTCCCTCTTTCAAACCGCTCAAGAAATATGCCACTCCGATCTAGTATACACCTTTTTCCACCCGTTGCTTAGAGATCAAACTCCCGCCGAACAATATTCCAAAAAAGCCAAAGGTATTTTCCTCGATCGAACAAAATCGGTTTAAATCTGTGGAACATCGCTCTACCTGCGATTTCTTTCTAGATCGTCGCGCAGATGACAAAAGCGATGCCAATAAAATCAAGGGACAGCTTAAACTATCGATACATTTCCAAAGAGGCGTATTTCGCGTTATGGTGCATCATGCCAGAGGCTTGCCGTTGATAAACAACTCTCAGGAGCCATCGACTTATGTTAAAGTTTACTTACAGCCGGATCCAAGCAAAACTACGAAAAGGAAAACCAAAGTCGTTAGGAAGAATTGCCATCCCAGCTTTATGGAGACGGTAAATTTTATTTTCCTTTGTGGAAGAATTTAGTAACTTTTTTTTATTTTAGTTGGAATATCGTATGGCCTTAGACATAATTATGGGCAGAACATTAAAAGCAACAGTATGGAACTATGACGCACTCCAAGAAAACCAATTCCTTGGTGGTTTGGAACTACCGTTAGGGTCATTTGATTTGAATACTGAGAGGACTGAATGGTATCCTTTAAGTAACGTAAGCAGATAGCACAAATTCTTCGGGTTCAATCGACTGATGTAACGACAAGACAAAACTAAAAAAAAAAATGTCTTCATTCATTAATCAATTAAAATTTTTCCTACTTGTAATAAATTGCACAGGTCAAAACTAATCAATGATTAAAAGGAGCGTCACCTTCCGACTGCCATTAGATTTATAAATGTCTGTATAGGGTATATTTAGGAAATCATGTAATTGTAACGTTGGTAGATATAGTATACCAAATTGTTATTGTGTAATTGCGATCTTTTCTGGAATTTTTCTTTGTACTAAGAAGGGTGGCATATGTTATTTAAATTAAAGCTCAGTCACTAATTTATTGTTAAAAAAGTGTATTTTAATTGGTGTTTTTCTAAAATAACTTGTTCAAAGTTATATGCAACAAATTAATCTAATTTACACTATGTACTGTTTCAGTAATTTAACGCAGTTTAACGCGTGTGTTATAGGAAAATTGTGATAAGTTTTTGCAAAAATCAACTATTAAGTACTGCTAGTTTTATTAATTCAAGTGATCACACGATTGTCTTTTTTTTTTTTTTCTAATATTTTCTAGATGAAGATACGTTATTATGACGACTTAAATCGGCGATAAGTTACATATAATTTTGGACTAACTATTTATATTATACTTTTTATATCAAAGAAAAAAAATAATCCTACAGGGTGTCTCTGAAAGATCCATGCAAAGTTCTATTATAAATTTCCTATGCGAAAATATTACGATCTAACCCAACCTATCTTGCAAAACGTATGATGATATGTGCATAAAATTTGATATTGTTGAAACCCGTTTTCACCTTTGCTGTATTTTGTAAAAGGCGTCTTTAGGACGTGTAAAACGTACATCTTTTATCAATAAATATCATTTTTGACATTTGAATTTAAATTGCGATTTCATAGTAAAAGTCGTCGGTGCTTCCTTTCAGACACAGCCTGTATGCATATATACATGTATGTTAAGGAAAATCAATTTTATTTTGATTATTTATATTATACCAAAGTCCTGGGTGTATCGAGATTTTTAGATATGTATACAAATATTAATCTTGTCTTTTATATTTCTAATATCTTTTTTCATATATTTCATAATTTATTTTTGTAATTTTGTCAATTATAAAGCGAAACTAACGATTAATAAAACGTAGTAAGCAGGTATTATAAACGTAAGTATTATAGAATGTGGCGTATAATAATACAATGATGCACCGCAAGAGGGCGTGCTAAACGTGATGAAAAACAAGCCTTGAAATTAATGCTGCTTCGTAATGATTGATGTATCTATATATAGGATATTTAGCATTTTTTATACATTTATATAATATATCAACACATTCCTATATATTACAATTAATTTAGTAGTAGTATTCATTTTTATTTAGTTTGTTTCTGTGACGTCAGTACAGTATAATTATGAGATGTAATATCCGAACTGTATTATTTACTATTTTCTAATCATCATAACTACGTTATTCATGGTATATTGGATATTATGTTAATTGATTCATTATTTTTTATATATACATATTTATTGTGCTCCATAAAATAAAATATAGCATTATATCTAAAAAAAAAAAAAAAACTAAATAAAATCGTTGTATAAAACCATCACGTCTGTGTTTTTTTTATTATTATTTTGAGATTCGATAATGATGTGTAACAAGTAAAGTTCGCCACTTTCTGTGCTCATCACATAATTAACAGAGACTGGACCGACTCGTGTTTATTCGTCTCGTGAGAATGGATTCGTGTTGCCTACTGGTTCCCCGATAGTCGGCAAAACACGAGTCTCTCTAGTCTCTTAGTTTCGTAGAGCGCACTGAAAGTGACGAACATTAGACGAAATCAGCGTTTTTTGTATGGATTTGTTGCCGGTGTACGCGCGCGAAATTTACTTCAAATTAATCGTGCTTCTGTAAAGAAAGATGTCCTAGAGTAGGTTTCTGTGGCATTAACAAAAATATGTTTCGTTCTGCTTGCATGACTTGTTAACCGGTGCAAATTAAATTCCGTATTTCAATTGTAATTGTATAAAGGAGAAATATCTGCTAGTATCACACAAGTGGTTTATCTTATGAAAAGCATTTATTATTTTAGCACACAGTTGAGTTACATTTTGCATTCGTTCGTGAGGGGTATCATAAACTTTTTGTCTAACGTATCCTCATAAAAAGAAATCGTTGGGCGATAAGTCTGGTGACCTTGGACGCCAGCTGATTGTGCAATCTTTGCTTATGAAAGGTATTTCTTTAAAACGTTTCTCGCATTATGAGCAGGGTAACCATCTTGCTGAAACTACAAAATTCAAGCCGATTATTTTCGTCGCGAGGAAATATTCCTTGAGTAGAACGACATTTTCGCCACTTGTATCCATGCCTTTTCAAAATTCTTTGCACTGTCCGCTATTTCACGCCACTTTTATCAGATATTTGTTTTACAGTGGATACATGTTGTTGTTTCGGCTACATCACTATAAATCATCCACGAAATTTAAGAAATGCCAAGTGGGCACTTAACAAGCGGGTTATACGATAACTTCTACGATTTTGGATTTTGATACGTTGTGAAATTTGCACATAATTAATAAGTGGCGCATCGCAATAGAAACCTGAATGAACATAAGATAGAAATGAGAAATTCTAAACCGTGTATATAACTTGTATCCGTTATTGCTTTTATTTATCAAAACAAAACTACACAAGCATTGATTTCAACAAATAAACTAAATAATTTGAAATCTAATCATCGTGAAAGTGAATCGAACGTTGTCTTTTTTCCTTCTGTTAAAGGATGTTATGATCACAATCTCGCAGATTTATATATCATCATGTTAACAACATAATCCATCGATTAAACTTGAAATTGCAGGTTGCAGTGAACTAGATTTCTTCGAGAGTCGGATGAAGATTAATTGGCGAAACAATAGTTAATAAATATAGAAAAGAAGTAAAATATATTATATACAATTACACATAATATAAAAATAATAGCTTATTAAATTTTTTTTTGGCTTTATTAATTTCCCAAACGTTAAAATTGTATAGATTACCATTGCATCAACGATAATTGGGTTAAATATAACGGCTAAAAAATATTTTTTTCTAAATGTTATAAGTGCCTCGATAAAATAGATTTAAATAGGCTTATAATCTAACAGATTGCTAAGTTATTCATATGAAAGAATAATTTTACATTTTATTTTACAAATCGGAGCGAATTTAACGACGAAAGTTCATCTAGATATATGGATATAGAAAGTCTTAAATTATTTTTATATATAGAAGTTTCACTGGTAACTTTGTGTAAGGGGCGAAAAGGATTTTTCGTTGTAAAATGCTTCACATAGCGTGCTCTATTTCCTGATTGTTTTTTAACTCAACATGCAACATCCTTCTGCAGTTATAATTAAACAGACTGGTACATATATTATGTTCATGCGTGCAATTGTAGATACGTAGAAAGATATAATTACGTAGAATAACATGGTCAGAAAAATAATAGTGTACTTGGTGTTTTTATAATATTGTTTATAATATACGTCAAGGTTGTTTTATTGATACGTAATACTCAATTCCATTTTTTTTGGTGTGTTACAGAAACTTTTCAGGAATAGCTTTGCAGTAACCATAATAGCTGCTGTAAACACCAAAGTATCGGCACACTCCACACCACACAAGTTTAAATGTAGTGCGTAGTTTACCGATTCTTTTGTGCTGTGTTACCAACCGCATATTGTCTCTTATTTATTTTCTAATACCAACCTACAAATGTTAAAACACTAAGTAACTATGTCACTATTTTTAACAATGCCACAGTCCTTGCTATTATGTAATTGAAAAATTTAAGAATTCATTTTACATTTTGCACTTAAAAAAAAAATACCTCCCCGGCGGGGAATCGAACCCCGGTCTCCCGCGTGACAGGCGGGGATACTGACCACTATACTACCGAGGATCACGTTAAAAATATTCTATTTGGATAATGATATATTGTAATAAATTCTATTTTCAAGAAAATTTTAGAATAAATATCGTAACTATTAATTTAAAATACTCTCATCTATTACCAACTTTCTTATCCTTATTATATTATCAGTTTAGTCGATTGCACACATCGCATGTATTAAGGCACCTTACCTCTAAAGTCTACACTTTACGATCTTTAAGCCTTCGCACCGCTCAAAAAAAAAGTAAGCAAATGCAACTTAGTCCTTTGTACGCTATTTACAAGCAATGGAAGATACTAAAAGGCGTAACAAATCGTCCAGTAGTATCTGAAAACAAGCCGTAAAATCATCAAACAATTACTGGCCGTTTATTGCTAATTGTAAGACTGAGATCTGTTACAACCTTGTTTTATTACTGCCTTGTTGAAATTATTTTTTTTTACGAGCTCAGTTGGAAAAATTCCTTCCAACTAGTAAAGGGAAGTGGCAAATTTTATTTGAGTAATTGGACAGACATATTAATTAATACCTCTGTTTGAAGATAGGTGCCCTAGATTTACCGAAGAATTTGTGCACCAACTAAAATAGTTTCTAGAGGTGAGACGGAAATATTTCTTTAAATTCATTTTGCGTTTAATAAGGGTTGAGTAATCGCGTAATTTGATGACATAATCTAACAAGTGGGTATCTTTGTGATTAGTTTAAAGATTAATTAATAGTAACATTACAAAAGAAAAATAATTGCAAGTAAGAAAAAAGAAACGTTGTGGTGGGAAATTTGAGCTAATTTAATTAATCTCGAAATAATTAAATTGGAAGTAATTGCTCCGAACATATTGTTCAACGTTTCTGTAGGCGCAACGTTCTAGAACAATGGCTAGATGACAATACGACATTAATGTAATTGTTCTATATTAAAATTACATAACGAATTCAACGTCGTAGTTTTATATATCTCACTAATCTCACTAATTCCGTTTTGATTTTATTTGAGGATTTGTGAATATACTATTTATATCACTTGTCGCTAATAAACAAGTATATTTCAATAGTTCTTATTACGAAGGAAGCTAAGAAAATAGTTAAAATATATTTGATGTTAATTAAACAATAAATTGTTAAATCCAACGTTATCCAATGATGTATGATGTAATTAGTGAATGCTGTAATAGCTTTTAAACATTAATAATTGATTATTGCGTGTTCTCCACTTCTATCATAAGAGATTATCTCAAGCAAATATTATAACAGTCACTTAGTTAGATATTATTGGTTATACTGTGTTAAGTGGTTAATTTTTTGAAATGTTAAAAGTTTTTACATTAATTTAGGTTAGATAAATACATTTTTATGGGCTTAACAAATATGAAAGAAATAGAATTTTCATTATCACGTACCAATAATGATTTAAAGTGACTGAAAGTAAAGATTTTCACTAGCCTCTCTCACCCATAAAGTCAAATCATATTATCAATATAAATATGTATTTAAATCAGCTGAACATATGTAGTTGAACAAGTTTTCTAACACTATTTAGTTCTTCACTTGCTTAATTTAACATCCATTAAAATGAGATAACACATAATAGATTATTATATTAGTTATATAATAGGGAGATATTTTGGAAATATATCCAAATAGGGTTTAATTAATAGAACAAATTTCAAAAATAAGTTTTTAATTTGTTTGAAATTTCGTAACAATCTGGAATGGAATTCGTGCAAATAATCAAGTCATAGGTAACTTCGAACATAGGAAAACGTGAATAAGAGACAATGTTCAATAAACGCAGAAGTTCGCAGACTTTTTACGTAGCGTGTAAAGATTTTTTCAAATGCTTGTTTAATTTATTATTAAACGTGTTAAATTGCGAATTGAATTTGCAAGAGACTTCCTTGTTTTACTGCATAAGAAACCATCATCAAAATAAATATTTTAAAACATTTTTGAAATCGTCAAATAGTCGAAGAGATCTTTTTCATCATTTTCTTAAGTTTTCTGTATCTCTCCAGCTAAGAGCTTCGTTTATAGAGTTCGATACGTCGACGGTGTATTTCTATGTATGTGCATGGTAATAATAATATAAATTAGAAATAGGTGATCTAGTAATAGGTTGTCGATAGATTGATGATACTACCACCACCGAAAATTTCGACTGGGGAAAGTCTTTTACCGGCGTAGCTGAAAGGCCCCACTTCTGTATGTTATTCTAGGCGTTTGTTCATTGATGTCAGAGTATATAGAGTATTTAAAACTACGATCAGGCGCGATATAAAAACTAAAGCAACATGCTGGAAAAAGCACATAAACTATTTACGACTGTTTAATACTCCTTTCGGTGGTAAAAGAAAAATAATGTCGATTTAAATAACTAAGAAGCTTCCTAAATACGAAGTTGAATTAGGATATTTTCGAACATTTTCGGGAAATTTTTAATAATTTTCGTGCGATATAGTTTTCGTCTGAAGAATGGCTCCAAACTCGAAGGATATTCCCGTGGACAGTCCTGACAGGAAAAAAGGCTACGTCGTCGATACCCACTTGAAATTGCCATCTGATATAGGGACCGACTATAATTTCAAAAGGAAATGGGTCTGGCCCAATCTAATAGGATTCATTATTTTACACTTGTTGGGATTCTACGGGATCTATGTGATGTTCTATTCACACTTTCAGACGACATTTTGGAGTAAGTACACTTGAATAATCTTTTTGTTAAACAATAGGTAATCTAGTAAACATCTATTGCTGTAGATTTAGAACATTTAGTAAACGCGCTTTTGATCCGTTTGTCTAAAATGAAATATTTTGTAATCGACGATAAGGTCAATGTTTATTATATATTGCATAGTCATATGGCCTTGTCAAAAATTCTTTTTCTTTTTTTAAGAATGAATTAGTCGAAGTTCAATGCACTATCCGAAATGTATGAAAATCAGTTTTTTTAACGGGTCGGTGGCCAAGTCTGATTGACGCTACGCGTTCGGGCTGTATTAGGATCAAGCGGGAGCTTTCTGGATGATTTAATGCAATCCAGAATCACGATTCCCATGTTTCACCCTTTGCAGGGAGGGAGGGCGTGATAGTAACAAACGCAACCATTTTAATTAGATAAATTCAAACAGTGTATAATTTCATAGAATTTGTTTTAACAAAATATACATTAAATACATAAATTTGTGGTTTGTCTCGTATTTTACTTAAGGAAATATACGCAATATAGGTCTGAAAAGTGATGAGAAGTAGATAAATTAACTACATTTTGCACGTTCAAATTTATGGTTTATATATGTTAAAAAAAACTAAGAGATAATAATACATTTTACTTGATAAAATCCAGATTACTGATAAATTAACAATTATTGCTTCCAGTGATTCTGTTGATACTTGCATCTGGAGAAGGTGTCACAATTGGAGCCCACCGATTGTATGCCCATAAGGCGTTCAAGGCAACGTTCTTTTTGAGATTGGGTCTTGTGCTGCTTCAGACGGTAGCAGGTCAGGTAAGGTCTTCGGAATATTATTCTTCTGTTGTTCTGAATTTATTATCTTTCCTCTGAATAACTCTTCAGTAGAACACTTTGAAGAATAGCATCAGACGAATATTCGATTATAATCTTTATAATTCGTACCATCCTATTCTAATTAGTCGAAAGTTTTTTAGCAAATCGATTGCTTAATTTTTTTCTAAGATTCATCGTAACTTTCCCAATAGCTCCAATTTAATATTTACTCTTGAATCTGGGCTAATTACATACATGTTCGCTAAAAAAAAATAGCAATCGTCCCTCGATTCTGCTGCATTTCCTTGTTCGTAAAAGTAAATGTCAAACCTAGTTGTTATTTTTTTATATACACGTTCTACGTACATGTGTTTGTGTTCATGTTAGAAATACAAGTGTGTGCGTGCCTTGCTGGTTATACGAAGCTGTTCCAAAATTTTTCATTACATAATCGGGCTACCTAATTTAGGCGAACACTTTCTATAGATCTATCTCGATTCCTTCAGTCGAAATACCTAGCAACGATTATTTGGAAAATACTTTTGAGAACTGCGGTTACGTAATACGTATAATGAATACAATGCTTAAAATTGCACTTGACATAGTGCGCATTTTTTTTGCGAATAAAAATAAATTATATTTAGTAGAACAGACAACTATGTTTTCTAACGATTTGCGAAACGGCTAAATCGGGAATACTTTTAGGGAACTAATTACGCGGCTATTACGGCGGTACTTTTCCTTCATACGGGTAATTTACCGGCATTCTTACTGTAGAAGAACAAGGTTATTATTATAAATATGGGTGTTGAGAGTTGTAATACAACTCGTGGAAACAAAATAGGGTAATTAGATGACACGACATATATGTACGTATACCAGGTGTGTCGGTAATTCTTTTCCGGTTTTTTCGCTAAAGAAAACACGTTACTTAGAATGGATAGTTAAAATTTATTTATTCAAAGTATTGGCCATTTGATTCTATACATTTTGTCCATCTCTCAGGCAATTTATGAATGCCATTCCAAAAGAACAGTTCCTCCTTTGAGCTAAACCATTCATCGAGCCATTTTTTAACTTCTTCGAAATCGGCGAAGTGCTGCTCTGCAAGCGCGTGCCCCATCGATGCGAAAAGGTGGTAGTCGGATGGAGCCAGGTCTGGAGAGTACGGCGGGTGCGATAAAACTTCCCATCCAAGTGATTTCAACATTTCTTTGACTGGTTTTGCTGTATGAGACGGCGCGTTGTCATGTTGCAAAATCACTTTATCATGTCTTTCAGCGTATTGTGGACGTTTTTCGATCAATGCACAGTTCAAATTGATCATTTGTTGTCGGTAGCGATCACTATTAACTGTTTCTCCCGGTTTCAACAGTTCATAATATACGACACCAATCTGGTCCCACCAGACACAGAGCATGGTCTTGCGACCAAAGCGATTTGGCCTTGCAGTCGATGGGCCAGCTTCGCCAGGTGATAACCATGATTTTTTTCGCTTGGGATTTTCGAAATAAATCCATTTTTCATCACCCGTTACTATTCGATGCAGAAATGACTTCCTTTCATACCTTTGAAGCAGAATTTCACTAACGATTTTTCGATTTTCCATTTGTCTGTCATTCAATTCATGTGGCACCCATCTCCCCATCTTTTGGATCTTTCCCATAGCTTGTAATCGTTCACAAATTGCTACTCGGCCCACATTCAACTTTTCTGCTAATTGTTTTTGAGTTTGTGTTGAGTCTTCATCCAATAGCTCCTGCAATTCCGCGTCTTCAAACGTTTTCGGCCTACCAGGACGTTCTTTATCTTGAACGTTGAAATCACCACATTTGAATTGTCGAAACCACGTTTCACATGTTCTTATGGTTGGAGCATGCTCACCGTAAGTCTCTACTAGCAAACGATGACTTTCAGCGGCTTTTTTCTTTTGATGAAACAAGAAAAGTAATGCGTGCCGCAAATGCACGTTTTCAGGCACAAAACTCGACATTTTCAAAAAATTATAAATCTATAACGCTGTTATTTTGGCGGAACGTAACTTGTGTAGTTTTAAGGTTAATGTCAGTAGAATAAAATTACATATGTATCAAATCATAACATTTCATACTTATGGCCAGTGACATCTGCCGGAAAAACCGGAAAGGAATTACCGACACACCTGGTATTGCCAGGTATTATATAGGTAGCTAGATATCTGATTGATCTGGTATTAGTACCCACAGGTGAAATGAATTGGTGAAAGTACAGTTTATCATCGATATTTTGCAGCGTCCTTAACATTGAATACATGGAAATGTGTTCTTTTTATAAAATGTTATAAACTTCTTGTATAAACTGCTCTAAATTAACAAAACAGTAAATAGGAATAAACAATGCCGAATGGAGCTACTAATTATTTCGCCTATTAGGTCGGACAACATTTGGACGATAGGCGTCCAGGCTTTAGATTGGTTGTGATAATTCTATTAGTTGGACACCAACATCTTTAGAACTCGTACGGCTAAACTACTGTTTATGACGCTGATTCGAAAAAGAAGTTTACAAGGTAAAAATCGACACTCGGGTTGCACTAATTCGACGTATTAGAAATACTGCAACCAAATTTAAAAAAAAAGCATAAGCAATCAAGAGGCGACCTTCCTAGACGAAGCATAAAATCTTTCCAGGTTAATAAATGGTGTTTTTAGAAAATAGATGTAGCCCCTTTCTTCGAGCCATACTGGTATCTGTATTGATGGACTTTGTTGAGGGATACCGCAATGGTTTTTCAAAAGACTTTTTATTTTACTTATAGAACTGTAAAAAGACGCAACCGTACAAGTATAAGCGGAACCAAAACAGCGTTCGACATGTACATGGCGCATCAAGTCGAATGGGAGCCGTGCTTTCTTTAAAACGCCATCCAACTTTGTATATCTTTATCTAAGTTAGTCATGATCATTAAAAAACAATCTAGCATTGATGAACCCGTTGTTTTTTGTCATCAATGGTACACGTTCGTGCTTTTTTGCCTTGACGTATCCGAAGTTTTTAAAATTCTTCAACGTATAACGTACAATATAACATTTCTTTTGCATATTCACTAAGGAATATGCAAAAGAAATGTTATATTAGTGAAAGGATATAAATGAAAGAAATGGTCATCACCTTTTATGATGGAGTTCCTTTCTCTTTTAACTATTTCTATTTGGCTAAAAAATAATTAATGTTCTTAATTATTGTAAATGTAGACTTATTTTGGTTATATTTTATACGTATTTGCTAATTTAAATTTAAACATTGGTTAAAAATAATTACAAATTAATGAAGTCTCTCATTTAAGTATGTCAGGTCTGTTGATTTCGTTAAAATTGTCCAAACAACTTCGCAAATAACCACGCATTGAAATCAGTAACAACACACGTTAAGATCTTAATAAAGTTGTTTACTCCTTCAGTTTATCCTATACCGGGTGACATAATTGATTGAAAAAATGTACATTTTGCAATAACTTTACCAGTACGCAGTTATAAGATGTTATATCGGTTGTCGTATATGGCAGGAAGGCGGTGTTGTTGCCTTTTAAACGAAACCAGAAAATCTGGCACAATTCATTAGTTTAATCTCGGAGCCAATAATTGCCGGCGTCTTGGTTCGTAATGCATAGAGCGTTAGTTTTTGTAACATCTTTTATGTAACTCGTAATAATCATGGAAAGATAAAAGAATGGACTAATTTCGTGTAAAATTACTAAGCCAAAATCCTCATCAAATTGGTCTTATTAAGCTTGTGCGTCGCGTAAGCTGTAGTAACACACATATACGTCTATACCGATTGCAACTATGGGCTTCTTCAGCTGGGCGAATGTTCGTTAATAAAGAAAATATAAGGCGGCACCAGTGGCGCATCTTCCTGCTTTATAAAATACTTAAGAACAGTCAGTTAAATTAACATAATTACTAAAGCGTCAGTGCAATCTCTAAATGTTGAAAATGATCTACCGACATCACAACTTTATGATATAGGTGCAAAATTTTATGACAAATTTTATTTGCAAATTCGAATCAATGTAATGTTATGATATTGTTTATTTAGGTTAGAAAGTATTGCAATTTGACAGCGTTTGTTAGTTCCTTTTGATTGCGAGGTGGTGTAGTGTTGATGACCTCTTTCCTCCAATTTTCCCCGGAGATTGGCTTCCATGCACGAATTTAATCATCGGGAACATAAATGGCCCTTTCAAATTGCTCGATTAATTTTGAAGACAATTATAAAGATACCATTGCGGAGCAAGATTCGCGATCAAAAAGCATTATGTCATACTAAATTAAAAGTCGAACATTTACTGTCTTCGGCTCTGGCTGTCGTAATCCTAATTTATCTATGCCATAAAAAATAAATGACGGCAACAAGCAGCAATAAATTTACCAAATTATAGACGATCTGACTTGTTTTGAATGTTTAATATATAACGTGATAATTTATGTTTATGGCTAAGTATGAACTAATAAAAGTGTTAAGGCTACCGGACAGTCATTCGAAATTTATTGTGTATGCATAATTACTTGATAAAACGCCGTATTTTCAGCTTATTTTCACTGATATCGAAGCTATGATTAAGACTGGAGTGCCACTATAATTGGCCTGACCGTGTTTTACTAAAATTTTTACTTAATGGATAATGTGTTTTACATTCGCTATATAGTACTTACGATATTGCAAAGGAAGAACACAAGCGGGGCGTGTGCCAGACATATTTTCACCCGTACTCTCCATATTCATAGATTTATCTATCGGCTTGGGCAGTACGGCACATACTTGCATACATAATTATGAAGATTACGCAAAAGGTAAAATTGGCCGGTCCTATTTCGAAAATTCGTTAATTTAGCGCAAGCCAAAGGCAAAATTGGATTGTGTAATAACGACAGCTGATAGACGCTATTTATCATTATTTTCAATTTTTGTTTTTCTAATATTTCCAAACGAGTTTTGTAAAAATATGTGGAAATCATTACAACGATCCGGCGACAATTTTTCAACTTGTTTTTCTTATTAATCGAAAGAAGTCGCAATACTACTACGTAAAAATCATATTCGACCTAAAGTTTACTGAAAAAAAGAAATTATGATACAGGCACTACGCAATCGTGCGTTAGTAAAATTGAATGAAAACCAATGAATACCAACTTGCTTATTTTAGGAATAATTTCAATTACTACGAAGATGATTAGTTACGAACGAATACATTTGTTTTATCAAACATTTCAGGCTATTCCCTATTCTTTACTACATTATTAATCGAATAATCTCCACATCACACACTAAAGAGAAGGCTATATGGTACCTGTAACATAAGAATTCGACTACAGGATGTTGTAGAAAAAAATCGTTTGAAAAAATAAAAATAGGTAGTTGGCAGTGTTCTCAGAGAAATTTATCAGTTATTGTCTGATATTCAACTTTCCTACTTATCCTATCAAATTGCTTCTGCATCAAGCAATTATCCTTTCTACGCATAGAAGGAAACCATGTCACGATTTTTCACTCTTAAAGGCTAATCTTACGATCATGATATATTGCAAGGTTTTCAATAAGTCTTGTAGTAAATGAAACAAGATGCGCAACTGTAAGTAGGTTAATCGAACACGGCGCTTAGTCACAATGGAAATGGTTGAGATCGCTTTATTGAAAGTGTTCGTTTCAAAACGAAGTGCTTTTTTTTAAGTATAGTTTTTGTTAAACTAGTTTCGATTTTAATGTACAAGGTGGGCCAAATTCGATACTTTTAATAGGGAACCTATATTTCTAAAGGAGTTAGACAAAAACTGACCTAAGCTTCTGGAGCTCGATTTTAAAGAGAAATCGATTGGCGAAATCCCTATTTTTATATCTTCCTCAATATAAGAGATACAGAGTGTTTTCTTAAAATGTAGGAAAAATAGGATTTCAATGGAAATTCTGGAGCATCCTGAACAGTACACTTACTGCTCCCAAACACTTACTAGATTCCTTTACAAAGAAAAGTATCCTGCAACGGTATCTCAAAAAGCCATACTATACCATAAAATATTTCCTCTTTACACAATACCTGAAAATCATTTTTAAGTGACCTACTTGAAAGTAGAATATTATACATATTACGTACATTAAAAGAAACTCAATTACGTCATCTGACGAAAATACATTTATCACCACATCTCATTTGTAATAGGGTTTTACGTTTCTGCTTCTAGAATTGCATGTATATTTGGGTGCGGGATCACCGCTTACATCACAAGTACAGCGATTCGGACGCCGATCCTCACAACGCCAACAGGGGATTTTTCTTCTCGCATATGGGCTGGTTGATGAGCAGAAAACATCCAGCGGTCATTACCAAAGGCAAGACAATAGATATGTCTGACTTGGAGGCCGACTTCGTCGTCATGTTCCAGAAATTGTACGTAAGAAATGTTTTGCTATTGTATTTTGGTACTTAATCTGTCAATCTTGTTATTGAAAATTGATATTTTTCTGGTGGAACCATGGAATGCTTTTCACGCTAAAAGTGTGGAGGTTACGACAAGCTTCAAAGCTTAAACTTGGAGGCAAGTAGTGTAAATTTGAGACCACTAAGATACCAATACATAATATTTTTGTAATAAACAATAAAAAGATGTAAAAGTGTAAAGGTTTGAAAAGTAAACAAAAACCCATTTGCAAAAAGCTGTGCTTGGTGACCGATAATGCATTGAATTTGACAAACTAGCTTCTTCTGTAAAAGTGAACAGTAAATGAAGCCATATACCGGTGTCACACATAAAATCAGCATCATTTTAAAGGAAAAAGTCGCTTGTTTTGTTTTTTCTCTCAATTTGTCGGTTTTCAATAGCCTGACACAGCATTGACTTAACGTTTTAACCAGGTTTAGTTCTCATAATTATTTCTAGCGTGTACGAACGAGAGTATCTAAGTAAAGATACTCTAATCGCAGAAAATACACTTTCCCAAAGATATATTTATACCTTATAGAGATCGTGATGAATTCTATGGGTAAATTAATATACACTTTTCAACCTCGAAACATTTTTGCGCAATTTACTGCATCGTAGCTAGTGAAATTGACTTTCATTGGGAATTACTCTAGAAGCAATTCTGGATCGTTACTATTAGACGGATTGTTGAAAACGGTTTTTCTTCGTCAATACAATGTTACGACCTCCATTCAACGGCCAATACTTTATCTGCAGTAATTACATTTGTTGCTTTCTAATTATTAATTATATTCTCCTGTTTTAAGTGGTCAGAATTTGAAGAATTTCATGTGAATTCCGTTATAAATGATCAATGTCATCAAAGTCATTGAAATCGTTGATTTAATTTTTTTATAAAACACGAATCACATAAAGTAAAGTATTATTGGTAACTGTAGACCAAGCATTGTAAGGGTTTTAATGGGCGTATCGATTCCTCTAACTTTCGAGACCATATTATAAATATGAATTCACTTTAGATTTTTTTTTATACAGACGAAAGAAATATTGTTGCCATTTTCATCTTTTTTATTGCAATAATATTATTGTACTGTCCTTTTCGGAATCAAAGTAAAGTATATCATTTCTGAACAGTTTCTTTTTGAGGTAAATGGAAAAAAGAGAATCCAAAACTCACAACATTCCTTAATAAATAGCTACTGTCAGGGTTCGGCCAGTCTAGTTTCCTTTTTGGTTCTGAGCGGCTTGTATAGCCTCTGGTCCTCTCTCTTTGGCCCCGGCGTTTTACTAAATAAATCTATCTCCAGTAAACGACAATCTCGGAGAAACGACAATATTATTGCAACATCATCATCAAAGATTCCCTGAAGATATGAGGTTTCTTTGGTGATTCCTGCAGATACATGAATAGTAATGTGTACCGTCTGTTTTCAGTACATCAACTATGTGTAATGACAGGCTTATATACTCACCAAAATTATCAACAAAAAACTAAAAAACGCACTAACTGATAGCTCAAAAAATATAATTTTCGATATGTTATAAGGAACATGCACTACTAATCAGGTATGTTAATTTCAAATTGAGAGGGAAACATACCACCGCTCATGAGCTCAAAGTGCCGATGGGTATTTCCGATTCTGCGGACTTATCTTTTATTTTAGGTAAATAACAATTTTTCGTTTACGTGTTACTTAGTATTTACTTTTAAAAATTTTTTATCTAAAAACCCCTTCCTCAGATTACCAACTTTTTAGCTAATATTAATAAATTGAAAATAATTAAAAAGAAAAGTACAATAAAGACTCAACTTTTAACATTATTTTTCCAGATTTTGTTCTAGATTTTCTAACGTCTCTGTATCTATTTCTATGAAGAATACCTCCTCCTATGTTTTTCGTTTTTTTCTTTTTAATCTTTCTAAGTCAGACGCATGTTAGCGTGGAGAAGGTGAATAAACCGGGCCAGTTACACTTTCTTCCTACAAGAAAAAACGCTAGAATATAGATCAACTCGATTTGGGAAATGTAGAACATTCTTCACGGTTCCACCTACGGTAATTCATCGGCTTAAAGGTTTCATTATTCCACATGATGGAAAGATAGGCTCTCGTTTGTCTATTTTTGCGCCGTTTAACGGAACGAGGATCAATGTTAGCATACGCTTAGCGCAGCCAGCGGTGCATATAAATGGGCACAAACTCGTTGTTTGAGCCGCGCAATTACTCCGTTTAATTCGTTCCTTCATGCGATTTTGCCTTTAACCTAGTAGAAAAAGAAAGGTGATTACATTTTGGAGAGCAACTCATTTTCCAGATCTTAATTTAATTACGACCTTCTTAATTTCTTCTCAAAATGTCTGTAACGAGATTTTATGCGTAATTTGCTGCTTACGCGTGGTCCTACAAAATCGCGTACTTATTGAAATATGTTTATTAAATTACGTATACTGCGTGTCCCTGATAGTATCTATTTAGACTTTAATAAATGATATGAAAATAAATTATGATCATTTCTAATGCTGGTTACATATTGATGGATCAAAATTCGGAACACTCCTTGGTATTGCACCTTCAGTATTGGTATTGCAGTAGATGTTTTTTAAACTCTTTGGAGATTCAATAATAAAAAAAGAACTTCCAGCCAATCTTATTTCCATCTTCATCTACATAATATTCCTCTTATTAAATAATTGCAGATTCTGTGAAGAATGGTGTCGTATTCTTATACATTACGTCAACGACAGTCTAGTTCATTCAACTTCAACAACATGAGACATGTTTCTATATATCACAAGCATTACGTGTATAGATATACAAAAATGTATTAAATAACAAGCGTCGGAAAAAAAACGACGTAGAAGACTGAGTGACCTAAATATTGGTAGTACTGTCTAATAAGAACGAGTTACTTACAATTTCGGTTGTCTGACCGGACAGCATCACTACCTGGCCAAGATATTATGCAATAGTTTTTTTTTCGCTGCAATACATTAAATACTACCGTCATATGTGTAAATGTAGTAAACCGGTGTGTGATGAGTCGAAAAAGTTTCTGCACATCCTCGAAACAACTGTTCCGGGTTAATTAATTAAATTTATTTGATCCCGAGTGTGCCGATACTTTAGTGTTGTTTGCCATTAGCCCTCCACAGCCCTTGCTATCATTATTGATGATTATGATGTTAATTTTTAGTGTGACATTGCGTGCGGAAATTTCTTCGATTGAATACACATCATATACAAATAAATGCCTCGCATTTGGTTTCCTAATAAAACGAGATCAAAAGTCCACAATCATTGAGAGCCTCAGGCAAATCGTATAGTTAATTATCGGCTACAACTATTCCTCATTCTTTGAAGTCTAGATCCATACATAGATACGGTATTCTAGGCAGTCTCGTGGAATCGCGCAGGCGGGATCAACTTGCTAAACACGAATTTCTTATAAATACAACGCGTAGAGTAGAGTCGATATGATAAGTCGCACGTATACCCAAAGTAAGAGAAAATCATACTCGGTTATGTAAAAATCGAAGGTAGCGCGCAGAAAAATTATAAGACGGAATAGATTACATAGATTACAAAATATTAATAGTAGTTTGCGATGATGCCGAAAATAAGGCAATTTGGCCAAGCGATTATCAAATATCAATATATGCAATTTCGATAGCTTTTAAAGAAAACGTGTACGCTTTCTTTTTTCTTCGTCCATAAGTATTAAATTACACATACAAAAAAGAAATTAAGTAGTTATATAATTTTCAAATTGTTGGTCTACTAATCCATTCTTTGAATTAAGAACATATGCATGTACATATGTTGGCCTTTTTATTTAAATTGTTATACAAAATTTCGTAACGATATGTGGGTATGAAGAGTTGAATATGAGGTGCTTTGATTCTTAATAACTATTTATGCAAACGAATTTAGTTGAATTTCTACCTTGTCAAGACCACGTGCGTTTAAAAAATGTCGCAAACTAAAAACACAAGCCTGCTAAAAGGTTCGGATAAGTTTCGTTCTTGTTTGTGAAGTAATTTGTCGCAAAAATAAACCTTTTTTGTGACAAAATACAATCTTCCTGGTTTGAAGAGTTTGAAGCGGTAATGAACATCACCGAAAAAGAATAAGATTTTTTATTAAGAGCAAAGAATGTGTTCCATTTGTTGTATTTTTTGTATTCATTTTATTAATATTTTATATAGTTTATAAATATAATGCGCCTTTCGATATGCATTATTTTACTTGTGCAGATTTTCCGTTGACACAAAACTTTACGTCATACAATAAAACTAAGTACAGATTTTAAATCAGGGACGCCAAATTACCCAATCAATAAAGTGGTTCCACACTGGCAAAGTAAATCTAAAGTACCTTTCGTTTTTTCTCATTCTGTAGATGCCTAACCTAACTATAGAATTTTATTTCAGCTTTTATAAACCTTTGTACCTTCTGTTTGCCCTCGCTTTACCCGTTACCTTTCCAGTATGGTTATGGGAAGAAGATTATTGGAATTCCCTATTAATTTGTTATTTTTCGAGATATGTTGTACTTCTACATATTACCTGGTTGGTAAACAGTGCCGCCCATTTTTATGGAACTAAACCTTACGACAAGTAAGTAATAAAAGTACTATCAGAAAACAATTTTTTTTTCAGAAAATTACAAATATTGTGGAACCTAATAGATCTAACGATGTGTACAAACATTAGAATACAACTTACATCTTTTGCTTTCTTGGTAGATCAGGAAATTCGTATTACTTTGTCAAGGAAGTACCACAAAACTATAACAGTTATAAAACACTAATCAACCTATTTTTGAATTTTCTTTAAAGGAGAATATTGCAGGAAATATAATTTTTTTTTTCGGAACATTGTGCATATAGGCTATGACAATAACAAATATCTTCCTCTTCTACAGATCAATGTTAGCTGTCGAAAGCTTCTTCGTATCTTTCTTAACAGTCGGAGAGGGATGGCATAATTACCACCACGCTTTCCCATGGGACTACAGAGCAGCAGAATATGGCACTTCCTTCAGTTTCACAACCTTCATCATCGACGTATTAGCTTCGGTAGGACTTGCTTATGATCTGAAGACCACTCCCAACGATATGGTTCAGCGTAGAGCGATGAGGAGTGGGGATGGTAGTCATCAATTTTGCATAGATAAAGCGGTTAAAGCAACCGATGCAAATGGCAATTTGCTAGCGGAGAAGAATAAGAATTTGTTTCCAGCTCAGACAGGTGAAATTCATACAAACGGAGATGTTAAATCTAACCTTACCAATGGAAAATCACCAGATAAGGTCTTTGCGAACGGAAAAATCCACAACGAGAGCGATAAAGATAAATAGTAGTTAGGTTAATTATAAAATTTGCGTTTGTTTCTTAGGTTATACCTTTCATGAATTAGATAGGTGAAGAGTTAGCCTTATTTTGTAACTCCTCTGGTCACCTGTGCAACTTGTAATCTTCGAACTGGTTTTTTAGAATTGTTATTTATTAGCAGAAAATACTACAATATTTACGTTTCCGGTTCCTTTCTTTTCTATTGTAGTCCTTCGACTGTATTCAGCGGTACAAAATGTTGCAAAACAGAAAATATGTAGATTAACAGATAGCTGTGCTTTACATATTTATTAGGTATACTTACAGATCTTTGACTGAATGGCATTATGTAAACGTTACTTTCATTAGATGTATATCGTTTGGTTATTTGTGTTTTAGTTGTGTTAAATTAATAAATATTAAATAAAAAAATATCAAAATTGAAATCTTCTTTTATTTCGATTAATTCCCTAACCATCTTTTGTTTTTATTATATCTGATCGTAACTTTTTAATAGCAGACGGATAATTTTTTCCCCTTTCTCATAGACATCTTAGATCCTTTGTTTTTTTTTCGTTTTTTTCCTCTTTTAAATAAAAATTCAGTAAAAATAAAAAATCTGAGATGAAACGGGAAAAAAGAAAAAAAAATTGAAAAAGGAATGAACAAATTCCGAAACATAAAGCAATTTTTATTTAAACATAATCCCTCAAAAAAAAGGTAGAATTTAAATACTCAAATAATGTTTAATCAATTGATGTGCCTTGTGGAGGATGAGATGAACTATAATAAATTCTGTTGGGTCATCTGCATTGCATCTAATTTTCACAATTTTCTTCAACTAAAAAACAACCCGTGAGGAATCATAATAATAAACATATGACAAAATGTACCTTTCATGACATGTCTGATAAAATTTGCAAGTCCTCGAAGGATATCCTTCATGAATAGGAGCAGATATTTATACTTTAATACTGTGTTTTGTTTTCGAGTTTGCCGACTCTTAATGTGAGTTTGCCACACGGTCATGGCATTAGAAAAGACATTTGTTATCACTTTCACACAAAACATCGACTTTTCAGGAAAGCCTTGCGTTCGTGGGAATGAAATTAGTCAACGTTGTACCTGATGAAATGAAAGATTGTCCTGACGTGTACATTTTTTGTACAGAAAATCGTACTCAGCACATGCTACAAATCTTTTCTCGTGGTTGACATGAGTAAAAGCATATTTTTATGCTCACTTTCTCTTATCGACAACTATTGGCTAAAAACTGTGTACATGGTACAGACCTTACTATTTTGTGACTGAATTTTAATGATGTAATTACGTAGCAGTGCATGTCTATCGAATATATTAAATAATAAATTTGCTTTTGTATTTTAACACGGCAATGTATTTTAGCTGAACGTGAAGCATTTCAAAACAATAAAAAAACATTATTTTACGTCGACAACACGCTGTCATTGTTAGAATTTTTCTGGTAATCGTTAGCCTCGTTCCAACTGATAATATTGCGCCAATAAATTGTTTAACGTGAGGCTGGCATGGCAATGGGTACCTCGTCTTTGCTAAAAATATTTGGTTTTATTCTATGGATCATTGCTGCGAAGATTAGTAAGTATTTTTTTAACATCTTATCAATAAATTTAAAAGAAATATTTCTAAACGTTTAAAAGATGTTTTTTTTTTTGAAGTTGAAATATTGAATTTGTTTGTTTATGTTAACGTAGACAGCCAAGAAGAATGCGGTCACCCAATAGGGTCATTTTCAACTGGAAAAATCGTCGGTGGCTACGATGTGGGATACTACAAGTATCCTTGGTATGTTGCCCTTGAAAGAGAAGATGTAGTTTTCTGCGGTGGCACTTTGGTTGCTAAGAAATTTATTGTAACTGCTGCTCATTGTTTCCAACCATTTTTCAAGGCTGTTGAGTAAGTATTATTGTAATCCAAACCATAAGACTGAATTCCTTTAATAGTTTAGCAAATAGCTCTCGTTAAATAGTGTAGAATTTTCAAAAGTATTCCTTAATAAGTAATTATCCATAAGGTAATGTGGTTTTTTGATGTAGTGAAGTAACTTATGCAGAATATTTTCTGCTTCCTAGTTTGAATTTTATAGGAGAAATTATCTTTTGCACACATCAATCTTCATTTCAGCAACGGCCACATGACGTACGAACAAATTTTCAAACCAACGTTTGGTGTCTATAATGTCTGTCGACATGAGAATACCCAAAAGCAATTTGAAGTGGAAAAAGCGTACGTCCACGAGAAGTACAGAAAGCAAGACCCCTACTTCGACATCGCTTTGATAAAGCTCAAACAAGAGGCGAAAGGTTTCCAGCCATGCTGTTTACCGGATAAAGGTATTTTCATTACAAACAACAATTTCAATTTTCTTTCCTTCTACTTTTTAAATTTATAGCGTTGGATAGTCGCACAAGACCAAGAGAGGGTTATGTATCGGGTCTGGGTGACCAACAGTGGAATTCAAGGATTATGACATGCACAATGCACGAAGCCAGAATATTGATCTATAGCGATGACGTGTGTAAGAAGATGCTGGATTCTCAAGGAGAAGAAGGAAGGTTGCTGGACCACGCTTTTTGCGCTGGGTATATGGAAGGTGGTATAGACGCTTGTCAAGTTAGTAAAGCAGTATATGCGGTAGATTGACATCGATTTAGGTAATTCGTTTTATTTTTTAAATTTCAGGGAGACAGTGGAGGTCCCTTAATAATTGCAGATCCATCTGGACACTATAATCTGCTGGGTACGATGTTTTGTTTTTTTATTTTTATCGTTTGTAATTAAAATTAACACTACCAAATTCTTCTTTGAATTCTAACTGTTACATCGAGTCCTATAAATAAATTCCACCAGATGTTGCTAAGTTTATATCCATCTCCAAAAGTGACAATTTTGTCTGGACTTTCTTTCATCAATTCACATATATTTTTCAACAAGATTATCATCGTAGGTATAACATCTTTCGGATTCGAATGCGCCAAGCCTAACACGCTTGGGATCTACACCGACGTTACTCATTACCTAGGTTGGTTAAGGGATAAAATGCGAGAAGGGGCGCCCTCAACTCCCCCCACAACTAAAGCTACAACATCCCGTCCTACGTCGGCACCTCCTAACTCGGGTCCTCCAGACGATGACGAAGACGAAGATTATCCGGGCAATGAAGGTACGACTTCTCTTCAATCACAGGGAAGTGCCACCAATTGGAGTGTATATCCAGTGACGCCGTGGGATCCAATTACAATCACACCTTTCCCACGTAAATTTTAATCTTTTAAGATAACATCTAGGTTCTTTACTAATATTTTTCTAATAATATGTTTTGAATTAAAACTGAAGTTGAAGAATAAACATATAACTTGCAGATGAACAGCAGAATCCACCATCACGTCCACATAACCCGGTAATGATAATCATTAACATTCTAAAGAAACATAAAATGGGAAGGGATGGTGGGAAAGGAATTCGGAGCAAAGAAGAAATTCAATCTACACATAGGTTCCATCATAGGAAAAGGAAACTTTAATATGCTTTTAAATGGAATTTCCCAGATGCTATTGTACTAATTTAAAAATTTGTTATTCTTTGGAAATGCATATTATATAAATACCAATTTTATAATAAATCGTGCCAATTCATTTTATTGCTGTCTCTCGTCTATTTTCAATAATACAGTACAAGTAACAGTTTTATCTTTTCAATTTACATCTTCCAATTTATGTATTATTGATTACCAAATCAAAATAAAATGGAGTATTTTATTGGCAAAATTCGTATTGTTAAAGAATCGATAACGTCAATTTCCACAAACAATAAAATTTATTACAGTGTAATGGTAACAAAAACGACCATTTTATCTTTTAAAATTTGAATATGAAAATCAATTTCTTCACTTCTGTAATTATCCATTTTGCTTTTATTGTAGTTCGTAATATAAAATTGGTCTTAACCGCTAATTGTAGTGAGTATTATATTTATTAACTACCTTACTTAGTCTTAATTTATGTATTTAGAATGTGGCGAAGAGGACGTTTTGCAAAACCGAATATTTGGTGGGGAAACTGTTCATTCCCAAAATTATCCCTGGATAGCTTACGTTCAATTACAAAAGCCATATTTTTGTGGTGGAGTTGTTATAAATGATCTGTATATTCTAACAGCTGATCATTGTATGGAAAAGTACGTACTACACAGATCTTAATTTGAACACAACGTATTGGTGACTGAATTTTTAGAGCAAATGGTTTAAATTTCACTGTTTATCTTCATACTTCCCATAGAACTAATAATAAGGGCACAGAATATCGTCCTCTGACGGTAGTTAGGTTTCAAAATTCTTTAGGACCCGCTAAAAGGAAAGACGTAGCTCTTATCAAGCTGGATAAAAAAGTTACGATTGACAATGTGATTCCTATATGCTTGCCAAATCCAAGTTAGTAGATTTTTTTTTTTGTTAAAGGAAACGAATTGGACTTTTTGCAGATTCTAAATATACGCATTTAAATGTTAGCGTATTAGGATGGGGCAAAACTGCCTCTGGTGCTGCTTCTAACCTGCTGAAGAAGGCTGAATTGATGGTGATGAGTAACGACTATTGTATGAAATCTAGCATTGGACAGCATTACAATCCAGATTTGATGTTATGCGCTTACGGAAGCCAAACGGATGCTTGTCAAGTTGGTATAACTGCTCAAATAGAGCTTTAACAAGACCTTAGGTTAGATGTTTCCAAGTTTTGATTTGAAAATTTGGTCATTGAAATGAAAAAGAGAAAGAAGAAATTTGTTTAATCTACCAATGCCAACATTATAAATATAATTCATAATTTTTAATAGATTTGTTTTAGGGAGACAGTGGGGGACCGCTATTCTATAATTCACGACCTAATGTATCTCCAAAGTACGAATTAATCGGTAAGATTTGTCATGTAACATAAACAGAACTAAAACATTTTTTTTTATAATTTAGGTTTAGTTTCCTGGGGGATAAAATGTGGTTCAGGTGCGCCAGGAGTCTACAGTAAAATTTCCTATTACTTGGATTGGATTGTTGAGAAAACAAAGGATGCAAATTATTGCTCGTATTGAGTTTATTCCTCTATTTTTTCTTAATTGATTGTAGCAATTAGGATAAAGTTTTAAATGTGATAATAAAATGTCTTAAATATGGAGCTTTTCGTTTGCAACTCCATCTACACGCATAAAGTTGGCAAGCCTTCCCATAATATTGATTTTCTCGCGCGAAAGTTAGTTTGTAGTTTGCTTATATACGGTACGGTTTGCTTTTGGACCAATTGCACTTTTAAAGTGCATATTTCGCGGGCAAAATTAAGGTCTACGAGGATGTAATCGACAAGTATGACTAAAAAAAACATGACTATTTTTTCTATTTCCCTGATGTGCTTGCAGATCGTCAATTTTTAATAAATACCTGTGCCAAATTAGATTTAACTATATCGCTGTAAAGATGATGCTAGGCAGAAAGCAGAGCTTGAAGGGCGAACCTGCGCTGGCGGATTACGGACCCGACGAAGCTTTCAACGAAAGCGCTGATATTGAATGGGTTAATAAGGTAAACGCAATTTTAACAAAGAATGATGAAACGCCGTTTTATTATAAAAAACAAGACTACAACCAAAGATCTATGATGATGTGTTCCTAGTAATATTTATAAGAAATTTACATGAAAATATTTTGCTTTTTTGGTAACTTGTGAAACATGTAACCCTTTCAAATTCCCTCGTTTTAAGAAAAGAGTTTATTTATCGATCTGGTTGCTAGATAACCTAAGACGAAATTTGACGTATGCGAGCATATGCGGGGTCTCGAAGAACAGACCATATTCGAATAGGACATGGCACACGTCAAAATAATGTAAAAAAAACTCATATGTCCTTACAGGATACCTTATATTAGCTGTCTACCACAAGATTCTTTGTTCGATATTATTATGAAATGTAACAAACTTGCTAAACAAAATTTTAAAATAATTTTAAATACGTATAAAATTTTTACACGAACCTCCAATGGAAAATATTCAGTGTGTGAAAATCGATGCAGTTGTGCCACTGTAGATAATCATTTTATGGAGTTGTGGATATTTGTAGGCTACGTACCGATAGTTACATACCTCAATGTAATGTCAAATTTTAATTTTATAGTTATTTCAGCTCTTTGTAATCCGATATGTTGGAATTCCGAAAGATAATTCAAATTACACTTATATAATACCGTATATACAATTGAAATAATCTAAATAATACTTTCCAGAGGTGGGTTCGCCGTATGATGAGAATGTGCGCATTAATTAGTCTGGCGTCGGTTAGCTGCAATACTCCCAAGACTTTCGAAAAAATTCCACCAATGCAGTTCATAACTTTCGGATGTGATATCTTAGTAACTATCTTATTTACAGCGGAAATGATAGCGAAAATGCATATAAGAGGGATTTTAAAGGTAAGCACAGAGAGGAAATCAAATATCAAAATATATGCCTTCGCGTAAAATACTATATTTTCTTTTTCTACTAAGGGAGAAAAGCCTTATTTAAAAGATCATTGGTGCCAATTCGATGCCAGCATGGTATTCTTCCTTTGGATCTCGGTCATCTTACAAATTTTTGAGATGTTAAGTATAGTTCCAAGGTTTAGTTACCTGTCGATATTAAGAGTACCAAGACCATTGATTATGATACGTTTTCTGCGAGTATTTTTGAAGTTCTCCATGCCCAAGTCAAGAATAAATCAAATTTTCAAGTAAGGCAGCTTCGTTTTAGAGAAAAAAGTATTAACCAAGGAAAATTTTAGACGATCTAGTCAACAGATCTACAATGTTACTTTGTTTTTCCTATTCTTCATGTCCCTCTATGGATTGCTTGGCGTCCAATTCTTCGGGGAGTTAAAGAATCATTGTGTCTTAAATACAACTGATCCTACGTATGTAGAACTTAGTAAATAATTTGGTTAATTTCTCTCCTCTATTTTCTATTTTAGATCTATAACTATAAATAACTTAGCAATACCAGACACTTTTTGTTCATTGGACCCAAATTCCGGATATCAATGTCCTCCTGGAATGAAATGCATGAAACTAGAATTGTCAAGGTATACAATGGGATTCAACGGATTCGATGAGTTTGGTACTTATTCCACATGAATTGTTTCATTCATGCATTGTCCCATATTTTTTTAAACAGTTACAAGCTTTTTCACGGTATACCAAGCTGCATCTCAAGAGGGATGGGTGTTCATCATGTATAGGGCTATAGACTCCTTACCAGGTTGGAGAGCTGTACTTTATTTTAGTACCATGATCTTCTTCTTAGCTTGGTTGGTAAAGAACGTTTTCATAGCTGTGATAACGGAGACTTTCAACGAGATCAGGGTGCAATTCCAACAGATGTGGGGAGCTAGAGGACATATACAAAATAGTACAGCTTCCCAGGTAAGTGCTAAGAAAAAGAGTTAGGAGACCGTGAATACGCTTTTTTAGATTCTAACTGGCGATGATCGTGGTTGGAAGCTAGTTACCCTAGACGAAAATAAACATGGCGGTTTGGCACCGGATTTTTGCTACACCATATTGAGATCGCCCCATTTCCGGCTATTAGTTATGTGTATCATACTAGCAAATGGTATTGTAACAGCGACGATGCATTTCAAACATGATGAACGGCCTAGAAGTGTCTTTTACGAGAAATATTACTACATCGAAGTAGGATTTACGGTACTTTTAAATCTAGAAACTATATTCAAGATGTGGTGTTTGGGTTGGAGAGGATATTGGAGACATTCCATCCATAAATTCGAGTTGCTGCTAGCGATTGGGACATCGATTCATATCATACCACAATTCTATATGACCGGATTTACTTATTTCCAGGTACTCCCTCTGGATAAATTGCCAATTTCGTTTTAACATCAATATTATGTAGGTTTTACGTGTAGTTCGTCTAATTAAAGCGTCCCCATTATTAGAAGACTTTGTATATAAGATATTTGGACCAGGAAAAAAATTGGGAAGCTTAATCATCTTTACCATGTGCTTGCTAATTATTTCTTCAAGCATTTCGATGCAATTGTTTTGTTTTCTCTGCGATTTTACGAAATTTGAAAGTTTTACCGAGGCTTTTATGTCTATGTTCCAAATTCTGACGCAGGAGGCGTGGGTGGAAGTTATGGATGAGACCATGTGGAGAACGCAGCCAACATTAGCACCTTTGGTGGCGTTGTACTTTATATTATACCATCTATTCGTCACATTGGTAATAACATTTCGAACAGTAAGGAAATTAGGAGCAAGATATTCTATAGCGTAACCATATTTTAGATCGTGTTAAGCTTGTTCGTAGCAGTAATTTTAGACAATTTAGAACTGGATGAAGACATCAAAAAGTTGAAACAGCTAAAGTATAGAGAACAAAGTGCTGAAATCAAAGAAACCTTACCATTTAGATTGAGGATTTTTGAAAAATTTCCCGATAGTCCTTTAATGGTGACTTTACACAAAGTGCCATCGGATTTTAACTTACCAAAAGTAAGCGTCTTACCTTAAAATACATCAAGAGTACGTCATCTACGCTTGTTGATTGAAGGTCCGGGAAAGCTTTATGAGACAATTCGTTTACGAAACTGAAGATGATGAAAATTCTGAAAGCAGCGTGAAGAAGGTTTCCGAAGAAGTTTTCGATTCCAAAATCATATACCGCAAGCAGAAGCCTTTAAAAATATTGAACAATTTGCCAAAAGTAAGGGTTGTTCATTCTAAATTAAAGAAGACGTCCATAGCACATATTATTAAGTAAGATTATTTTAATGTAATCTTTCTGTCAATTTATCCGAACAATTTCATATTTAATCCATGGTGACTCTGCGTGAGTGATTCATATTGAACTAAATGGGAAAAAATATCTAAATCCCACAAAATTCTTTAATAGTGATGGCTACTGGTTTTAGGTAAGATAAAAGCAAGTACAATTCTTTATTTATCAATTATTTTCTAATTGTACTTTATGGATGACCTTCACCTTGCCTGAAGATGAGCCCGAAACCGGAAGCTATTACTATTAAAAAGTTTTATGGGATTAGGATCTTTATTTCCCAATTACCTCAATTTACATACTGCTTGCAGTGATTCGAACAATCAAAGATTGATGCTTGGCGATTCCTCAATGATCCCAGTTCCAGGTAGCAAGGGACCTTTAAAGCCCCAAGGAACTATCAACAGTATGAAACAGTTACGTATCGATCCCGAGAAGTGAGTTCAAAAGTTGAATATCGAGTAGTGCTTTAATTCTGTTTACAAATACTACTTTCCTTGAGGCATTTAGCTAAAATACTTCGTTTCCTTTCTCATACTAGATTTGGTTCGCGATCTATCCGAAGAAGTGTCAGGAGTGGTTCAATAAAATTGAAGCAAACTTATGAGCATTTAATGGAAAACGGGGATATTGGAGTTAACAGAGTAAGCTCTGCCAGAGCTAGACCTCATGATTTGGATATAAAACTACTACAGGCTAAAAGGCAACAAGCTGAAATGAGAAGGTTAGCTCAGTTTACTATAGCGAATTACATTTTTTTAATATAATTTTCTTTAAAGGAATCAAAGGGAAGAAGATTTAAGAGAAAACCATCCGTTTTTTGATACTCCACTCTTTGCTGTCCCAAGAGAAAGCAAATTTCGGAAAATATGCCAGTTGATAGTTTACGCGAGGTATGATGCCAGACTTAAGGACCCTATAACTGGTAAAGAACGTAAAGTCCAATATAAAAGCTTACAGTAAGTGATTACATTTACAATCAGCAACCAACTATAAAATAAATGCTGTGCCTACTTCTTTGCAGCAACTTTCTTGGATTGGTAACATATCTTGATTGGGTCATGATTACCATGACGACACTATCTTGCTTATCCATGATGTTCGAGACACCATATTACAGAGTTATGGAGCATGTAACTTTACAAATAGCTGAATACTGCTTCGTCATATTCATGAGCATAGAACTAGCCCTCAAAATTCTAGCTGATGGATTATTTTTCACGCCAAAAGCTTATATTAAAGACGTCGCTGCAGTTTTAGATGTTTTCATCTATTTAGTATGGATCATATAGCATGATGAATCTATGTACAATTTTCCTTCATTCATATTTTAGGTAAGCTTAACATTCCTTTGTTGGATGCCTAAAAAAGTTCCACCTAACTCCAGCGCACAGCTGTTGATGATACTCCGTTGCCTAAGACCGTTAAGGATCTTTACTTTAGTACCTCATATGAGGAAAGTTGTCTACGAACTTTGTCGAGGGTTCAAAGAAATATTATTGGTACATACCTCGTACAAATTAACTACCATCACATCGATCTATGTTTCAATTTTACAGGTATCCACGTTATTAATTTTGTTAATGTTCGTTTTTGCTAGCTACGGTGTCCAGTTATATGGCGGGAGGTTAGCTAGATGTAATGACCCTACAATTTTAAAAAGGGAAGATTGCGTCGGAGTGTTTATGAGAAGAGTATTCGTAACTAAAATGAAACTACAGCTTGGTGAAAATGAATCATATCCGTCCATGTTGGTTCCCCGAGTTTGGTAAGTCCGAATAATTTGCTTATATTCAAGTATATCGGTTATTTCATTAGGGCCAATCCTAGAAGATTTAATTTTGATAACATTGGAGATGCAATGTTGGCACTATTTGAAGTCCTTTCATTTAAAGGATGGTTGGATGTTAGAGATGTATTAATTAAAGCCTTAGGACCTGTAAATCTATAATTATAAGTTTAAAAATAACCATTTCATTTTGATTCCTTCACTCATTTTAGGTCCACGCAATATACATCCACATCTACATCTTTCTGGGATGTATGATTGGTTTAACTTTATTTGTAGGTGTTGTTATAGCAAATTATTCCGAAAATAAAGGAACTGCCCTTTTAACCGTTGACCAAAGAAGATGGTAAATTTTTCT
Organism: Oryctes borbonicus; assembly: GCA_902654985.2. NCBI lineage: Eukaryota > Metazoa > Arthropoda > Insecta > Coleoptera > Scarabaeidae > Oryctes > Oryctes borbonicus. The sequence goes on along the minus strand of LR736887.1, from coordinate 308,719 downwards.
AAAAAATATTTTTTCATTATTTGAAGTATAAAATTTGTGTTTTTAAAGGTGCGACTTGAAGAAAAGATTGAAGATTGCCCAGCCGTTACATTTACCTCCAAGGCCAGATGGAAGGAAATTTAGAGCTTTTATCTACGATATCACGCAAAACATCAAATTTAAACGGTGCGTTGCGATCATGGTTTTGATCAATAGTTCATTATTAAGTGTGACTGTAAGTAGATTTCGTGATATAAACGTATTTGCTTTAATATGAGCCTAACATGCTTCATGTGGAAGTGGAATAAAGATGAAAGTTATACGGAGATATTAGCTACTGTGGGTATATTTTGCACCTTAGTTTTTGTCGTCGAAGTAGTGATGAAAAATATAGCTTTTACCCCAAGGGGTTATCTGCAATCGAGAAGAAATAGATATGACTTATTCGTTACTGTCCTAGGAGTAGTTTGGATTTTTATACACATCATGTTCAAGGTACCAAAAACATTCCGTTTCTTCAATTTCGTAGTCACTATACCAAGATTAATTAACATTTTCAGAATGATCTTTCTTATTTCATTGGTTTCATGGTAGTTATACTGCGTTTCTTCACGATAACAGGCAAGCACGCCACATTAAAGATGCTAATGCTCACCGTTGGAGTTTCGGTTTGCAAGAGCTTCTTTATTATCTTCGGTATGTTCCTATTGGTGTTCTTCTATGCCCTAGCCGGTACCATCTTATTTGGAACAGTTAAATATGGCGAGGGCATTGGTAGAAGGGCGAATTTTGAGTCGCCAGTAACCGGAGTCGCTATGTTATTTAGGATAGTTACCGGGGAAGATTGGAACAAAATTATGCATGATTGTATGATACAACCGCCATATTGTACCCCTGCTGATAACTACTGGGAGACGGATTGTGGAAATTTTACTGGATCACTGATATATTTTTGCACCTTTTATGTAATTATAACGTATATCGTGCTGAATCTATTGGTTGGTAAGTAAATAGACCTAGTTTCTTTAGATTCCTGAACTTATATATGAAAATATGATAATCTAATCTAAAGATGTCCTTCCAAATTATGATTCATCATATAAATTGGTAACTTTAAACATTTATTTGCAGCCATCATCATGGAGAACTTCTCTTTATTCTATTCAAACGAAGAAGACGCCTTACTTTCTTATGCCGACATTAGAAACTTCCAAAACACTTGGAACGTTGTAGACATCCACCAAAGGGGTGTAATACCTGTTAAAAGGGTGAAATTCATTTTACGCTTGTTAAAAGGACGTTTGGAAGTCGACCCCCAAAGAGACCGATTACTTTTTAAACATATGTGCTACGAATTAGAACGATTACACAACGGTGAAGATGTGACATTCCACGACGTCATCAAGTAAGCAAAAAAGAAGTCTAAACAAATCCATTATTACTATTACGAGTTTCTAGCATGTTATCATATAGATCTGTCGATATTAGAAAAGCTCTTCAGTTAGAGGAACTTCTAGCAAGGGAGGAATTCGAATATGTCATCGAGGAAGAGGTGGCCAAGCAGACGATCAGGACGTGGTTGGAAGGTTGCTTGAAGAAAATCCGTTCAACAAACGTAAAATTATTTAGATGATTTTATCCAGACGCTTATATAAGTATGTGTGCTTTTAGAGACAACAAAATAGTTTAATTGCTGGATTGAGAGCTACCAATGAGGCCGTTACTACCACTGCAGTGCCAGATAAAGATAAAGAAGAAGAAAAAACAGGAACACCGGTAAATGAACCAATTGAAAGCGAACAAAAAATTGTAAGTCATTGATTTCCGAAAATTTATGTATAATGACCTTTCTTTTCCCATTTTAGGAAGCAGAAACAGCAGCTAGAAAACAGAAACTAATCAATCTTCCTAGATCAGATAGTATAGGTAGCGGTTCTGGTAGAAAAAATTTCTTAGTACCAACTCTGTCAGATCCAGCTGCTCGTACAGAAAAGGAAAGGTTGTCCGTGAAGAAGAAGAACAAGCTGCCAACTGGTAGTGAGCAAATAAATCGTATACAGAGGGAAGTTTTTAACAATAAAACGTCCTTGCCGAAAATCAACAGTGCTGCCAACGAAATTAAGGATTGGTGGAACGAACAATTGAATTACGCCTCCCAATCTAGCGACGAAGATTGCGTTTGAAGAGACTTAACTTCATGCACGAAGGAGGTTGTTTAATTTACATGAAGCTTTCTACATCTAATAATTCTCACCATGATGCGATGTTTGTTCCAACAGAGATCGAAATATTTCTCAACCGATTCAAGAATGTTAAAATTAGTTCCTGGTTCTGAGTAAGAACTGAAACAACTAGTACTTTCTTAACTGATTCAGGAACAGTGAAAGGTTTCTCTGTTGAAACAAACCTATGAACTCATTAGTGAAAATAACTTAGGAAAACTAAAGGAGCTTTCATTGATTAAAGAGCTTGCCTTTCTGAAGGATATAGAAGAAAAACAGTAATAATACAGATGTGATAAAAACATTGAAATATAATGTTTAGATCTATGTTTGGAGTTTTAATATTTGCGCAAGAAGTTTGTAGTTTTTTTTTTAATTTCCCTAAAATGCAGCGGATGGATGTTTCATCAGTACTTTTTGTTTATCTTCCAAGCACGTTTTTATGAATCGAAATACGGATTTCAGTTATTATTATTAGTCTTCAGATACTTAAACTATTTTCAATTACGATTTCAAATCTAAGCATAGACAAGACGAATCTAATTTGCCAGCGAGAAGGTTATCGAAGTAAAATTTGATATTGATCGATATGTAAATTATTAAATATGTCGTTCGGGCTTTTTGAAAAAAAGTATGGTTTACACTTGTAGCAAGCGGACTTTTATTTAAAGTTAATCAATATTTTAAAATAGCGTTTGGTAACTTAACAAAAATATAATTGGCGTTTTTTTTTTGTACACAAAACAATATACGTACACATCTGTACGCAAATGGAGCTAGTCCAAATAATGTTTACAATGTTACTCGCACTACATTAATATTTACACGTATAACAGCAATATTTCAAATAGCTACTCCACTAATTAATTTTATCGTTCAGTTTGTATTGAATTAGATACATCTAATAAATGGAAAACAATTTTCGTGAATTAATACATCCATATGCTAGAAATTAAACAGTATCTGAGAGAGCAATGTCCACACCGGATGAAAAAAAAAACCTATTCAAGAATTTACGGTTACATTTTGCATTTCAAAGGTACTCCGGCTTTCTATTCTTTGAAATGCTTGACGATGGTGAGATAGCTTTCACAAGAAAGGCTAAAGTTCACTTAATCGTGACGTCGTGCATTCAAATCGTACTGGCTGTAGAAATATGTAAATTCTACGCCAATTCTTCGGAATTTTTCGGGAAAATACCTTCGATTTTGGAGAAGCTAATGTGTGTACTGTACACAAGTTTTGATATTGTTTATTACTTGATGCACAACGTATTAACCAAGTTGCGCAATAAAGGAATGCTTAGAATTCTAACAGAGTTTGCAAAAATCGAAGAGGAACTACAAGCGGTCGGTATCAGAATCAAATTTACCATACAACCCTTTTTACGATATCAATTGCTTGTGTGTGGTTGCATTTTACTCACCCATACCTTATCATTCTTTTACGTAGATTATACTGCGGTTGGCAACATCGCTGTGAGCTTCTACAAAACCTTCCTGATCGTTTTCATTTGTTTGTCACAGGTTGCTTTCATCTTAGATTTCTTCAACACAATTTTTATTGCGAGAGACATACTTAAAAGTGTAAATGTCTGCTTTGAAAAAAAATATAGTAAAGTACGCCGAGTTGGAATCGCCAAGACTGATTCTGAAGTGATCGCCTACGTAGATGAAATTAAAAAAATCTCGAAAGTTTTGCAAGATACTTTCAATCAATTGGAAGCGTTCAACAAGACAGTGTCAACTAGAATTTTGCTATTGTTCGGAATGTTTTTCAATTGGCTTACCGTGCACTTTTTTAACTTTGCGATGGTCGTAGCGCCTTCAGGATTTGCGGCTCGGTATGGCATGATGACGTTTTTCTTTGTGACTTCTGTGATCTATTCCGTATTGTACTTTGGAAGTTTCATTCTGTCAGCTGAGTTATTTTACAAAGAGGTGAGTTAAATTCAGTTTGGAAGGATGAAGAAATGGTATCATACAGTGGCGGCTGGTGTTGACGTCAATGAGAGGTCAATTATAACGTTTCGATTTCCTCGTGTGTACTACAATGTGCACGATATGCAACGGAAACACACGAGAGAATCGAAGCATTATAACGCAGCTCCATAGTGACAATGCATGATGTATAATGTATAATGTAAATTGAATGAAATGTAAATGGCACATTTAATTTAATTATGATTTTTACATCTTGGTACGTAGGGAAAAATTTCGTGATATTCTACATTTCAGGTTATAACTTTGAAGAAGGTTCTCTTTAAGATCTCAAACTACATTAACAATGCACAAATAAGGAAAGAAGTAAGTGTAAAACGATATTAAAGTGGTCTGTCATTGATAGTTTTTCCCACAGATTAATTTACTTACTTTGGAAATATCACACGAAAATTACGAAATTACAGCAGCTGGTTTCTTTGTGATAGATTTAAAACTGTTCTTCTCAGTAAGCTCGTTTTTGTATATGTAAAGTTATGTGTTTCCTACATTGTTGATTTTGTCTCCTTTCAGATAATAGCCGCCATAACTATGTACACTATAATTTTGACGCAGTTCAATCCTCATGCTGGAATTTTTCACGAATATATGCACGATCGTTTATTGTAAACACACATTAATTTTTATAAGAAGTAGCGTGCTTAAAATACAAGGCTAACAAAAATGAATAGTATGTGAAAGCTATTCTATTAATTTAAATAAATATGCAGTAGTTGCGGATAATAGCCATTTTGTATAAGGTTCAAGAGACAAAAAACAATCCTTTAGTCTCCGCTTATATGGTAATGCTAATAGTGATCTTTTAATTACATAAAATAAAGACAATTTTAAAACGACATTTCATTCCTTAATTAAACAAAAATGAATTGTGTTTTGTGTCAATTAGACTAATGTTTTCCATTCTGTAGACAACAATAATATACCTGTAGTGTTGCAAGCATTACAGTAATATTTAGTAACTATCTGAAAGTATTTACCTACTCACCTAATTAATTTCACCCCTTTATTTTTTAATGGAATTGGAAACAGCCAATCGGTGGCAGTGTATGCATCCATATGCTATAAATTAAGCAATATCTAAAAAATGTCGAACACAGACGAAAGAAGAACCCTAGTTAAAAAATTATGGCCGCTTCTTATATTCCAAAGATATTCTGGTTTCCTATTTTACGAGTTGCTAGATAATGGTGAAATAGATTTCACAAAGAAGGCTAAAATCCATTTAACTGTGGTATCCTTTATACATATCACATTAGCTGTGCAAATATGCAAATTGTACGCGAAATCTTCAGAAATCTACTTTGACATACCGTCGGTTTTAGAGAAGCTGGTATGTTTATTGTACGCAATTTTCGATCTTGCTTATTACCTAACAGAGACGATTTTAAGCAAACTGTATAACGAGAGAATGCTTAGAATTTTAAACGAATTTGGGAAAAGCGAATGTGAACTGAGGAGAATCGGCATCAATGTCAAATTTACCCTACAATCTTCATGGTGGTGCTTGCTATTTGTGTATGGTGGCATGTTAATTACGCACCTTTCAACATTATTTTACGTGGATTACACTGCAGTTGGCAATATCGCTTCCAGCTCGTATAGAACCTTTTTGTTTTTTTCAATGTGTCTAACTCAAATGGCATTCATCGTGAGCTTCTTCAACATCGTTTTCATTGCAAGAGACACCGTTAAGAGCGTCAATAGTAGTTTTGAGAAAAAATTCTATAAAGTATGTAAAACTAATGTTCCAATTAATATTGATTTCGAAGCGACGGCGTACAGCAAAGGGATTAAAAAGGTCTCAGAGGTTCTGCGAGTTACTTTCGATCTGTTAAGGCAATTCAATGAGGCGATATCGATTAGAATTTTGCTATTATTCGCTTTGTTCTTCAATTGGATCACCATGCAAGTCTTCAATTTCGTCATGGTTGTAGTAGCTTCGGGATTTGCACCTGAATATGACTTGATTACATTCTTTTCCCTGGGATCAATGGTCTATTCCCTACTGAATTTTGGAAGCTGTATTCTGGCAGCGGAATTGTTTTACAAAGAGGTGAGTCTAATACTGTTTAGGGGTATCAAACTTTGATTAGTTGTTAGAGCATTGCTAATCAAGCAACTAATGATGCCTCTTATGTTTAAAGCGCTTCTTCGGGATTTTTAATCTATAAATCGAAAATTTTGTCTAAGCTCCTATGTTTAAATTTGGGCTTAATATATTTTCTGCTTTTTTTCTTGCTTTCACTTAATATTTTTAGTTTAGTTCAAATGGCGTGCGCCATATTTTAAAAGAATTAACAGTTTATGGCAAATTCTTTCACGCTCTGCTTTTTAAAAGTCAGAAAGCTGATGCGGCGCAGCGACTTCCATAGCAGCTGTATGAGGATATTGTGCTTATTGTTATTGTTGCTATATTGTGTTCTTTCGCGTTCAAACCTTTTATCATCGACGCACTCTAGCCAATGAAGATGGCTTTTAAAGGTTGAATCTAAGCTGTCCTTGCACTTTAGACCTTTTTGAAATAATGATTTTAAACCTTTTAGCTAGTTCCACTTTTTCACTCGTACACACTTGACACAGAACTAAAAAACATATCGACTTGGTCCTCGTATTCTTTCATCATACTTTCCTCTTATCCGATGAATAATTGAAAGTCCAATATTCGGCTACAAACGATTTGTATTTCACGTTTTAGTATCCGCCAATGAATTGGTCTATTTCCGCTTTTTGTAGCATTCATTAAAAAAAAATATTTCTATATTTATTATTTCAGATTGCAGCTTTGAAGAGGATTCTGTTCAAGATAGTGAATGATTTTGACGATAAACAAATAAGAAAAGAAGTAAGTGCTAAACGGTATTAAATTTATCTAAGGTAAGTTGGGGCAACTGCACTCCTAAGTTGTACAAGAAATGTGAGAGATTTTGTTAAAGTCAGCTTTTGGTTTGATTTTTATTAGCTAAGAAGGGAACACCAGCAACCCACGCAATCAGATTTCGATGAAACGGTAGAGACTGGAAGAGCATCATGGTATAAGAACAACACAATTTCTTTAGCGGCAGAATTCTTCGATTTTTGTAAATCTCTCTGAAACTCTAACAGTTTCTTTTTTGTTTAGAAGTTAATTTCAAAAAATAAATCACGGAGGACCAGGGTAACTTATAATCCTCAATTTTGTTTTTATATTAAGATAATTTGAAATCTATTACATAGTCAAGGATGATGCAAATGTTTATTTTTGGGCAAAATAAACATAATACGTACTTTTGGTATTTCTATGCGTCAGTGATTGTATGTAAAGTTACGGACTAGAAATGCACTTACCTCAAAATCGCTTTTACCTTTCCAGCTTACCTTAATATATGTATTTATTGCTTTTCTTGTAGATCGGTTCACTTACCTTGGAAATATGTCATGAAAATTATGAAATTACAGCGGCCGGTTTCTTTGTTATAGATGTAAAGCTTCTTCTTACAGTAAGTCGTTTTTTTTTTTAAGAAGTTCGAAAATAAACAAGTTACTTATTAAATTCTACAATGTTACTTTTTTTCAGATAATAGCTGCCATAACTATTTATACAATAGTTTTGACACAATTCAATCCCGATGCTGGCGTCTTTCACGAATATATGCGTGACCATTTGTTGTAGATGTAGAAAAACAAACTTGCTTATAACACAAAATATTCCTAATAAAATGATTTGTGGCGAAATGTTATCAATTTATTTACATTATAAGGTGCCTGCGCTATCACAATTTTGAAAGGTAAAGTCTCCAAAAGATATTTTTTTTGTTTGGTTATTGAAGCATCCATAGCATTTTGATGCATTTGATCCATTAACTAATGATTATTGAAGCGGGGATATGTCGATTACCACTCAACCTAATTAAATTTACTTCTGAAAACCAACTCACTCTATATATAGAAAATCGATTTAGATTCGAGGAATATAAAATTAGCTTCGGTGCAACTATTTCCTTTCTTGATGCGTAGAAGAACCTGACTTAAAAGTTGATTTAAAATGGATAGCATATACGAAGCAGCAAAACCGCTTTTTGTGCGTTGGAAATATTCCGGGTGCTTGTCGTATCTACTCAACCATTCTAATCGTCAAATCTTCTTGGATACGTGGAATTTTCACATGATAATTTCTGGAATACTACAAAGCTCGATCGCGTTGCTGTCAGTTTTAGAATATTGCGACTATGGGTGTATTTTGAACCTTAAGAACTCTTTGATGGAAAATGTAGTAGTCGTAATGGTTAATTTACTAGAATGTTTCCAGCTATTCATAATCGTAGTCACGTGCAAAATTTACAACCGAAAGAAGATTGTTATATTAAACAGGATGGCTGTCATCGTCGAAGAGATGTCACATATGAATCGAATTTTCGATTATCGATATATAAAGACGATGTGCAGAACGATTTTCGTTCTTGACTCCATCGATTTTGCTTTCTTTCTCATTGTTCTGATCTTTGCAAATATAAACAATCAACAGCTTAGAATAGTGAACATCACGGTGCTGCTCTACGCAGCATTTCTTAAATATATTATCACTGAGCAATATGTTACCCTAATAGCAATCGTGAAGAGCGTCCTGAACCAATTAAACATGACGATTTCTAAATTACGGCCAACATTTGGGCATATCGCTGGTACACATACACAGAACAACATCGAAACTATGAAAATATTGATCGTTAAGTATGGGGAGATCCTCGAATGCATAGATGCCATTAATTCAATATTTGCTCTACCCGTTCTGATTCGAATTGCTTCGTTGTTCGGAATTACAGTACTGCAAGTCGTTAGTTTGCTCTCCCTGTCGACCTGGATATTTTCCGTAGCTAGGAAAAATGCTGACGGTATATATATTCTGATCACTTTGGTATTCTTGATCTCGCATAGCTGCACCGATCTGGCAATTTTAGTTTTCGTATCCGAATCTTATGTGGAAGAGGTAAGAGAGTATTTATTTTATATATTTATAGTATTTTTTATATAAGTCTAGAAAAGTTCAGGAGCTGGGTCAATTACACATTGCCTTTCTGTTTGTAAGAGAAAAAGTTGTGCAGATTTTTGATTCAGATACTGCTTATTTCTGGTTGTTTATTTATTTATTTATAATTTATCAATTGTTCATAACGTACGCTCGCGGCCAAAAAATTTGCAAAATTTTTTTTCCTATTGTAATCTTTAATATTGGTCAGTCGTTACCAATTGCCCATATTTTATTGCCCAAAATACCTGATACAAACAATGTAAATGAGGCAATCGTTGCTAGAGCATTTGGATTTGCTCATAGGATAGTTATACAAAGAAAATTGGAAAATAGGGGATCTGTTACAGGGATGTTCAGATACGAAAGGATTTCAAATGATGAAGATTTAAATTTAATAAGTTATATAAATTAAAATTCCTTTACTACTTGCATTAAAGCAGTAACAGAATTCAATTTTTCCAGTAGTGTTAGAACTGCTAGACGACGCTTAAAACATCGTGGACTTAGAAATTACACTGCAGGACACAGCGTATTTTTAAAAAAGAAAGTCTCGAATCTGCCAATCATTTGATTACGTATAATAAAGAATTCTATTGACAAGTATGAACAATCTACGAAAATAGAATTGTAAGTTACCATTTAGAAATAAAAAATTATAATAATGTGTCCTGATTTTCTAGACAATTTCTTTTTCTTGAAGAAGACAGCGTTTATCCTTCGAAACGTTAGACTCAACTTATTATAGTAATTAAAGAAAATAGGCCATTACGCTCAAGAGTTTTATTTGTTTACTTGAACACAGTCTTCTGTTCTCTGAATAATTTTTGTTTGAAAAGTTTTTCTGTAAGTTGCTCATGCACTAGAAGGATACGCTGTACATAGTTGTTGACAAATAACTTCTCTAAGACAATTAATTTAATAGATTACGACATTGTTTTGTACACTTATTTACTTCCAATGTAGCAAATTGATTAACATAATGAAGTGAAACACAGCCAGTTTCGATCGAAGTATTGTTCACTTCACATTGTTCAAGCATCAACTGAAAATGGGTAGCATATATGAAGCAGTTAAGCCATTGTTTGTATTTTGGAGATATTCGGGATATCTCTCTTATAATCTCATCGATTCTGATGGTCACATCCTCTTCGAGCCGTGGAATTTCCACCTGATAGTCTCTGGAATAATACAAGCTTTGATCGTCATATCTTCGCCGGTTGTCTATTTAAACCTTATAAGTCACCTGACCATGCGAAAGTCTTTAATGGAAACTTCCGTTTTTTTTATGTTTAATGCGCTGAAATTTCTCGAATTATACATAATCGTTATCACGTCTAAACTTTACAATCGGCAAAAGATCGATGTCTTGAATAAGTTGGGTAGAGTTATGAATGAGTTATTGAGTGTTGTTTCAGATTTCGAATATCGTTATATAAAAAGAATGTGCGCGATTGCTTCAATTTTTTCCTTCATAGGTATGGCTTATTTTGTAGTGCTCATTGTCATTGTAAGCATTCATGACTCGCACCTTGGAATCTGTAACAGTTTGATGTTATTTTTCATAACATTTTTCGAACAGCTGGTTCTTGGACAGTATACCACTTTAATATCAACTGTGAAGGTTGTATTGCGGCAATTGAACGTTACCATTTCTAAATTAGAGCAAGCATCTAAGCACTACCTCGATATAACGCCACAAAACAAGCTCCAAATACTAAGAACAATGACTATTAAAAGTGGAGAAATTTTTGAATGTTTGGATGCGATCAATTTAGTATTTGCGCTGCCTATTTTGGGTCGACTTGCTTCGATGTTTGGATTTGTCGTGCTACAGGTATTTAGCTTGGTTTCTGTGATGGTTTCGATGTTTTCACAGAACTCTAAAAATAACAATGGTCTGTTCTTTCTTGGAAATGCAGTAAATTCTGTCTTCTTTTGTACCATAGAACTGGGAAGCTATACGTTCGTATCTGTAACTTACATGAAAGAGGTAAGACATTTTTTTTTATGTTACCCAATTTCGAAGCAAGAATAACTTTAAAGTCTTACATCTGATCTGATCGATGTAATAAAATTTACCGCAATTTAGACCCTTTTGTATATTAGGCAAACGTATTTCAAGAATTTGATTATTCTTATGTTCGATTATAATAAAGATTACATAAAAAAAGTAAAGAAGAGAAGTAAAAAAGAATCAATCCGGTCTTCTAATCGTGCAGTTGTTTCACACGCAGGGCAATCTTTTTCCACTCCATACGAGATGGTTCTTAGCTTATTTAAATCAACCACTTTATTACTATACTTCTCTGTAAAAGGGTAACTCAAGATTAGGATAAGTTAATAAATCGGTTGAAATTCTAAGTCCTTAAAATGAAATATGGCAACACATTAACAGTGAACTCTTCCATTTTAAACAAACTTCCAATACCATTTGTTATTTCTAACAAATAGTAAACAATTTTTTAGAAAAAGAAAAAACCTATTCAATATTTAATTCTGCTTAGAAGTGGAAACGATTATTCCCGGAATGTATAAAGTAATTGCTTTTCTACATTACAAACTAATCTACTGATTAGTGAGAAGTAAGCAAACTTGGATCACAATATTTTCTCGTTGACACGCAAGCACATGCATAAGTTATACTTGAAAATGAAGGGTATATGTGAGGCAATGAAACCAGTTCTCATATATTGGAAATATTTGGGATACTTCTCATATAACATTAATTCCATCAATGGTTCTAGCATTTTAGAAACGTGGAATTTTCATTTCATAATTTCTGGTATAGTGCACGGTCTGTTTGTATTGTTTTCCGCTCTGGTTTATTACAAGTTCATAAGCCAAACGGACTTTACAAAATCTCTAATGGAAAGTTTAGTATTCAAGATGTTTAAGTTACTAGAATTTGTTTTACTAACAATAACTGTTACCACATGCAAGCTTTACAATCAAAAAATGGTAGATGCATTGAACAGATTGAATAATGCTGTACAAGAAACATCTGAATTAGTTTCAAATTTCGATTATGGATATATTAAAATAATGTGCAGAGCAGTTTTCATTTATAGCACGACAGCAATAGGCTATTTAACCGTAAGTGTGTTAATTGGAAGCATACGAGTACAAAATGATCCCGTTGAAATAGTAAGCAATACAGTGTTTGTATGCACGGGACAGCTGGAAAAGCTCATTGTTGGACAATACACGACTTTAATAGTAATCGTAAAAACCCTCCTACGCCAACTGAACATAGCGATTACTAAAGTAAGGCAAAAATCAGAAATTTCTACTGATGCAATTCCGCAAAACAACGTCTACAGCTTCAGGAAATTACTCGTTCTATACGGAGAAATTTTTGAATGTTTCGGCGAGATCAACACAATATTTGCTGTTCCAGTTTTAATCCGCTTTGGATGTTTATTCAGTTTTGCGGTAATCGATGTGTTTAGCTTTCTATCCATGGCAACTTGGCTGTTATCCGAAAGTTCGAAGAATACACATATTGGTTTTATTTTAGTGTTCTTGGTGAATTCAACTTTATTCTGTGTTATGGAAGTTGGTGTCTATGCATCCGTGTCTGAGTCGTATATAAAGGAGGTAATGGAGGTCTATTCATCCTATTCAATCGCCACCGCTGCGCAAATAACAATTAACAGTTGAGCTGTCTATGTCTCCTTAAAACATTATTTCTTTTACTAACTTATGCAAGCCTCGAAATTTCTCCAGCGCTTACTTGCATCGTGCATTACTTCCTTTTGTGTGTTTACCCTTTTTTTTTGACTTGGTAGTACCTATTTTATGTTTTATTTTATATTCTCTATGTCGAAAGTTTTATCTCGAGGTCACTTAAACGGCCATGATAAACAAGGCGCATTAACCACGGTTATTAACAACATTTCCATTGTTAGCTCATGTACCTGTGTATAGAAGTATTCTGACGAACCAGTCCATGTATTGACAGAAATCTATAAGCGACTATTAGGCAAACAAACATATTTTTTTCGTAAGAACCTATTATTCGAATATTATTTAAATACTCAATATTTCAGGTAACTTCCTTTAAGAAGATGTTGTTCAAAGCAATGGTTAGGATCAACAACTATGACGTCAGAAAAGAGGTATATTACACATCCCTCACATGCAACATACTTTTCTCAAATGTATACAGTTACTGTAATTTGGTAGATAAGTTCTGGTTTTATAGATGAAGAACTTTTAGATTATTACAAGTACGCCTTCCAGTGTTATCTCTTTAAACCAGATGATCTGGTATAATCAGAATACAACTACTAATCATTTCTTTGAAGTATTTAAATTTAATCATGATTTTGAAGGATATTTTGAGCTGCCTAAAGGTATCCATTCACGCACAGTTGCCCTGAAGATCGTAAATGCAGTTGGCCAGGTCATCGGTTAAAATTTTGCAATACACACGGAGGCCGCCGCGTCATCCACGCTTCTAGACCTGTAGTTTTTACAGAATATAATGTAAGATGTAGCTACGGTTTAAAAGTTTCGTAGGTAATCTTTCTAATATAACTGATAATATATCAAACAAGGCGTTCCTCTGCAACTCGAACCAATTCTCAAACATTTCTCCCACCTTGAAGGTGGTCACCTTCTTGAGGTGACAAAAATCGCTGTCCAACAAAAAGAAGTCATCAAGCGATAAATCAGGCGAATAAGGGCAATGGAAGGTTAATTTGGCGTGCTGTGTAAGAACTGGCATTATCATGATACAATGATACGATATTGTTGACTATTTTTCCTAATTTCATCGCTTTCATTCACTTCTGGCAAATAAATTGTTGTATGCTATCCAACATTAACTTCTCTTCTAAAGCAATGCTTGCGACATGGCAAGTACAACGAAAGAAACAACAATCGATCATTTCCTTGGGATTACTTCGCGAACAAACAATTTTTGTTGGATTCGGTTCACTTTGGAACACCCAAACAGTTGATGGTTGTTTGGTTTCCGACTCGTATGAACATACATTAATTTCGTCACCTGCTACGATGTTGTAAAAGGGTATTTTTTAAGCATTTCCTTATGCCAATTTTTTGGAACATCAACTAAATTTGGTAGATCTTATAACAGGCTATAAACCGTAAAGTACCAATCATTTGCTTTAGATTTTTTTTTTTTTGAAGTTCCTGTTACAAAGAAATTACTCATTTTGTAGATTTTCATTATTAACCACAACTACTTTTACAGATCAATGCGTTATCTCTACAACTATCACATGAAAAGTACCAAATTACTGCCGCTGGGTTTTTTGTCATCGATCTGAAACTTGTCTTTTCGGTAAGTTTTGAATCTACATTGCAGAGGGTGTAGCGAGGTAGACACAGCAAAGTGCCTCCGAAAAGTCAGTGGTAACAAAAAAAGGACACATTTCACGGATTTTTTTTATGTTACCAGAATTACATATTTATCGTATTTATATAATAATGAATATGTCTGCTATTCCAATCAATTTGTTAAATAATTTATTTACTTCGTTGCCTCGTCGCATGTTAGCAGTTATTGAGAAACGAGGAGGTCTTACTCAATATAAAAACAGAAAATGGTTGCCTTATTTGTATTTCTTGTTTTTTTTTTTTTTGTGAGAGTAATCAATTATTGCTTTGAAAATTACCATCAGAGTGAAAAGAAATCCTCAAAAATTGGTTTTTGAAATTGTTGAGGCAAACTGGTGTCTAGTTGTGTATAAGGGACCTAATTTAACTAAAACGTTAGTGTTTCAATGAAATGGCGTCAAAAGTGGAACGAGAGTAATCAAATGTCGGGCACTGTATATTTCTATTTTTCTCAATATGTACCATGTGATTCAGATTGAAGTAACCATGTTTTGTCTTTTAGATATTGGCCGCAATCACGACGTATACCATTATTTTGCTACAATATGATCCTAATGCACAGATTTTCCGTAATTTTCTGGGTGACTCTGTCGTGTGAATTGTTATTATTCATTTAAAATTGAAAATTTAATAGATAGATGTGTAATAATAGGAAATATATTGATAAACACCTTACATAATTGTTTTCTTTATGTCCTTTTTGTAGAGTATGAAAAATATGTACTGAAAATTTATATTAGGTAGGTAGGATTAATAAAACAATATGCGTGAATAACGATTAACCTTCGTACGACTTTAAATTAGATTAATGTGTAGAAAAATATCAAAATTCAAAAATGATCTCACATGTTGATGTAATAAATAAGATACAGCAAGAGCTCACTAAACGTAACTATTAATAAAAAGGAACATGGGGCACAAAACATCACACCAACGCGTAACAAACATAAAAAATACACTTGAAAAATGTTGGTGCTTCAAATAGAGAAAATAGTAACATTTGGGCCTTTATAACTTTTTGCTTTTCTAATTTGTGGAGTCAGTTGCGACACTTTTTAATAATCGCGTAGTACCCATCACCTCTGAAAAAAAATGGATACTTTAATTTAGTGACAGTTTCAAGTAATACAACAAAAATAATTGTCTTTACACCCAAAATAATTATGTAAATATTGTATTAATTGTATCTTTTTCTCGTGGGGCTAATCAAATGATGCGGAGTGTATTTAATTGAAACAACACCATATTTATTTGCCCGTCTGCAAAAACGGGATTTTCATTGCCGACATTCCGTTATTACCTTCAAAACACGCGAAACAAACTTTCCACTTCATTAGCCATTAGATATAGTGTTTACCGGGAAATATTTGATAGATTGTCGTAATTCACCTACATCAAGTAGCAAACTAATTTAGGAGCATTTCAATTTACAATTTCCAAATATAAGTCGACAAATCGATATTCGCCGCGTTAGTAAGCGTTTCTTGATGGAAAGCGTGAACATTTTTACAATCTTGCCGAGGAAAACATGATCTGTCGCTTCTACGAGATCTCGCGACCGATGTACAGATTTTGGAAGTTCTGCAGTGTCCTCTCATACATTCCTATAACTAATTGCTCCGGAGATGTCTATTTGAAACAGTCAAGAATTCACTTAGTACTGTCGACAATATGCCATTCGGCGTTGACGTATTTTAGTTTAAAGTATTTCTATATGATGTGCTTGAAGAATACTCGAATGTCGTTAATGGAATTCATCGCTCTGCTAATCTATACTATTCACGAAGCGCTCTTCTTGATTTACACTGGTATCGCCATGAAACTGGACAATCAGAAACTGTTGGACGTTTTAAATTCGATGGGATGTACTGAAAAGCGGATGTTAAACGCGAAAGTATATATCGATTATGAAACCTTGAAAACTACCTATAAATATCTTTTGGTTGCATGGATTACAATAGCAGCCTATTTTGCTTCGATATTTGTCATTGATATCGCAGTATCGACTAAACATTTACGGAAATCCCTTAACGTCCTTTTACAAAACACCTTGATGTTTTATTCATATATCTCGGAGCAACTGTTTTTCTTAAAATATGTAACGATAACCTTGACCTTGCGACATATCTCGAGATGTTTGAATTCGAATCTTAAGGAAGTATATCTTAATGTACCCACTCCTTCCTCACATAATGCACGTTATAAGCATCAGTTGTTTAAGGAAATCGTTGAGGTCTACAGAGGATTTTTCCGGTTGATCAGCAATTTTAAATCAATTGTTTCTGTCACTCTTCTTTTGCAATTCGGTAGCATTTTCGCCTATATTGTACTCCAACTGTTTAATTACTCCACCGAATTGAACTCTTTAAACATTACAGATATAACGCTGGCTAAAATGTTTTTTAACTTGTCAATTAGCGCTTTAGTGTACACCACTATCATGCTGTTAGAGTACACAATTTCTATGGAGTTGTACATGAAAGAGGTGTTTATAGCTTGAGGTTGACTGTTAGTATTACAATTTTAGAAATGTTCTTGGTTTCAGATGATTCAATTGAAGGTTATTCTATTTGAAATCTTGACTACAACGCAGGATGAACATCTCAAATTGGAGGTAACGTATTAGCACTTGGCAGAACTTTACAAAATATCGTGATAAAAAAGAACTGGACTTATGATTTGTTGTTGCAGGTAAATACGTTGTCTTTACAACTATCTCATGAGAACTATCCAATTACAGCTGCGGGTTTTTTTGTTGTTGATCTCAAGCTGGTTTTTTCGGTAAGTACATATTCTGCTAAAGCCAAAAACGTTTTTCAGTAGACGAGACCACTCATTAATGGGACCTGTCGGATCTTGCTTCGACTTGCATTCATAAAATGGGAATTGGGATTTATGCTTTTGTAGCTTCTTTTATGTGAAATCTCATAACTTATATTCATAATGCAAAATTTTCTTTTTTCAGATGTTGGCCGCAGTAACAACGTATACTATTATTTTATTGCAAAACCCTTCTAAGTCACGGATTTTTCGTCAGTTGGTGGAAATTTATGAGGAATAATAAAATGTTAGTGTTACGCTAGTTTAAGGAGTCTACTATATTTTTTTTCTGTAGCAAAAAAATAAACTTGTTAAATCTAAACTATTAAAATTTATTAGGAAATCTTGTACGGAAATATAGAGCAAAACAAGAATATGAAGAATTTATATCTTTAATAAGAAGGTGCAAAATTTCAACTTAGAATGAAGAAAGTTTATTAATTAAGGGCAATAAAACAACATAACAAAGGTGAAATCTAATTTCACGGCTATTTTTCAAAGTCTCCTGATAGAATGATGTGGTGCTTTAGTTTTCAAGATATTTACGAACTTTTTAAGGGGCTGTATCCCGATATTTATATTTTTATAGGTGTATTAATATCACTGCAATTGTACTTTAAAAATAAGGTTTGTTGAAAAATAGAATGTATTCAACATTTGAATTATTTAAGAAACATTTACGTTAAACTTGAGAATATATAAATTAATAGCTCGCTTAACGTTCAATGGAAACTTCCATCACTTACCATTATTTTTTAACGGTTTTCAAGCATGATACTACGCGCATACGTTAATGTATTACACAAAGCATTACTATAATTGCTCAACGTATTCATATCACACAGGTATCTTTAGCAAATTAATTTTGTATTACATACATTTAAAAATGAATTCACGCCGATTTATTATACAGTAACGCTCGACTTTAACACTTCAACTATGGCGAAACCATCTCACAGAATCGCTTCTGCTTTGAAACCGCTATTATTTTTGCTGCAGATGTTGGGTTTGTTACCACTAAAACTCGATTCAGATTACACGGTTATTGAAATTACAAGGAATATGAGAACCTTCTTTACAATATACGACGCACTTATTTTGCTAATCATCGCTAGATATGGCGTCATCAATCTTTCAGAATCTTTGGATTCTACATGGATAACCATAATACATATCGGATTGTTATCGTTTAGAATAGTTAAAATTATAGCTTGGAATATAAGAAGATGGAAATATAAATCCCTTTTGTTGAATATTTGGAGACGCCTGATTATAAACGAAAAGCCATATTTTAAATACGGCGTCCCATTCAATGTGGGCTACATAACTTTTTGGAGTTTAGCTTCTATTGTAGCGAATTCCTTGCTCAAAGTGGGCTACATTACGATGTTATTCTGTGATGGCAAAGGTGCCCTTAAAGGCACCTTGAAAGGTGCGATGGTAAGCGTAGCCGCTATAACAGACTTTGCAGCAGTGGTGATCTGTGCTGAATATTTGTCGTATTGCTTCGTTTTGCGGGAGTATTTTTTGAAAATCGAGACGGCGCTCACGAGAATGATCACCAAGACGTTCATTGTTCGAGGAAAAAATGATACGGAATACATAAGGATGGTCAATCTGGGCTATTTTTCGATATGCGACGTTTGTAATAATGTAACGAGAGTGCTGCGGTTCCCAATAGTAATTGCCGTAATAGAAAGTATTACTTTCATCACGGTGCATGGTCACAATTTGATATCTAAAGTATACGCTGGAAAAATTACCGAATTTTGGTTTTTCGATTATCGGTATTCTATAATGCTGATTACCCAGCATACTCTCTCCTTGTTTGTGGTGATAATGCCGGCTCATTTATTGTTGGCGAGTGTAAGTATTGTTTATCCCAATACACTACAACATTCAACATAGTGTAAATTTATTTTAGGCAAATAAGATTAAAGATACATTGAGGAATTTGGACACAACATCGAAAAGCCGAGAGGTGCTACAGAGTGTAATGGATGCGGTTTATTTGACTTAACATTTTTAATTTCCGTACATTCTTCTTTCAGATAAAGCTATTTTCCTTGCAAATAATACACGAGGACTTTAAGATAACACCAGCTGGATTGTTCACAATTGATTTAAATTTAGCTTATATTGTAAGTATGTAAACTATAAGGCACCCTAGAAGCAGTAATATTATTTTATCATTGCTTCACCTATTAAATAATTTAAATTAAATTGAAAATTTTAAAAGGTTAATCAATTTCTGCACTTTTGGATCCTCCTAATAGAGTCTTAACTGGAAAGTTTTTGGTAAAAATTACGTTATCGACTAAGTATAACAAATAGAATAGACTTTTATACGAAAGAATATTAGTTTCACTCATACGAAGAGTTCCTCTTCTGTTTTTCTTTAACCGATTTTAATTTTTCGAGTGTGCCGGTTTATGTTTATTTCTTTAAATAATAATCAATTTACGTTTCGGAGTTTAGTTTTATTCCTTTTTGAATAAGTTTATTTAAAGGATGTACATTTGTACTTGCACTTGCAGTGCGAGTTGTTTTTGTTAAAATTTAAACTTGTTTCTCGACGAATCGCATCAAATTCTTTATACCACCTGCTGACCTCTATACAAATAATCTCAATTTGTTTAATTTAGATCACTAAAAGCTAATTTCATCGTATTTCTTTCAGGTATTTGGTACTCTCGCAACTTACATAGTTATCATCATTCAGTTTGATGTAATGTATGTTGAATGAAGAATTTATTAGAAGCCACTTTTTCTTTTAAAAGTTGTATTTGCTCTATAGTGATAACAATTATTGTGTTATTAGCATCAATGTTTAATGAACACTTTAAAATTTAACGGCTCGTGTCCACTTCACATTATAACACATCCCGTATACAAAGTTATCCAGAAAAAGGTGATTTTAAACTCAAAAATCCCCAGGGTATACAGGATGATTCAGGAAGATTGGAGCAAACTGTAAGAGTGCATTGTACTCGCGAAAACTCATACGTTTTCCGATTTTCATTTGTTTTCAAGCTAAAGCGTAATTACGAATAAACAAAATTTCATAGATTAACCATTTTTAATCATAGCGGTAGCATAGGACACGAATGGTCCTTATCATCAACCGGTGACCGAATGATGATTGGTTGATGACGGTCCTCCCGAATTAATTATTATATAATTAATTAAGCTCGTGTAGTGCGGAGGTTGCCGATACTTATGCGTTGTTTACCATACTACGTCACAGTCCTTGCTATCATTATTGAAATGATTTTAAACCTCGATTGAATCAGATAACCGATAGGTGATATGTGATTGGTGATAAGAAGCGAAAAAAAAAAAGAAATTTAATGCGTAACGTACCTGATTTTTTTGTTTTACATGGGTAGTCAGGGCAAGGGTGTTTTTTATTTTATTTAAGACGTATTAGCTCGAAAACAAGCGAAATTTTGGACCATTTACATGAATACCAATTAAAATTTTTTCATTACGCTACAACTTGCAAAGAAACCAAATCAGATAAGAACATTTGAGCTTTTGAAAGGAAATAAATAGAGGACGAAATTATAAATCTGTTAGAAATAGAATAGAATAAAATCTGTATTATGTTGGACAATTTCTAATGGACGGAGAAACCAAATGCGTAATAATATACAGGCATGCCGATATAAATTGATCCCGCTTCATTTGTTTGTATACACAATTCATTAACGTAAAGCACAATCGATAACTCGGCATAACAACCTTTCCACAGCAACAATGTTTATGACTAAATTAATTCCATAAGAGAAAATATCGGATAATCATTTTTAATTCGAGATCCTAAGAGAATAACAGGAAAATTGAATTTGAAATAAATGGAGCAGAGTATCTTTCTAAGATCGAAACCGTTAACCGTTTGCCTAAGATGGGTGGGTTTGACGAAATTTTATTTTGACGAACAGAATAATATGATCCACACCAACTTCTACGCTAAGATCATTTTCGTCGTGGAAACCATTTTACTTTTAACAAGCGCTGTCGCCATTGGCTTAAGGGATATAAGTAGGGAAGCATCAGTTTCAAAAATGTTAGCTTACCTTCTAGTCGGAGTTATAATTCTGAAATTCGTTTTGAGAAGTAGAGGATTATTCTACACCGACCTCACTTACCGTATGTGGATTCAAATCAAAAACACCATAGAATTGTGCGGCGAAAGTAATATAAAATACTTCAGTAACAGGCGCCTGTACGCTACCATATTTGTGATTACCTCATTAATTATATTTCCTATAGTTCTTAATTCTATTCTTTATCTCGGCAACTACGTGAATTTGGAGAACCTCATCATTTACTGGACTGCTTATGTCGTAAATATGCCTTACCTTGCTTCCAGTCAAGAATTCTTCTATTTAGTTACTCTGATGGCAGGGTATTTTGACCAGTTAGATCTGAATTTAAAACATTCGATGAAATCTTCAAAACTGATTGGAACGGAAAACAACAATAAGAACACTCTAAAGGAAATTCTGAAATGTTACTTTACGGTCTGTAAGACCGTCAAAGACATATCGGGAAATTTTGTACTAATGATTGTTATTGTAATTGGAGAAGTGATGATGATCCTTATAATGCACAGTCATAGTGTAATGATGGAGATCTATCATAAAACAAACACTGAACTGTTCATCTTTAAAATTGGATTTACAATATTCTGGGCTGCGACGTATCTCATCTTTTTGGCTCAAACCTGCGTAACATGCTACCTATGTCGGTGCAAGGTATGTGTTTCATAATTGTGCACAATAAACTAATACGCACCGTTGTTTTTGTAACATAACGTTGTGGCAGTATTTAACGCCTTCTCTTGTTGCTACCCAATTTGGTTTTCTTTTTTTCGCAAATATTTTGAATCAAGTTAAATAAATATAAGAGATAAGTATAGTACTTTACGTGCATGCGCTTTCGCTAAATTGTCAATGATATTCTTTTCGTGATTTACGAGGATCAATCAATAAATGCCCATATTTCGAGGCAGGTGGCGGTGCTGAGCGATTTTGAAATTTCAGGCGGCTTCATAAATTAGTTTTGATAGAGTTTTTGTAGAAAATGGAAAAGCAAAAATATCGTTTAGTAATTTGTTTTCTGTTTTTGGAAAAAAATTAAAGCGAAATTTGATGCTGTCTACGGGAATCCTTTACCATCTGTGTCAACTGTTAGGGACGATCCCGAACCCGAAAATTCAAACTTTGGGAACACGTAGATCACCTATAGGTATGTACTACGCAAATTTTTTCTTGCGGAAAAACATTTTGAGTAGATGAAATGAATCCTTGAAAATTGGGATTTTCTACTATGCCTATGCTAACGCTAGCTTTTTTTCTACCTCTTACCGAGCGATGCGTATAAGTTTCATAATTTCTTGAATTTCCGGGGGTTCAGGATCGTCCCTTGTCAGAAAGAAACAATAATTTTCAACACTGATGTTTTAGTTAAGGCATATATACCTTATACCTTTTTTATACGATCGTCAAGTACTCACATTAAGCCGTCGAATTACGAGTAAATTAGAATAAATTATTCAAACGTACACATTAATTTGCTAGTCTTGTAACCAATGTATCGGAGAATATTCCCCGCGAACAATTTAGACGGCTTCTAGCAACACAATCAAGATGGCTACCAATGTAATTGCGTCCCTTAAACCATTAGAAATTATTTTAAGGCTACTTGCGTTGATTAACTTTAAAATTTATAACGGCACAATAGAATTAGTAAGCAACAAGAAGTCCTATGGATTTATATTATTTGATGCGATATCGGTGGCCTTTGGAGGTATACTGGGTATAAGAACTAATGCCACCTCCAATAAAACGTTTATAAATGCGATATCCAAGCTATACCTATCATCTTACACTCTAAAATTTATCGTCATCAATATAAGAAGGTTCAAATTTGGTCATAGAAACGTACATCAGATTTGGAGGATGTTAGAAGACATGGAAAAAGAATTTCACTGCATCGGGATTCGGCCAAATTATTGTCCTTGGAATTACATAGGCGTCATCATGCTCTTAGTAGTTTTCATTCACAGAGTTGTGAGCAGTACTATAATTACGGTCTTGGTATTAGAAGAGTTAGATCTGATCAGCGTGGTCCCCACCATTATATCCACATTCCTCGACATTGCCTTGGTTGTGATGAGAATTGAGTTTACGACTTATATCCTTATTCTCCGAGTATTTTTCAAAGAACTTGTGAAGTACTACAGTAATGTTCTCAATAGTAATCAGATAAGCCCAGTTTGCATCTCTGAATTGCAAAGTACGTATAGGAAACTGTGTGAATTGAAAGGAAAGATAACAGATGCATTTTGGCTACCAGTGTTGGCCGTTTTTATTGACTGCGCCCAAACGTTGATGACACACGTCCAAAATCTATTGTCCAAAACGTACGGAAGTAAAAATACCATCTTTTGGTTTTTCGATTATAGATTTTCAATCGTATGGATTTTACAAGCGTCCTCAGCGTTGTTATACATTCCAGTTACCAGCTTTGCTTGTTACAAGAGCGTAAGTTTGAAATTTTACTAATTTATGCCCATCTTGTACAGTGTACACTATAATGAAGTGCGTATACAAGTTCAGTATTCAAAACAAAACAAAAACATTATTCATTACTTAATTAAAAACATGTAAATTATATTTAGAGCAGGCATAAATGGTTGACATTAATTTTGTATTTAGAAGACAAATATCGTTGACGTAATCAATACATTTCTCATTTAATTGAAAGTGCACCCAAACCCACTTACTCTTCTATCGATCCTTGTAGAAGAATGGTCGAAAATTTAATTTCTTCGCATAAACCGTTACATAAGGTCCTAAAGTTATTCGGTCTGCTCCATTTTTCTATAGACCATGGGTTGGTACTCCAAGAAGATGTAAAACACTCTAAATTCATCGTAATCGACATACTTCTACTGTCTTTCTCTATATATCTTGCCTTTAGCACGAATTCCTACCAGAGGGATCTTCCACGGCGGGTGTATTACGTGTTTTTAATTCTGCGAATTTCAAAATCACTAACCGCCAACATACGAAGATTGACGCAATGGAAGGCGATATTTTCGGCATGGAAAAATTTACAATGTCTGGAGAGGGAACGTGGTCGTATGGGAACGGTGGTAAATATCAAACCTATTAGAATTCTCATGTTACTAGTATGCATGACGATGGCAATTACGAGATGCTCGGAAATTGCAGTTTTTCTAATCTTTTATCCAAACGCTAGTTTCTACGACAAGATCGGCGTGGCGATCATATCCATCGACGATTTGCCATTGGTTATAACTGTAGCGGAATATACCACTTTCCAGGAATATTTTACGAAATTGTCCCAACTTTTCGAAAAATATCATCGAAATAAAAATGTTACATACACAAAGAGGTTGCAAAAATTCTAACAATACAAAGCTACAGTTTGATATCCAAGTCATACGATAGTTTAAACACAACATATTGGTTCAATGACGTTAAGTATTCACTTATTTGGATGTTCGAGTACCTTCTATCGCTTTTGTGTATTTTAATACCGTCACATTTGTGCCATTTTTAGGCGTGCCATTAATTTTTTTTTTAATATTATATAGTGCCACGAGTAAATCTTGATCTTTCATTCCAGGCGAATAAAATTAAAGATACGTTGAGGAATTTGGAAACCACTGGTAAAAATCTTGAACATATGAAGAACGTAAGTCACTTATGCAAGACCTATTTCGAAAAGATTTTATATATATATATATATATATATATATATATATATATTTATATCTATTTTAGCTGAAGTTATTCTCACTTCAAATTTTGCACGAGGATTTCAAGATCGCCCCAGCTGGTTTGCTCACTCTTGATTTAGGTTTGGCTTATGTGGTAAATATATTATTGCCAGTATCTAGTGTTCAAATAAATTGGTATTTTGTTTCAGATCTTCGGCACTTTGACCTCGTATATTGTAATTATCATACAGTTCGATATTATGTATTTCAAATAGAACTCTTTTGTTGTTGGTAGTTCCTTTTTGTATTTCATTGGTCATCGTATTTCGATGTTTGTTTGTAGCGTGTTTGTCTTAATTCATTAATAAATACAGCGTAATCTTCGCTCTGCATTTCACATTAATCCGATTAATCATTGCAATATTAAGTGTTATCATTGATTTCCTATTCGAAAGTGCCTGTTTAATGGAATTAAAAAAAAACAGCCATCAAGTATGCACATAATCTAGCATTTTTTAAACTGATTTTGAAAATTATTAGGCTCTTATTGTACAATATCGTTGCTGCAATATAATTAGTAGGTCATTAAACATAAGTTTGATCGCTTTCTTTTAAAGAATTTAGGTTTCCGGATTGAAACCTAAATTCTTTAGACCTTTCGCTCTCAGTTGCATAGAGCTTCTTCTGGGCTGCTGAATGCAACTGAGAACCAAACATCGGCAGCCTAATATTACGACGCGGTTTCAATTCGGAAATCTAAATACTTTAAAAGATAGTTCTAATATATATTAGCATGTACATAACATATGGCATCTATCTATATACGCTCATTGAATAAATTGCTATTTATATGAACACTTTTGAATAACATTTCTTGTCGTTACATGTTTATTCACTCACTAATGAATACATCAGTGACTCATTGGTACTCGTACATATGAAACTAATTCATTTAAGCTTGTAATAACGCTTATTATTATCGATTTCGAAGCGACAAGTACCGGTTTAATTATATGATGAAATAACCATCAAACCTAAGGTACGCACATACGTACCTACAGCATGGCGAGAAATATAATTTCACATCTTAAATCGTTACGTAATCTTCTAAAAATATTGGGATTTCTGGATTTTGACATCAAATATTCCCAAGTACAAGAGAAAGGGAAGAAATATTACATGCCCATTTACGCAGTGATCGACATCATTTTAGAACTGATTTATATAACCTACGGGTTCGTTTTTAATCCCTACATTACAGATTTCGCGAAAACGACGTATTCTATGTACCTGGGCTTAGCTGCTACGAAGTGCCTGGCGTTCAATTTCAGGAGACTGATGAGAAGGGAACGTATTACCAACATTTGGAAAGAATTTCAACATATGGATTCAGAGTTAGACCTTCTCGGCGTACGCTCAAACATTTCGGGTATCAAAGTTATGGCGTCGATTATCATGATATCATTCGTTGGTTTAAGAATCCTGCAGTTCACTGCGTTCAAGGGATTCGATGATGAAACTTTCATAACCAGAGCAGCCATGTTTATCTTCTTTAGAGTACAAGATATACCTTCAATCGCAGTTGTAATCGAATACTCGATTTATCTACTCATTCTGCGCCAATACTTCGATAAATGCTCTGAGTTCTATGAAATTTCTCATAGTAATCATGATATTGATCGAACCATATGTTTTCAAAAGAAATATATTGAAATATGTGATCTTACCTCACGAGTAGTGAACACTGTGGCCATACCCGTCGTTGCTATCACTTGCGACGCCTTCTTTTTACTGGCTTCGCGGTTACACGGCGTAGTATCTCGGTTATATCACAGCATGAACACCACAGATTCGTTCTATGATGTCAAATATTCGACGCTTTGGTGTGTCGCATCATGTTTGCAGTTTTTTAGCTTTTTTCTAACTTCTTACCTGTGTTATCGAAGTGTAAGTCGAAAAATATTGACGATATCTTAGTCTTTTTTAGTGTGAAACTTTATTATTTCCCATGTTATATATTTTAGGCAAATAAAATGAAAGATACACTAAGAAGATTAGCTCCTAAAAACCCTCTCTTCATAGAAAACGTAAATCAACAAGGACTAATTGTAAAATAATATAAGTGATATGCATTTTCTTTCAGATGAAGCTGTTCTCGTTACAAATTTTACATGAGGACTTCAAAATTGCCCCATCTGGTCTATTCACTATTGACTTAAATTTAGTTTATGTGGTAGGTGTTCTAGAAGTATTCTAGATACTCATTTAGGCGTAAACTTGTTTCAACTAACGTCTTATAATTTTAGATTTTTGCTACCCTAACATCATACATAGTAATCCTCACACAGTTCGACTTAATGTTTTTCAAATGACACTAGCCCGCCAAAATGAACTGATGTTTACGAAGAGTGCAGCTTATTTTTGACCTGTCGGTTTAACTGAAACTGTTTTCTGTACAGAGTGTCACAAATAATATTACAAAAAATACGTTTGGAAATATACGATGAAAGCAATCATATCTAGCGATTTTATTAACGGCAGAAGAAAATTTATCCTTATTGCTGCCATAATTTAATATGACAAATAATTATGTAAAAAGATCTCAGCTGGCAGGTGCTTAAAGCCTAAACTAGAATTAAAAACAAAGACGTATATTAGACAAAATCTATATTTCTATTTAATTCTGGCCTGATATGTTTTTTAATACAAAATCTAATAAAATAAGAATGCAGCTGGTTTGTTGTATTTCAATATCGACGTGGAAGTTTTTCTAATTTTCACAACATTCCTTATCTAACATTCTTTTACAAATTCATCAATATTGATAATCCAGTGTTTAGTCATTCGTTCAACATCGCAGACCAATCCAATTTGTCTTGCAATAATGCTTATTATTATTATCGATTTCCAGCTAACAAGCTTATTTAATTATACTTTAACTATTAAGCTGCAATCTTACACGTAGCTAGTCGATTTTACAATATGGGGAGGAATATAGTTTCGCGGCTAAAACCATTACGCGATCTTTTAAAAATATCGGGATTACTCGATTTTACGGTAAAATATCGCCGAAGAGAAGAGACAGAAAAGAAATATTACGGGTACCTCTACGCGCTTACGGATATTATAGGAACAAGCGTCCTTATACTCTACGGATTAATTTGCAACCCGTACGTTAAAGAGTTTGCCAAGACCACATCCCGTATTTATCTAAGCTTAGCTGCCATAAAATGTCTGACAACCAATTGGAGGAGATTGCTGAAACTGGAACATATCAGCAAAATTAGGACGAAGTTTCGGGATATAGATTCGGAGTTAAGCCTTCTTGGGGTAAATACGAACCTTTCAAGCGTTAAGGTTATCGCATCACTTATCGTGATATCCTTTATCGGCGTAAGAATTCTCCAGTACGTTGCATTCGGTATTTTCAATAAAGAACATTTAAAATACGAATTAATCATGACAATCCTCTTCAGACTGCAGGACGTAGCCCTAATCGCAGTTATAATCGAATATTTAGTTTATCTTCTTATACTACGGCAATATTTCGACGAATTCTCTAAACTTTATAAAATTTCGAAATGTACATAGATATTAATCGAGTAAGATATTTGCAAAAAAAAAAAATAGAATTATGTCAATTTACCGCTCAAGTATTAAGCGCTATAGACGCTTCCCGTCCCACAAACGATACCCGTCATCGGTATTGTTTGTGAAGCCTCTTTTTTTCTCGCCTTGCAATCGCAGGGTGTACTTTCTCGACTATATTACAGTGTGAATACTCTATTATGCTAAATATGCCGCGCTCTCGTGTTTTGTAACGTGCCTGGTGTTGTTTAGCATTTTCTTAACATCTTGTCTGTGTTATCGAAGCGTAAGTTGAAAAACGTCAACGTTTTCGATGGAATTAACTGGATGCTTAATATTATAGGCGAACAAAATGAAAGATACACTAAGGAGATTAAATATAATTTCCAGGGATTCGTCATATATAAAAAATGTAAATTAGTAGCACCAATTATTACATGTACTTGTATATAGACGAAACTCTTCTCGCTTCAAATTCTACATGAGGATTTCAAAATAGCTCCATATGGCTTGTTTGCTATTGATTTAAATTTAGCTTACGTGGTAAGCTCTTAACTTCCTTATATCGAAAGTTAATGTTACCCTCTCATTATTTCAGATCTTCGGTACCTTAGCATCGTATGTAGTAATCATCACACAATTCGACATAATGTACTTTAATTGAAATTATGGATTTCTGCAAGATTTAAACAGTGCTTACAAATCTTTAAAGAGTGCTGGTTTAATGTAGATTTATGTTGGTGCTTCTTCTACAAAATGTATTATGCATATCCGAAGGTTTTATTCGTTATAGAAAATAAATCGTAGCTAACACTCAAGTGTTAACGAGCATAATATCAATATTATAATTCACGAAGACTTTCGAAGACGTTCACTTTTGAATCAAACTGGAACAATATAATGGTATGAGTGCTAACAGCAGCTACGATCTACAAAGGAAAAACACCAGAAACAAATTAGAAATATTAGAGTAGAGAATCATAACACTAAACTTACAGAAAATATTATTCTGACATCGATATCAAAAAATCCAGCTGCTGTAAGCTCGATTTTTTCGTGAAACAGTTGAAGAGCGAAGTTGTTTGCCTGCAATTAAATGATTGGATTGCAGCTACGAAATTTGAATTGTTCGAAACGAAATTACCTCCGTTTTTACCCGAAAACTTCTTAAAGTAGCCACCTTGTACAGCGACGACATTAATTTGGACATCTACAAATAAAATTCCAAACTGACCGTCTAAGCTTATTGAAAATATAGAAATACCACCTCGTTAATGCATAAGTGAGAATTTATAATGCTGGCTAATAACTTCAGAATGACGGCTGTTTGTACAAGTGTCATCATCACTAAGATGATCAAATCTTCTTCACCAACGGCAGGAAAGGCGGTGATCCATACGAACATATAGAGGCACATCTGGATGAAATGGAAGGTAAAACTAAGTAGCAACTGGATCGATAAGATCTTCTTGAACTCTCGCAGATTTTCGCATAACTCTTGATGGATTTTCGATAAACATCGTAAAATTTGTACACATTTCGTTTCATCCGCGTTATGCAGAGAAGAATATAGTGGTAAAGTATCAAGAAATTGTATTAGATAGCGGCTAATACCAGAAAATAACGAGCGGTAAATTAAGATACCATTTACAAATTGTCCATGAACAATTTGTAAAGCAACCGAAGCATACGTCATTACTATAGCGGTCGCGAAGAGGATGTAATTTCCATCGACGAAAAAACCCACTGCTGTACAAGTCATCCCAACGATTTCTAGAATCCCACAAACCGAAAGAGGTATGACTGACACGAAAGCGATCATCTTGTGTGGTATCTCAATTTGGAATTTGCCCTTTAGTACTTGTTCAATCTTTCGCAATTCATTAAAAGTGTCGGTAAAGTTGTTCGCGTACAATTTACTTAAGATGAACTGGCTACTGATGGCACCTACAGCAGCTAGATGGAGTAGCTTCTGAGTTACGTCGTATAGTAACGACATACTTGTGAAAGTCTCCAACCAATACAGCGACATATAATTAATATAAATCACAACAATTATGTGAATTGCACTAAACACGATAAAATATCTTCTTGAAAACTTAAAACGTGTTTTATTCTTATCTCTTCCCTCTATGAAATAAGGAGCTTGACCAAAGAACAGCGAAATCAAATACATGGGATAGTATGCCGTGAATATGTCGGACGTTCTATTCATTGCTACCGCTGTGCCAAATGCAGCTTGTAATCGTTTAGGCGATTGTTTGCGTAATAGTAACCATTACTCAAGTAGTTCCGTGATACCAAATTTCTCGATAATTAAATACAACACAATCAATAACAATAACGGAGGGTGCACTAATTGTTACTTGACGTGAGATCTTTTTAGAATATTAAAATTTATTGATTCTTCTACTATAGAACGTGAATATCCTCTTTAGATTCTTACGGGAAAAAATTCTGGTTATTATATTATCCATGCTAAAAGCATAAATATAAGAGGGATGACCTGCTCATAACTGCGAGGGATAGGAAACATTTGAAAGAAACGTTGCTAAAAGTTCGAATAGGTAGACGAAGAGGTTTAGCTGCAAATAGAAAGACCAAACAAATGGAAATAGAGACAATGCAAGGAAAAATAATAGAAAATTAGAAATTGGTGATTTAAAATTTGAATTAGTAGAAAATTTTAAATACCAAGGAACAACAATCAACAACAAAAATAACGGAAATATAGAAGTTACGCAAAGAATTCAGGCAGGACATAGAACACATTACAAATACAAATCACTTATATAAAGCAAAAGAATAAAGAACATATACAGAATATATACAGAACTGCCATTGGACTAGTAATGCGGCATGCAGCAGTATCTATGACACTAACGACCAGAGAAGAAGAAAAACTAAGAGAAATACGTAGACGGGCCCTAGGAAATAGGAAATTAATACGAAATGCTAATGAACCACTAGATAGAGGAAATTCTAAAGGAAGCAAGTGGAACCCGAATACAAACAGTAGTAGGTGTAGAACAAAAGGCCAATGGAAAGACCAGGTAATAAAGGATATACACAATACAGAAGTTGAACAATGGCCAGAACAAATATAGAATGGGAAAAAAATGGAAGGAGATCAGTGATGAGGCAAAGTCAAGCAGTCAACTAAGAGACAAGCTAGGAAAGAAAACCCTAGACTGTGTTATGCACAATTTTTTGCGTCCATCCTGTATCACGATTTCCTTACAAACTTTTCTTCCAAAATGATCCGTAGCTAGACAACCCGCATTGCATAGTGCGAATTATCTTCACAATGTCTTTGTCCCAATTTTTCATCACTTTGCTACAAATATTCTAAGAACGTAATTTTCCACAGTCAATTTTCCGTACATATCAATAGAGGTCGTTACATAATATATTTTCATGAGAACATCTTATTGAATAATTATACAAGAAAAATTATAGAACGTACAGATTAAAATGTTAATTTCTAAACCGTAATTTGTTGTTTTCTCTGAGTACTTTTCCGTTGCAAGCTACGGTACTAGGCTGAATAATTAAGTAGGTAGAGTTGTCGCCCTAGCGTAAAATTTTCCGTGAAACTTTCTGGAAACGTGCCTCGGATTCCCACTCCCAAGGCTGCGTACGAACTTTTGTGAGTATCTGTGGGTGGCGCCTTCCAATAAGGTGGCTTCTGCCGCGAGAGCCAACCATTTTCATTGCGACCTACGACCTTCGCCGACTGGGCAAAGCGGCCTCGAAAGTTCGACTATTGTACCATCGACCCCAGATTGACGCACGAGTTAGCCTACAGTACGGTAGGTAGACGCGGCGTAGTTAAGAAACGCGATTTCACGCCTTTATTTTCACCCCTGATTTAAATTGGAAGGCGTAGCAACTGATCCCCCACAAGAACTGAATTAGAAGAGCTCAATTGGAGTGGTTAATATCCCGTAAGGAATGTATAACATCATACACTTAAGTGAATTAACAATTATGATATATATAAGCACGGTGGGTTGTTAAGAGTTAAATAATCTGAGGGGCGTGTTGTAATTCAAGAACATATAAAATAGATTAAAAGTAAAGCAATCAATTTATGTAAAAGCAACTTCCACAAAGTTCTAAGCATATGGTAATGACAACACGCTTAATGATAATCGTTAATTAAGCACATACGTACAAGCAAAGCTAGCAACAGTAAAGCTTCACTTATTTTGGAGCAATGTCGAAAGACATTCTTTACATAGTTTATCCTATATATCAAGCAGGGAGGTTCATCGGAATGGTGCCATTGCCAATTTTAAGCACTGGAAAGCTACGTTCGGCGTATATTTGCATTGCGTATTACGTTATAGCCTACGCATTTCAAATTGTAATCGTGGGTTTATTGATATGGTGTATGATCAACGTAGTCCCGGAATACTATGAGTTGACTTCGGTTTTGGTGTCCTTGGCATACACGGCATCCCTTGTTTTCAATAATCTTGTCTATTTGGCGGACATTATCAATAAGGTTGTTTATCGAAATGAGATTGCAAACGTTTTCACCCGCTTATATCAACAAGATAAAGAGATGAGTAGACTGGGCTTAAGACTACCTTACGACATCCTCAGGAGACGGAGTTTGCTCTACTTCATATTTTATATAACTGCCGTCTTACTGAACCTCGCAGTCTGTTGGTGGTACGTTTTGGAAAACAAGACGATTTGGCACTTCATTTATGCAGCTGTACTAACTTACATCAGCCTCTCCCAAGCTACATCGATATCCATCTATTTCGGCATGGTCCTCACAATAAAGGACATGTTCCAGAACATCACAAACTCCCTGCTAAAGAACTTCCTGTGTAGCAAAAGAGCAACGACATTGAGTGACTATGGCGATGTTCAGCTTTTAGAAAAGCTTGTGATTTGCTATCAGAACTTGACGGACGTCTTGAGAAAATTCAATGAGACGATTTCGTCTCAAATTGTGTTCTTGATAGGATTGTATTTTTCTAACGTGACTGTGCAACTTTTAACATTCGTACAAATTGGAATGTATTTTAATAATATAGTCACCTTCATATTAGGAATATGCCTCTTAATATTCAAAGAGATATTGAGACTCTGGTTATTATTACGAGCAACAGATAGTTGTCAAAAGCAGGTAACTTTGATTTATATTTATGCAATTTTTTTGAAAAGTAGCCTTTCCTCCGTTTATAGGAAATATGTCTGAAGAAAATGTTGTATAAAATAGTAACTCATAATCGTAGCACTGAAATCAGGAACAAGGTACGGTGAATTTCTAAATTAAATAATTTGATTTTTTTAGTACTACTACTTCGTTATATTTGAGTTGGTGGAAAATAGAAATACAAAAATTTTAATAATTTTATTGTAGATACGCGCATTTTCTTCGCAACTCCTTCACGATAAAATTGAAATCACAGCTGCTGGTTTTTTTCGTCTAGATTTAACGGTTCTAGTTTCAGTAAGTTCATAAAAATGAACCCCGTAACGAAAAGGATTCATTGTATAAAACGTTCGTATTTTGTTGTTGTTGTAGATCTTATCAGCTGTGGTTACTTACTGCTCAATATTGTACCAGTCAAATCCCAGCGTGCCCTATACATAATACATCTTCGGTGCGGCGAAAACAGAGGAAAAGGAACTTATCCAAAACAGATAGTCAGTCTTCATTAAGAAAAAAGAAATTTATTAAAACTGTATTAACGTATTTAAATGTGATTAAAATGCGTTAAATTCCAAATCTAATATTTATTTCGGGACCATGAAGCTAAGTTGTCAGCGACGACTGCACCTGTTCAGTCAAATCCCGAAGATAGTAAGGTAATTTAAGATATGATAGAAC
This sequence comes from Oryctes borbonicus, assembly GCA_902654985.2. Taxonomy (NCBI): domain Eukaryota; kingdom Metazoa; phylum Arthropoda; class Insecta; order Coleoptera; family Scarabaeidae; genus Oryctes; species Oryctes borbonicus. Next base: position 274,131 of record LR736887.1, on the reverse strand, counting down.
AGAATTTTAATAGAAATAAGTGGAGGTGGCGTTCAAGCGGCGCTCCTGGGGGACGTTGTTTCTGTACCTCGTACGTAAGAACTTTAGGAAGCATGTGCTGATCTATTCAGTACAGTAGCGATTCAAATTAACGATTGCAAGAGATCCAAACACGTGAAATGACATGAAAAAAGACCAACAGAATTGTGTCATTGTCTTATGTGCCTGTAAGATCGCATATTAGCCAACGAATGAGTGAGTTTGTATACACGATTTCATTATCGGAGCCTACCTAACTGCATGTACGTAAGCTATCGATCTCGGATCGAGCCTCATGCTTGCAACTCTCTCAGAGTACCTTTTCTGGAGTTTACCTCCTCCAAATGTGTTGAGTGGAGTGTTTAATATTTTTATGGCCGGCCAATTAATTTTTCAAATAATTATTGCAATCTGTATAATATAATATGCTAAAATTTTTTATATTAGTAACTTCAATGAGGATAATACATACACTCGCACAATTGTTGAAAAATATGTTTATAAGTTTATTGTGGGAAACGTTACAAGTTTTGCGAAACACGTGATCACCAAGCTAATTATTTGATAGAATCTCCACACTCAATTGAACGATGCCCAGACGTTTCTAGTCGAAACATTTCTATTTGCGTCAGTAGTACATGAGATATTAATTTACACATATTCATTGACGAAACGATATTTGCTGTACTCGTCTCTTGCTGCGTCTAAAAAGAATTCAGTAGCGTGAAGCAATTTCTCCTTATACATTAACATTTAACTTGATTGTATTTTATCTAAAGTACATTACATCAAACTGAATAATAATGACAATATATGACATCAATGTGGCAAGAAGCTGAAATTAAAAAAATATATATATTTTTAAATGTACCATTAAAAACTGTTTCCTCGAATTTACCGTATAAGCCAATTCCAGATCAAGAGAAAATGAACCTGCCACGCCAACTCTAAAGTCTTGATGTATAATTTGAAGTCCAAACAGTTGTACCTAAAATACGAAGCGAATTATCTTAGTTCGTAAAAAATTACCCGGATGTATTCCTTACGTTTTTCGGAAATAAAACATTTTTGGAAAGTAGCTGGCAGTTTTGGAAAACTGTTTTGATTCTATTGGCCTGGAAATGGAATAGTATTAAGCATGAAAGTAGGTGAACCAATATGCTTACACTCCTAAAGCATAAATAAGATGACACAATTACTGCAACGAACGCAATCGAACATTCAACGAACGAAACCATGGAGTACTTAATGTCGAAGAACCATAAGTTGCTTTTCTTGCTATGGTAAAATGTTGATATAAAATTATAGCCGTGTATTGCGACAATTAGGACACCTTCGTTGATAATAACTATTAAAGGATACCACGTGACTTTTAGAATCTGATCTGTTAAAGAACACAATTTAATATACGTTTTTTGACAACGTATTATACCGCATGTATCGTTATTCCTTTTCGATGCCATTTTATCGTAGTATCTAGTTAACTGCTCGAAATATTGCTGCAAAATTAGCATGTAAGTTAGATATTCTGCTTTTACAGCGAATAAATTAACATCTAGAAACACTAAAATCGTAAAACTAAGTATATCCTCGTTGTTGGACCGATCCGAAAGAACACCAAACAGAACAATTCCTGACATTCGTATAACAACTAGAGTCACAACAAGTGCGACTCCAATATACTTAACAATTCTGTAATGCATTTTAATCCCAATTGTTTGGAATTCTTCCTCGAGAGCAGATAATTTCATCCAAATTTGAAAACTATCTTCTCTATGGTTGAATCTTCGGATGTTAGCAACGATCATCTTAACGGTGCTCAAAGTTACGTATAAATAAGAAATGATCTTCACCAAACTTGAATTGATGAATGTGTTGCTTTGCAGACTCATTGCTACAGTCAGGAGTATGACGTCAAATATAAGAAATCCATAACATCCTGTTGTTTTAATTTTGCGAATTGACTTGTTATTTAATTCGAAATTAACAATTCCAACTAATTTCAAGATCTGATGTAGAGGTTTCAGGGCTGAGTACAAGTTTGTCGCCATCTTTATTCTATCTGCTGCCTTAACTAGTGTTTGCACGAAGGTTTATGGTACGCTAATAATGATTAACAACATGATGAAGTATAAATGATAAAGGAGGCGTTATGTATATACAGGTATACCAACACGATAAAATTAATCGATAATTATTGACTGCTCATGCTGCTCCATATATTTTTAATTTTGTTAATGGTATTCATGTTTCTGTTATGAAATTATTACAAAATTACAAGAACAAAATCAATACCAACGGATTAGTTAATTAATTTTTCTGAACATGACTTTTATTATTCGATTTTTTTATATTTTACAATATTAACATTTACGAAAAAACTCGCAAGCTTATCTTGATTTTTCAACTAATAACATTTACATTTATTTATTAATTTGTTTGTGCGTTAAAGGTATAACTATAATCTTCTTAAGCATCTCCGAGAAACATCCCAAGGGTATTTACGTTTGAGGCGTATTGATATAGAATAGTTGCATAAGTTACTACGACTGAAAGCATCTGAAACAGATACAATAAAATATGAAAAAAGGATTGCAAGACATACAGAGAGACTTTTATCCATGTCTCTATTAAAATCAGTGTATTCTAAAAATTCTAGCATTAACATAAAAACTTCGTTTAAATTGATATATATATGCAGCATGATCACTTACTGCGTGATCGAAAGAGCAACTTAAAGAAACACTTTTCAAATCACGGATATTACGAGACAAGTTTTGCGAATTCTAAAAATCTAAAAATTATGCTATACGGGGTGTAATAGTTCCGATCCGTCCTACACGTTACAGCGATTATAATTGTCTAGATCAATTTCTCAAGGGCGTTCTTCTACATTATTCAAAATAACTTTGTGTGTCTACGTTATACCAGGTTATCTTGTATAACGGAGACATCGCATAAAATAGCAGTAAATGCACAATAAAATACAAATTTGTATGAAAGTAATTATTTTTCAAACCAAGAAATATTGACAACAGCAGAAACTATGGAGTTGCTTACCGAAGAAAAAACAGATGCATCCACGATGAAAAATCCTGCAGCAGAAATCTCAATTTCTTCGTGAAGAATTTGCAAACTAAACGCATTTACCTAGAAAGGAAACCATAGCTTTAAACGCAATGATCGAATATAAGAAGCAAACCTCATTTTTCACATTTTCGTTTCTTCTGTTCATGATCTTATACAAGGTTCTCTTTAAGATATCCTCCTAGAAGAAATCAAATAGAATTATGAAACATTCCAGCTAACTTAATCTTACCTGTTTTTGACAATCGTTTGATACACATATCAAAATAGCAATCTTAATCATACAGGTGCATATAGTAGCCGTAATACTCAGAAAGAAAAACAAACCTATTCGACCAGCAGCCAATTCTTGAACTAAAATGAAAACCTCCATCGTGACGTAGCAGAATTGATTGCCAATTACAAGCAATAATTGTGGCGAAACAATTCTATTGTACTCCTTCAAAATGCTTGTTAATTGATGGTAATATGTCATGATTTTCTTCAAATGCATAGACTCTAGGTTGGATGAGAATGTCACTTTATTGCTAACATGCAAAATAGCCTTAATCAAAGACGCATTTAGATTACGAAACATGTCTCTGATTATTAAAACCGTTGTGAAGAACATCAAACCGAATATGGTCTCCGAAATAGAAACGTATGTACTATACAAAAGTCCAATGAATTGAATCCAAGTTATGCGGGAATTTTGGAACATGAGTAGTGCAATTATTAAACTATTATATCCATCAGCTATCAGAGATACACTCAGCGATAATAAACATAACGTTCTCAAACGAACGTAAGGCAATTTCAAACCCAGTCTGCCAAGCTTCTTATCCATTGCATCCAAACTACTAAATATCTGAATCGTTTGCTTACTGAACGCGTGTTTCAAGATTAAAAAGACAAAATAATGCGAATATTTCAGTATAAGTCCGAGAAAATACACAAGATACAGTAGCAGCGAAGGTATGTTATACTTTAACATGTTTTGGAAAATCCGCAACGCTATATAAATTCCAACTAGCGCCTGAATAATGCTGCTAACGACCGAATACCATTTGCTCAGCTTTAATCGTCTGCACTTTGGCGGGCCTTCTATGGAATACGCGAGAAATCCTGTGCATTTGGCTAGAATATACGCTGGATAATACACGTAAAAGATATCTTTTAAGTTGCGCATCGCTAGGTTAGCAATACTGTGTTGTTAGCTGGTTGTCACGTAATGATCTACTTTAATTATGGATGAAGGAGGTGTTTTGCGTTTGCATTTGTTTGTATGTAAACGATAAATGAACGCCGACGTATTTTCTGTTATTAACGATAGCAGTAATCGGTTAATTAATTGACCAAAGTAGTTTAATTATTATCTAACTTATATGATAAGATGCGTAATTTGTGCGCACTACAAATTATTTTGTGATCGTAAAACATTTTTTTTTTCTAAACATCATGAACTTAATAATTTGCAGTTTTGATTATTCTTTAAAAAAAAACACCGAAAATCGCCAACATAGATGTAATCCTTTTCTTATAAGAGGATATACAACGCTTGCTCAGAGGATTGTTTGTCTTTATGAATGCAAATTTTTCAAAATGGTTATTTCTTGTTGCGAGATCTAATCAACATTTTTGTATTTTACAATTGCATTAGCGTGTACGATAGCTCATAAATTCCATTTTTGGCAAAATATAAGTATAAGGGTGTGGATTAGGTATAAATTTATAGTGTGCTTCATGTAGATGTAGTGGTAGATACAAACTATGTCGCCATCTTTGAAGAAGATTGTTCAATAGTGCTTACTACAATACTAAAAGTTTCAAGAATTAACGGCAGCTTTTGTATTTTTTGGATAAACATGCAACAAGAGATAGATCTTTTCATAGGCGTTATGCAAGGTTTGGCAAAGATGCATCAGAATACGTAATTTCTGAACAACTTTTACGGAAAAAGTTAAACAAAGAACCATTTCAAGCTTTATATAAAATACCCTCACGTGATCTCACGTAGCAATTGTTTCCTTTATCAAAATCATTGCAAAAAATAGGCAGAAACATCGAATAATAAAAGGATTTTATTTTTAGTATTGTAGGAATTCTAACAATTTTATAATGGTCTTTTATGGACTTCCGTGTGAGAAGGTGCCACATAAGCCTTTCTAAAATGACGTGCCAATTGTTCGTAAATATAATCCCTAGAGGCCGGAAACCAATCCAAAAGATATATCCACTTGCTCCTGTCCAGTATCAAAATCCTGCATGAAAATCTCGCTTTGTAAGAACGTTCATGCGCGGTGCCGTATAAACCCTGAACCTCCCCAAAGCTCTTTCCAGCCGTCAAGATCTGCTGCTGGATCTCGTTATTGCCGTGTCTGTCGTAAACTATGACGTCTCCCTCTTGAATGAAGTACATACAGCCGTCGATATCGCCTTGCTCGGCTATATAAACCCCGGGCATGAAAACGTACGAATTTAGATGAGCTATAAGCTGTCTTATGAAATCGACGTGGGTCTTCTTGAAAAGGAAATGATTCTTTAGGTGTTTACCGTATAATTCGCTCATTAGATCTTGTTTGAGGTAGAGGGGACATTCGTTGATGAGTGTAGGCACCCAGGAACCTTGCGATCTAGTCCATAGCATTACATAGTATTTCCAAATTTGAGATCTTAGCATTAAAGACAGGGCAGTTGCCTGAAAATAGAAATAATAGACGTACATCATAGTGGAATAGTTCTACAATACTTTATTAACGTTAACACGGGATTTTTTTTTTTTGCTCCTACTTTGAAAGGAACTTGTTGCAAAATAGCGCGTCCCAGATCTGTCTTAATTGGCTCGTAAATCACCAACTGTTTTTTAAGTATCGTTCCTTAGATATTTTCTTATTTCGCGCTATATATTTTCGATGACATTTAAATCCACGCTACTTGAGGGCCAAGGCAAAACTATCTTCGGTTAGACAAACCACTGTTTGTTTATATGTGCGATATGATAGATGTTCAAGGAAGATGTTACCTCCGAAATGTTTTGCATCCTAGTAAGACAGAAAATTTCATTCGCCATCTAGAACTGAACGTACGCTGTGGACTATGATCTCAAACGTCAATATTTGGCTGTATCTTAAAATTTTGTTTTAACCATTTTATCGAAAAAGAAACTTCTTCGGAATAAAGTAATTAACTCAACAAGACTAAACACTTGCTTAGTTGTTAATTCTGGTTGTACTTCATTCATACAATTCAATGATAAAATTTATGTTAACAGCACAAATGATTCGCGAATTTGGAACGGTGTGTGGGCTATTTTGTTGGCTCACCTTGACGAACTGCAGTACGTGCTGCGCTTCCTTCTCATACTTAGCCATCACAAGCTTCTCCACGAGTAACATGCTCGCGAAACCGATGGTTAACGACAGTTGCGTAAATTGGGCAACGCAGACCATCAACACGGCCGCGATGAGCTGGGTACTGGTGGAAGGAACCATTAACCGCAGTCCGGTCCCGCTAAAGATACTTATGACGTACTGACAGGTGATCCGGAATGCGATCATCGTGTCGTTGGCCGTACTGAACTTGATCTTCTGATGGCTGATCATCTCGTTATATAGGCAGACTTCGTTTGGGCAAGCTACCTTCCACCTAGTGAACGAACAAATGAAAGGATTAGGAAGATTTCTATTTAGTGATGTGGAATTATTCGGAAAGGAAATGTGTGGAATATCGATAATATGCTCGGGAATATCGCTCCCGTCTACATTAAATGCCATCTCGATTAAGGTGATAACAATTTTGGAAATTTTTAAGCATATGCTGATCTCGCAACAATAGTAACAGAACTTCTAATGGACTAATGGCTCCTCTACAATGCCTGCACATCATACTACTTCCTTCTCAGAGCCATAAAATCATAATCGAATAAGCTTACCATATTAGTATCATTACATGCAACAGCAAAAGTAGAGTATACATCAAGTAACTCCAACGCAGGTGCTTGCTGACAATCAACGTGTTTTTGCAGTTCGTATAATACTTGATCATAAAGAGGAATCTAAAGACCCTGTTGATCCAAAACAGCCTGTACCAATCGTCGTCCATCTTCACAAAACTAGCGATTATCTCAAATGGAAAACAGGTAAATATGTCCAGCCAAAATCCGGTACCCGACTTGACGTATTGATGCCATATCGAGCTAAATACCTTTACTTGCAGCCCTGAGTCGGAGTCAATATAAGATAGGTGGCATCCGATGATTATCTTAAATAAAAAGATGCCATCGAAGATGTACATGTACATGTAATACTTGGCGATATCTATATCACCGACTTTCACGATCATAGTTGCTATGATCAGTGAAGATATGGTCGCTATGTGCACATTAGCTAAGTAGTTGTAAGTGCGATACCAAATATTATCCATACCGATCAAGAAAAATAGGAAATTGTCCACCCAACCTGGTTGGTTAACTTCGTTACCTTCAAGCTCGTGTATGGCAAAGGAATTGGAAATTGATATTGGCAGAATGTATTCCATATTGAGGAGTGTGGATCGTTTCAACTTTTTCTTGATTTCTGGGAAGTTAGCGATTATATTGTTGAACCTCGTGCAATTTATTGCTAAGAGATCAACATGGATAACGGCTTTAGCGCATATGGTCTGTCTAGTCATGCCGTGTTGCTTTAAACACCCAAATATGCCACCAGTAGTAAGAGTGCACAATTTATCGTTGGCTACGGATATGTCTACCACACCTGTTCAAGAAGAAACGTAGAATTTATTATTCTGCTGTATAGTGTAATTGATGCGCTGTGATCTTAAATGGGATATGCACCTACCTTTATACACTACGTAAATAGTATCTCCAACATCGTTATAGCGAATTATATACGCGTCCTTCTTGAAATGCAGCTCTTCAAATTCCGCGCTAATATGCCTGATAACGCTAACTTCTGCACCCTTGAAGATCTCGCACAGCCTTAACGTCTTCGAGTAGAGATAATAGGTGAAATCTGCCGTTAGTACCGGGTGAAACGATTGCAAAATGGAGGTGGACGTGTATCCCTTGGTCCTCTTCCAGATATACTCGTAATGGGAGACGATCTCGTTGATTAAATTTTTGCTGACATAGTTCCGTTTGACGAACTTTAACAGCACCTTGATATCGTGCTGGTATTGGACGAGCATGGTATTGCCACCAATCTGGAAGAACAGATGGATAAACCAAATGAAAAGATTCTCGTTATTAAAATCTGAGTGAAATAAGAAATTTATTGACAAAGTGGTATTAGCAACAAAACTAAATGTTTTTTTCCATTGCAATGTTATGTTCAATTAAAAAGTAATACTCACCCTAGAACTGGTAATTTTAGCCAAAACAAACCAACGTAGGGCGAACAACACAAAAGACATGGCAATCATAAAGATAATTTCTTCTTTCGTTCTAAACATGTACAAACTAACCACACAACTGGCAAAGATCGACAATACAATATAATAGCTAACTACCGTGTTAGTATACACCTTGACCTCATCTCTTAATAAATCTTGGCTTTCCAACCAAGAATCATTGGAGCACGTCGTGATCATTCCAACATTTTCCTCCTTGCAAGAGAAGGCCAACAAGAACAGAGATAGGACTGCCAGTATGACGAAAACCAACAGTACGTACTTAACAATGTGGAAAAGGATGGCCCTTCCTTCTTTGGAGCGATTTTCCAAGTACGTGATCCCGTTGAATATTCTGTAAAACAACAGAGGTCGCGTCATATTGGCCATGAGTAGTAGCGCTTGGTTCTTCTGACGGGTGCCGAACATATAGTGCAGTCGTAGCTCGCCGAACGGAAAGATGCATAGGAAATCCAGAAAGAAGGAGGTCTTCAGGTAATTCATGCACGTATAAAGCGGATGGGTGACCAGAATCCCGTTCTTATTGTAATAGGCCGTGTGTAATCTGATGTAGAAGTCCACCAAACCGACGCAGAAAAAGATTCTCTCTAGCGCTCGGTGCACTTCGAATATTAAACTGAATTTCATGAAAAATACAACGTAGAGCACGTGGCTTAGAGACAAGAAGCACCTAACGATCTCCCAAGTCGAGTAGAATCGTTGTGTTGGTACGAAGGTGCGTTTCAGCATAACGTGACGGATAAACTTCCATTTTCCTACGAAAAAATAGTGATTAAGTGTTAATTGATTTCTGCAGCACTTTTAAACGCATTTGTGTCAATAAAACAATGACCCTGGTTGAATTTATTAGATTCAGTTTAAGTGCTTAATATATCAATTATCGTGCTCTTCAAGAAGTAATAATTTTCTCTGCAGGGCATCAACATTTTTCTCTTGTTCTTAAATATTTCCAATTTTATTTTATTTACAGGGATAGTAGGGATTAGTTTATTACTAATATTTATTAGAAAACATCAAATTAAGCTCTTACCTAAGATATTAAATGTTGCCTCAAAGAAACGATCGTCTTTAACACCAACCTCCTCATTGGTCTCGTAAGTAAAATAGTTCCCCACTTCCTTGGCCTTAATTTTCGCTACCATTTTCGGTAATTTCCCCTTCTGTCTTGTCAGTACAATATGATTTTCCTCCATGTGCGATTCTAACACCACCTCCAGATCGCGATAGAACGCAAGAGAACGCTTGAGGTTGGCAATCAATTCCTTCCGCGGAATCGAAATCAATTCGACAAAGGTTAGGGCGGTTACCTTCAAAAACGTGCGAATCTCAAGGAAAATTTCCATCACCGGAAAACAATCGCCGCTGGTCATGATGGTGCTGGTTTTATGGTACTTATCGGTCGGTATTTCCGATTCAGCCTTGCAATATCCGCGAACAATGAAAATTAACTCCGTTGAGACCGTATTTTCACGTAAAATAATGGTTCCCGGCGGTAGAATGCTTGCTTTACACATGCTGGCTATGATGTAAATAGTGGATTCTTCGCAATGCATGAAAAGCGGACACATTTTCATGCAACGGACTATACGATCGATGAAAACCTTGTCGATTAGGTGACTAGGGAGATCCGCCAAAATTCCACTGGGTCCAGAAATTTCGTGCCTATTCAAACGATGACGGAAAATAAAGAAACTAGTATTGAAACGTCAACGTCCTCTTTGAAAATAAAAAGGAAACTTACTAACCTGTCATTATATTGCCATTGGCACTGTATCATGGTATACATAAGGGCTCTCATCCTATGCGGTATACTGTTCCTCATAACGAAGTGCTTCAATCCTTTCAGATACAATTGGTACTGGTTGTTGGCGTTCAACTGCAGTACCGCGCATGCTCCCAATTGAGAGAAACAGAAACTAAAAAGAAAGTATCCTAGAAGTACAATAAAATGCTCGATGATCATATCCTTAACGCTATAGGAGTAATTATTATTCCAAGTTAAACTATTCAAAATGGAGGAGACGAAGTTGAAGCTCGCTATAAACGGCGGTATGTCTTCCGTCTCGTTAGTCCTTAGCATGGCCATCAGATAACGGTTGTAGTGGTACCATCCGATTCTTTCGCATTCCTTGTAACAAGTGTGCATGTAATGGAAGCAGCTGATCACGTATAAGAAGAAAATGAAGAGAAAGGAGAATTTTACAAGTCGCATCTTCATGTAACTTCTCCATACGTTCAATTCCGCCAGCACTATTAATCTAAACAAGCGGTAGATTTTCAAGACTCTATTCATGTGCATTATAATCTCAATCTGCGGATCTGTGCTCGTTAGGAAACCCAAAAATTCTAACGGAATAGTCGACAAGATGTCGATCAATGTGCAGGTCTGCTTAATTTTGTAAATGAAGATTTCGTTTATCTTAGATATCATCCGTCCAGAGACCTTTACAGCTGTAGACATCTCAATGTACAAACCCCAAACGTAAATCACGTCTAGCATATATAAGAACGCCCTTTGCTCGACGCTTAAACCTTTATTGAAGACCGCCAAATAAGGAATGAAGATGCTCTGTGTAATTGCGGCTATTAAGATTAAGTAATCGCAAGATACGCGAAAAGTACTTTGCGGCTCTAACACGAAAGGACATTTTGTATTCAAGCATATTGCGGAAACCTTCAACTCCACATCATCGGTAAGTACGTAAAGACTTAGAAATCTTGAAACGTGATGAGGTACGATATATTTCTGCTTATCCTCCATCGCCTTCTTAGATCCCTTCGTCAACAAAGCTATATTCCTCCACTGCGACTTGATCCATTTGATGGATGTCCTCTTTTGCTCTTTGTGTTTTAACTTCAACAATTCGACATGTTGCATTTTTCGCGCTAGCTCGTATCTTTCCCTTAGCCTTGTGTGAAGCACGTGCTTTTCGTGAGGGAATTTGGTGAGAAGTCGGCTGAAGTCTCGTACGTCCAAAGTTTGAATCTCGCAATAACTGGCACAACGTATATTAACGTTGCTATGGGAGACGAACATACAGCACATCTCACTTAAAACTGTGCCGCCGGAAAAGGACATGACGGGTGAATCTTGATCTTCTTGAGATAAGATCTAGAAAGAATGGGAATATTTACAGAATGCAAAATCGAGTGTAGATAGCACTTACTTGAACAACCCCTGAAACAATATAAATCATCCGAGTTTTCATCTCGTGCAATCGATACAAATACTCCCCAGGCAAGTAGTAACGACATTCCATAGACAAAGACATATTCCTAATAAACGCCTGATCCATATCCGCCAGCAATTGCGTGTGCTTGATGAAATACCAAAAGATGTCCAGCGAGCATTGCTTTTGCAGCGTTATTGGCAGCTCGCGAAACAAACGGGGCAACTTCCTCTGGCCGGCCCTCTTATCCCACAGGATATTATAAGCGTCAATGATGTGTGATTTCACATTCATGTCGACGTTCCAATTTTCCAGCATCCTCATCATCACTTGCAACCGATACGAGAACTCGAACTGGTCACTGATTTTCTTAATGTAGGCCGTTATGAGTTCGCCGAAGTAAATCATGACGTGCAAGAGGTAACCGATAATCATAGTCAATGAGATTACTATCGATTCGAACCAATTCTTCGAGTGGATTAGACCTAATTAAAAATTAATACATTTTAGGACATGTATGTATATTCTTCAAGTAGCTATGCTGTATTTTATTTACCAATCTGAACGTCTGAGACGTTGCGACTTATTTAACATGATCAGTGTTCAGTGGTGAAAAAAAAAATACACAAAATATATTGACAAATACACTCTTATCTAAAATGCATCATTTTCGAGCCGTACAGTTGCCTCACGTTAAATAGACCACCCGTACAGATAAATCAAGGTAAGAAATACCTGACCAATTATGGGCCAAACAGTTGCCAACGGTCGTATAGGAAATAACAAACCACGCCGACATGGAACCGGTGTTGAACTGATGGTATTTCAAGCATTGAGTCCAGTTCCTTTCGTATTTATTCGTTAACCAGAACCAATACCCGCACACCCACATCGTATACAAGAAGTAGACAACAAATTGTTTCAGCGTGATCAGCATGATATGGTCTAGGCCCGGTTCGTTATAGGTGCACTGAAAAAAGTACATCACCGTCGTCAGTCGACCCACAACCTTGATTCTTAAGTAGTCCTTGGAAACGGCGTGCGTGTTCAACTTCGATTTGCTCTTCAGCAAGTAATAGGTCTCGTAGTACGGTAGCAAAGTGATTATGTCGATGGCAATTAGAGTTAGCGGATTCGGGCGGTAGACCTGCATCTTCTGGTACGGCATGTATCTAAAGATATTGATGAAATGACAAGTTATAGATAGCAATTATAGTAAATTATAGTAAAGCCAACATTATTTTGTCCGTGTTTAATTAGAACATTTATCGCGGATATTTACAGAGAAAAACAATCTAGAACCTTTCGAAAGGAATCGTTTAATTGTTAAGCAAAGTACTTAATAGCCAAAAAATATGCCTTACAGGTATTTTGGGTTGCCTATTCATAAAAAAACTTAGGGGGTTATGTTTTTTTTTTTATTATATGGATATTTTTCGAGATCTTTTCTAAGAATATGACAAGTTATTTTCCTGTGAAAGCAACATGGCATAATTTCAGCAGGCATTTCCTTGCATTCATCTTACATTGCTGAAATATTGGCAACCCATATTGTACAGAATAAGAAAACTTAGTTATTGTTTAGTTAGTGAGATGGGCATTTTTTTGGAACCCGAGACAAATGAAACTTTTTTTACAATGAATCTCTTATTTTTATGGCGGAGTATTTTTTCAACTATACTGCCAAACCACCAATGTTATCAACTGCATATTATATACATAAAAAATATTAAAGGCATAAATATAAAACTATACATATCGTGTATCAAAATGCCGTCAAATCAAAAACCGTGTATATTCTGTATTATGTCCTGCAATAAAATAATTTTTGAGCAATCTATGATGGCATATTAGAAAACAAATGCATGCAAGTTTGCCTTAAATAAATCTAATAAACAATAGCCATGATTTCCGTTACTTTCACATAAAAAAAATTCTACGTAAAATTCTAAATTCTCACCGATGCATCAGAACCAGTATGAGATTGGCGAAATAGAAAACCTCGAAACTATAGTACGTTGTACTAAACCATTGTTGTACGTGATCCATCGTAAAGAAGATGTTATAGCAAACCAGCAGGCAATTGGCGACGATCGTAAAGACAATCAGCAACTTCCAGAAGAAATTATGAGGCAGGAAGATTATGTTCCTCCAGTTTCCCGCCTCTTGATAGTATTCCACGTTCTCCGATGTAGAGTCGTCAGTCTTCAACGTCGAGATCTTCACCTTGCTAGTTGCTCCGCTGGACCTACTCATCACTGTAGTTGCTTCTACGACCTCTTCTTTTTAAAGAATTAAACACCACGTAAAAATTTCTAGGAGTAGAGAGCCGAAATGGTTTTTTTGCTTCTATTTGGATCGCCGCTTGACGTAGATCGGTGTTGTTTGTTTACAATTTCAAAAAGTGCTGCGATTTTGGGCCTGTATAGTTTCTAAGGAAAAATTATTGACACGTCAATTAATGATTTAGTCTATCTACGATTGACTAATGAAAATTCGCAGCAATTAAAGGTTTTAATTCCTGTTTTTCACTAGTCAATTGCAGGTAGATTTTAGACAGCGAATTTGTGAGAGCTATTGACTGGTAGAGTATAAAAATTGTATTTCTCTAAATGGGTGTGTTGACCAAATTAAATAATTTTATTTCTGTCTTCCTTTTTAGTAAAATACATTTTTTTCCATTAAAAATCTCCTGGATGGATCACAACAGAATCCAAATCAGTGTTCTCTTGATTGTCTAATGATCGCTTAGAAGTGTTCAAGATTGGCAACAAAAACGTTGGTTACCCTCGGTATTGTCAACACGTTTTTAATATTTCTTTCGAGAATTTACAACATGTAATTCATTCAGTCTGATGTCAAATCAGTAACTGTCATTAATTGTATCTGGTCAAACTAATCTACAAGCTATTAAAGAAAGATTATGTGTTCCTTCAAATGACACGAATGATTAAGTTTTGTATATAAATTTTTTGCAATATTTGGATATTTTTTCAAAAAGGAACGAATTTCAAGATCTATTTGGCAAACGCTTGTGAAATATTGAATACATCCTTATCACCTCTGAAAACAAACACCAGGTAATGTTATTGACCAAATTACTACGCTATGGAGAAAATTAATTTCTAGCAACGAAAATATTGCCGCTGGTCATGTACCAATTGACCACGACCACTTCAAGTCCCCCTTCTATCGACGAGAATGTTCTACATGCCGGTTAAATTGCCGGTTTGTTTGTTCAATATAAATTCATGAATGACTTGCGTGCAATTTCTTTCAATTACCTTGACCTCGTCGCAATATCCGACTTGTGTTTGGAATTGGAGAGAAAATTCCTAAAGGAAGTCATGACGTAGCGATTTCATGCTAATTTGTTTTTTGGCAATTACCTAATTTCAAGGCAACGAATGGATTTTGTTCGGAATAAGCCTTGCATTAAAACAATACGATATTTTAAAAAGTATTTGCAAAGTATTCATTATCACTGCGATCTTTAGTATCTTTAGTATTAGTATAGCGGCACGCATAACTAAAGATAAAAATCAAGAAAGTTGGGAATAATTTTTTGGAAAATTTGCAAATTTGACTTTATTCTATGCCTAAAGACGCATATACTGAAAATTAGATGATGATGGAGGTACTAATAAATAAAAATAAATAGACAAGATCGTATTCAGCGGGAAAATGTGCACCCAATATCACGGTCAAATAGGTCATTTTAGTAGTTACATTTTAACACTTATTTCGACTCATTTCATTCAAAGTAATAGAACTGCTTGGAGCAAAAAACTTATTTTATACAGCCTCCAAATAAAGATGGGAACAATTTATTTCCCTTAAACCTCTTGTATTTGTTGATTCCATTCGTGAACCAAAGCCCTAAATAAAATCCATCTGATATTAGTGCTATAATTTATTAAGTGCTTTTTTTATTTCGACTAAATTGTAATAAATACTAAAATAAATACAATAATTGGAATAAATTACATTCATTATTAAAAAATAATTACAAAAAAAAAAAATATGATCAAGGAAAGGAAAGCCATTGGCACTGTGCAAACTTCTCAAAGCTTGAAGATGTTACCACGCAAAACTGCAATCAGAATAATGATGGGAATTCGGGTACTTTCTTTACTGGCCTCTTCTTAGGTCTATTTCTGATAGGTCTATAATAAGGGTAACCATACGAAGGGTAGCCATATGGATAATATTGTGGTGGATCATTTCTTCTAATCCCTTTTCTTCTATTCTCCTGAATCCTTCGTCTTTTGGCTTGTTGTTGCCTGTACACGAAGAGAGGTCTGAATACAAAATCTGCCGTATCTAAAATTTCGTCTTCATTCTTTGGTTTAGTGTCTGGTAGCAGAGCAGGTGCAATCTTTTCACTACCAGCTAGTTCTAATTTCGATGATTTCGACGTAGGGACTAACGACGATGGCTTATCATCGATGGGACTGGCTTGGGAACATTTGGCAAGATATTCAAGAAAGACCAATGTGATTGCAAGGTTCGTCTGTAACAAGATATAAAAATTGTTTAGCTAAATAACAAAATTCATTGGATCGTTTTTTTTGCTAATTTTAAGTAAATTAATCTGTTAAATTAATCTGGACGTAAATTGATCAAGTTCAAATTAGAAATTTCAATTAGCTTGTTTAAAGAACATTCGATAAACGTGACTTACAATTATCATTGACCTCACGGAAGAAATAAATCATCTAAATCACAATCACAGCTTATCCCAAGAACTAAATATTCGCTTTAGAAAAATCGGAATGGCTAAATAACAGAAAATGTAAGGACTTTTAACACTTTCTACTAATTTTAGTAATTATAAGTCTGCAAATAGATTTTTTTTGAATTTTAGTAATGCCAAAAAAGGGCAAATCACTCCAAGTATCTGATTGGAGCTTTTCCTTTAATTTCCTTACACTAGAATAATATATTAATCAAACAACCATAATATATATGGTTTCTGTAATTGATGGTCACCAGGTTTAGAAAAATGTAAAAGATTTAAAGCCAACAAAAATATAACAAACTTAAGCAAAACAAAATAAAAACATTCTTGGCAATCAAAGGTATGTGAATAATATAAAAACTTTGTGTGCTTAAAAGAATAAATAAATCAAACTCACTACACTTCTGAACAGCAAACCCATCCCAAATAATACGCAAATACAGACACTTAGGAAAAACAACACCAACTCCTTCGTAGAGAGAGTTCTTCGTTTAATGATGGCTGAATACTTTATGACGTGTGATGGTTTAAAGACAAGAATTTATACAGGCATTATGTCGCTTATTGCGGTACAAATAAGTCCCCCATAAGTGTCAAAATCCGCTCATTTTCGCGAGAATTTTAGTATTATTCGCATCTTTTCCTGAATTCCGCTAGTTTGCAGAAGCATTGTTTCCCATACGAGAACGATGCTACGGTCGTAATTCGAAATCGTGTCACTTTTCTGGGAAAATCTTGCATCATTGGCTTCAAGAATACGCAAATTGTGGTTTGCCCCGATCACGTAGAAATTGTCGTATCTTTAGGGTGGCAAAGTCCTTGTTTATATTAAGAGCTACTTGTGGGAAACTAATAGAAAATTTCTTAGAAAATATTTTCTATATAAGGTACGAATTTTATTTCAAGTTCTTTAGGTTGTCAGGAAATAAATTGCATAACTGCAAACGATAAAGAAATTTTAAATTAACAAAAAATACAAAAAATTATTTCTTATAAATCTAATACCAGAATTATTATCTTTTATTTGCATCCGTTAAATATAACGAATTCCTCTTAACAACTGTATTTCGGTAATTTTATTTGTTTATAAGATTTATTTCAATTAGTGCGATTTGTGCGTGATTTATTTAACCTACATAGTCTAATTAGTCCATTCAATAGTTGCCTCCTACCTAGCTAAGATAGATATCTACATCAGCAACATTTAATAGTTATACAGGGTTAGGCAAATTTTTCAATTATCCTTTGATTCCAATAATTTTTTTTGTTCATGTAAGTACATATACATGGATTTGTTGTAGAAGCGCAGCAATATATAGTGATTTTTGTTCACTAAAAGTATTTTAAAATCAAATTATTGTTTAGTGCTCAGTCTTAAATTGCTTCATTTAGATATCTCAAAAAGTAAGTAGGATAAGTAAAAATAATGCTAAAAAAGATTCAGGGTATTTAAAGGGAAATACCAAAATCCGTAAAGCTAAAGCTAAACACCGTATACACTAGGGGATCACTGAAAAAAATTAGTATTGGTTCATACACACGTGCATATGAGAGGCTTTAGAAAAGATCGTATTCGATAAAGTAACTACTCGAATCAAATATTTCAAATACAGAAGTGATAAACGATATGCATATCATAAATTTTAAAGCATGTTTACTACTTGTAACCATACATTTGTCATTAAAAAGCTACTTTCGTAATGGACAATAGCAAGTTCTACATTTTGCCGTATTTATATCAGCAAATTATGTTATTATTGTTATGTTATGTTGTTTTGATATTTATGTCCTTTGATTCGGTCATTCAGATGTTATTGTGTTTGTTGAATATACGCTCCATTGTTATTTATTAAGTTTTTCTGAAAACTGTGGGGCATAGAGAATTTTAACAAATTTAAGGTTCAATTGTACGATATTTTAGTAGTGCGGTTTACAAAAACTGAAATAACATTTCTTTTTGTGAAAAAGGTTAGGTGAAGAAAAAATGTAAATATCGGACAAAAAAAGGTTTGTGACACAATTTTGTTAATGTTTTGTTTTGTTTACCGATCAAAGTTAAATCTAGAAAGTTTATACTATTGTTTTTTCAATTTTTAAAGTGAATTCTAATTTTGGGTTGAATTCATTAAATTCTTTGTGAAAATAATTTATTTTATCTGTTGGTATTATCTACATATCTTTGGAAGAAATTGGGTTTAGATTCTCAAAAGTACATTTTCCTGAAATTATAAATAAAATGTACCTGCGTATGATTGTATATAGCATTTATTACATAGAAAATTATAGCCATTAATTACAATAAATATAAAAAATAAATAATATCTCATAATAAAAAATAATTAAATAAATAATTAAATTAAAAAAAAGGAAAAACCATTGGCATTACACAGACTCCTCAAAATTTGAGATTATTGTCATTTATTCGTCAAAACCCAAAATACAATTAGAAGACTGCTGGAAATCCGTGATGTTTCCTGACCGGCTTCTTGGGTTTATCCTTTTTGGAGCCGTAGTTGCGATAACCATATGAAGGGTAACCGTATGGGTAATACGATGATCCATCGTTTCTTCTAACTTCTTTGTTACTGTTATCGTAGACTCTACGCCTTTGGGCTTGTTGTTGTCTATACACAAAGAGCGGTCTGAACACCATACTGCTTGCTGTCTCTAGAATTTCACCGTCGTTCTGGGATTTAGCCTCTGGTAATTTTCCAGATGAAATTTTTGGACTTTCAAATGGTTCTGATTTTAGAGACGCTAACGATGAGGACTTAACGTCAATTGGATTTGCTTGCGCGCGTCTGGCAAGATATTGAAGAAGGACTAAGGTGATTGCAAGATTTATCTGTAATACAATGCTACTTAATAGAACAAAAATGAAAGAATTACAACAAATCCTTGAAAACCTTTTAATTATTCTACAACAATAACAAGTATACCAAATTATAATTCTCATTTATTTATTTATAAAAAAATAGAATTCAAATAAAATTAAATGACCGTATTGACACGATGTCATCATTTCGCTTTCTAACTGAAAAAAACAACACTGGTGGTTTTTATCCACAATTAAAAAATTAACCGTTCCGAACTGTCGCAGCGTTAATTATAACAAACTGCAAATTCATAAAAATGTAATGTTAAAATGAAACTTACCACACTTCTTAAACCCATCCTGGTTATCAGTCAGAAATAAGTTGATATAAAAATAAGAACACTTCCTGTATTTGGGAGCTCTACTTCTAACGAGCGTTAAATACTCTGTGACGCGCTAAGATTCAAAGACAAGAGTTTATATATCTACTTACGCATTGTATTGCTTTGCTGCCGTGTAAATAAGTCACCGTAAGCGACGAAAACCGGTGATTTTACCGTGAAATTTATCTTTTCCCGAAATCTACTTAGACATGTCGAAAAATTACATCACCGATCAGCTACCGTATTTGCAGAAATATTGTTTCCACTGTTAAAATTAGACCGTGGTGTAAAAAATCTTTTTATTATACCAGGAATATCTTGAATCATTTATTTAAAAAATGCGCAAATTGTGGCTTCCTCCTACGACGTAGAGGAGTTTTATCGAGACGGTAGCAAAGTCCTTGTTTATGTTAACAATTATTTTTGCGTGAAGTCAACGGAAAAAAATGCGAAAACATCTACTCCAAATATAGAAATACATTTTTGAATCAAATAAGGAAATGTCGTGCATCACAGCGAGAATTCTTTTATTTGCATCCATCACAGCGAATGTATTTTCAGCGTTATTAATATCTTTTCCCCCATTAGTGTTGGAGTTATATGACCCACTTAAACTAATTCATCTATCTAACACAGAATACAGAAGTTAGGTTCAAGAAATGAAGACCCGCTTCATATACGTTTAGCAAAGAGAATACATTGTTGTAATATACGAAGAAATCAACATAATATAGTATAAAGCCCAGTTATCGTTGGGATTTTCTAAAAATTAACAGAAACACTAATTAAAATGCAAATTTCTTATAAAATTTAACTGCACAAACGTATGTAAGTACACCATCTTACATACGATTCTCAAATTTATTTTTAAAATCGCGTCGTTATATCCGAACTTCGTTGTATCCGAATTTGATGTTTAATTACCCTTATTTGAATGACGCAAATTAGGAGCGTAAATTTTATTTATTTGTTAAACCAATAAGAATATAAAAACAATCATTTTCAAAGAAAGATACATTTCGCTCTATGTTCTACGTGCGTTTATTATGACTACTTCCAGGTTTCGCTGTATAAAAATTTCTGTTTGATATTTTGTTAGTCATTCTGAAAGCTTCTTCAATCGAAGGTATTGTGTTAATTCATAACGCATACATACACGTAGTATATATTCATATTATATTCGGAATCTCTAAAATATTTTATTTAGAGTTAATATAAATTTCTTAATACGCTGTGTATGATTTTGTTACAAATACAAATTCTTGCAAAAGTGGATAATTAATCTTTTGACTGGTATCGGTTACCGCCAGTCTCGTAACGAGGTATTCCCGGACCTTTCCCTTGACACCATACATGCTAATAATAAAATCAAAAAGAAGAGCTAAAATAAAATACTTCCATGAACATGAATCATATTCTTAAATACTTAAGAATACATAACAATAATTATTTCTATTAAAAAATTATTGCTGTTTACTTTTAAAATTTGCACAGATTTGAAGCTATATGAATACTCTTTTGTTAAATCTAAACTATGATCACGTTTCGCCGCGGTTTATCGAAAGTAAATAAGTTCTTTAAAGGTAAAACAAGTTCCCTTCGAAATACCCGCGAAATAACACCGCGCCAAATAGTCTAACAATAAGTGAATGTATAAGAACGGATTTTCCATGTAAATATACTCGCATGGTGTACGTAAGGCGCTGTATATTGCACTTCCATTTCAATTAGCTGCAATGATACGTTGAACTTGCAAATTAACGCCAAATTCACAAACAGAACTTGTAACTGTAAATTGACGTGAAGCTGTTCAAGTGCAGCAAATTATAAGAGTGTGCATGTAAGGGTGTTTGTACAGCAAGTCCATCTCGGATGTCAGGATTCTCGCAGACCTTTCACACGTTTATTTGAAACGCGCGTCCTGAAATTTGACTCTGAGATGGACATTGCTGCACGTGCATATATATATATATATATAATGCGTATCGTAATTAAAGTAAAAATTTTTTTCCTGCTTTAAAAAATATTAATATTTGATTAGTAGGCGTTTTAATTTAGTTTTCTTTATACAAAACGAATTATGGAAATCCTACTACACCTTAATTCGTCTCTTATACCTTAACGTATATTAAATACTTTACACATATCCAGAAGTACATATTTATTTTGAGATAAATAGAAAGTATACTCGTACTCGCCCAACATTCCAACTTAATATCGGATGTTATTTTAACTTAAACACCGAATTGATAATGTCAGCATAACGTAATACGCTATTTTATTTTTCTGGCTTCCCTTAGTCACTGACAGGAACGTTATCACCGAATGATAAGGGACGGTTTCCTTCCTGTAAAATACCGCAAGAGTCACAATTCTCTAATATAGCATATTATTACATGTTGTTGCTGTGCGTGAGATTATTCGTGTTCCTACATAGTTCTTTGACAATTATGTGCTTTAAATAGAAAAAAGATAGAAAAATAAAGAAAAATGTGTCTAAAGACCTTTATTGTTTTGTCATCGTTTCTATCCTTGGGGAAGTTACAAGTTACCAGTAAGTTAAAATTCTTTTTTATGCCGAATTCAATCGCCAAATGTCGCCATGAGTTCCATCACGTTCCTGTTTCCATTACCATCCGCTCAATTGTCTGTTGTTATTCGAGGAAACGGTAAACTTGGTACAATCAAACTGAGGAAAACGATTTAAATGTTTGCTCGAGATGTTAACGCCTCTCGTAAAATGAATAACCCACGTAATACTAATGATTCACAGTTACTCCGCATCGATTTACCAAGTTAGCACCATGTACATATATATATATATATATACATATGTACAAGGTGATCCAAATTATCGGACCATTATCTGCTATCGTGCTATTATTCATTATTTTTATTATTTTGCTGGCGGTTAATACGGAGTTACTAAAAAACATTGGATAATCAAATAAAACAGCTTGTACATGTTTAAAACTTTTCCAGGGTTCAGTTTTTAATGTAAAAGCTATGCAGAAATGATGGGTTGTCAATATCGCGAGTGAGCGACTAACCAATCGCAAAGCGATAGAAACGAGTTTTCATTTTTACGTAATTAGGTTAACATAAACATAATCGACCAGCTATGACAACCATATTGAAGATTGTAGAATAATGTAATGGTCTTCTGGAATTAGGCGGGCAACCGCATCTTCGAATTGCGTGTCATGCAAAAAGTTATTTAGATCCATATCAAAGAGCTTGGTCAACTTAATGTTGTAAATTAGCTTTGTTGCGATTTTAGCTCGTCCATTCGGTAACAGTTTGAGCGATGGATTAACACACTACCGCAAAATATCTAATCGATTGCTTGCGTAGGATGTCGTACATACATAACTTTGGCCGTGTAGCTCTTCTGTTTTCCATTTTAGTAGCGAACTATAGTTACAATTTCTTGTTCTTTCCTGTTGATCGTTGCTTAAACATACAGAGAACTCAATTTAAAATTTACGGTATCTTCAGTAGAAAAAAAACTGCTAGAGACATACCATTGCCAACGAGGGGACTCTAAGATGGTGAATGATGAAGCGTCGATTCATTTTACTCTGGTTAGTCGCGAGTTTTTAAATGCACTATATCAAGGCGGTTGGCCTGCACGATCTTCAGACTTAAATCCCGTATTTTTTTTTATTGGGTTTTTTGAAATCGTTGGTTAAAAGTACGTCAGTAGAAAGTAAAGATAACTTAAAGAATCGGGTAACCAAATCGGAGAGTGTTTTCTACTATAATATATTCATGTTGTATTCTAGTGTTAATCATTCAATAGTTCTCGTAAATTAACGAGCTTTACATGTAATAAATATATTGTGTTGCTTGAAAACCGTTATAACATTGTATTTTCGAAACGAAGCCACTTTTAAAAAATCATCAAAGATTTAATTATTCATGAATTTAGTCGACGATTCTTTGCCGTGTGTTTGCCAAACATCCTGTATATAGAACAATCTAAGACATCACAGTACAAAGTTAGTGGCAGTGTTCCAGTAAATTTAAACAGCTTACATGTACTGTCTCATGCGTTGATTTTTCTCTGAGCGGTAGAACTAATTATTTTATAAAGAAGAAAATACCGGCTAAGCATAAACTAACAAAATTTTATCGCAAATATTTATTTTGGAATCCGCAACTGTGGGCATGTTGCTCGGATTTTCCAAACAAATGTTTCTATTCTCTTATCGTTAGATTTTATTTCCTGCTTGATCGTGATCTGACAACTATTATAATTAATAAATGCCTAGCTCGGCATTGTAAATACTTTGTGTTTTCAACAATTTTTCGGAGGTATTTAGAATGATCCAACTCATCCCGTTAGGAAGATAATCCCAATTTACACAAAACATTTGAGACAAGAAATTAACGATTTGAAATAAAAGACATAGCACTTTTCAGAAGAATGTTTGTCCCGAACTTAACAGGAATCTTAAAAAAAAGTCTTACGGCGTTTTAGACTTGGGGTAAAAATGATTGAAGATGTAAACAGGATAGAAAATCAAAAAACTATACAAAAATTTTTTTAAATATTTTAGATGTATTATTTCCGGCTGTGCCGGAAGTGGAGTATACACCAACTTTCGTATTTTAAATGAGGCATGATGTCCCTAATCTTCATGTTTATAAACTAAATAAAATTCATTAGAGGTTGATCTCTGATTAGCTTTTTTTTTCAATAAAAAAAGGACCGATCAGAATTTCGAGAATATGCGGTAGGTGATATATGTTTTAATTTGATCCCTGTGTTTCTATGAAGTTTTTAAAGCTCCAAAGACAAAACTTGTTTAGAAAACATTTTGGAACACACCTACATATAAACTTTTCGCATAACTTCCCGTATGCAATTATTCTTAATAGAATACGCCTATACGCCTATAAGAACATTTCATATTTAAGATTAATGATAGATTTGCACGTTCTTTTATAAGTTGAACCATTCATTATTTTTCTGATTAGACATTCCTACTCCTACTACTACGCCCAAACCTCCACCAAATCCAAACGTAGAGCTGCCGGATCCAAGATTAGGAATCGCTTGGGTTGGTAACTACAGCCGCAATAATCAACGTCATAGGCTAGCCGACTGGTTATTAGGGGGATGGACCAATACCGACCACAACATTGCAGTCGCAAGTACAGAAGCAGAATTACCAGGTTATGATGGCTGGTACAATAATCTCGATAAACCAGATATGGGAGCTGTCGGTAAATAATAGCGAAACCTATTGAAATCGATTTCGGTTTCATTTTTAATTTTATTTCTTCAGACGGCCATTTGCTACGAAGATGGCCAGCAGCTTACGCGGATGGTACCTACCAGCCAGTAACGAACAGACCCAATCCGCTCGAGTTGAGCCAGAGTTTGTTAGCTGGCCCTATTGGATCGCAATCGAAAACCGGGAAAAACGCACTCTTAGTGTTTTTCGGTGAGATTATATTTATGTATAAGCATAACCAGTATACCAGATATGTTGTTCATATTAGATATTTTGACCATCTGCGCTCAGAATGAACTCAACAACATTTACATTTCATTAACGTTTAATGCAAAAGCTAAGTTTACCTATTGCGTCCTTCACATTCATTTCACACTTGTCGTAGTAAATATTCTTTGTGGACCAAAAAAGGTTCGCATATTTGGGAGGTGTTAATCGTTACTTGTCATGTCAAGCAGTGGCTACCGGATAAACTATTTACTATCTGCATTTATTGAAGCATATGTACAGAATATATTGTTTTATAAATCTTTTCTCTGACCTGTAGTTCATTCACCGCATCAAATGGTGTTTTTTTAATATCTAATCAAATGTACTTAAATCGAGTGATATCAACTCTTATCCCAACCCAAACATTTATCCAAAATTCGCTTCGATATCTTCTTTCCTGCGTAGTGGCATATGAATTCTAACCTTTCCAACTGTGCAGTCGTACATTATCGAGTTTTTATTCTGACGAGCAGCAAAAACAATATCAACATTGGTGAATGTACAGAAAGCTTATTTCACTTCTAAAAAAGAAGTCAGATGGTCGCTAGAAATAATATTGGTGAATATACATCTAGCGATCTGCGTTAATTATAAAATGAAAAGAGCCAAAAGCAAAAACTTTATAAATAACGTTTATCTTTGTTAACAATCAACATGATTTCCTTCTTGCTAAACATAGACGATTACTTGCTTCTTACACAACTGTGTATTAGGTCAACAAGTGGTCGAAGAGATCCTAGACGCTCAACGGCCGGCGTGTCCCCCGGAATACTTCAATATCAAGATTCCCGACGGACATCCGTACCGCAAAACACACTCACAGATGCCGCTACTGCGTACTAGGTACGATCAGCGAACTGGGTATTCCCCGAACAATCCCAGACAACAGTTGAACGAGATCACGCCCTACTTCGATGGCGGTCTTTTTTATGGCGTCACCAAACAGTGGGCCGATAGATTGAGGACCTACGAGAACGGAACCATCGATCCCGACGGAAAACTCGCTTATTCCCATGGCGGCTTATTTCCCGAATATAACAAAGACAGATTGCCGATGGCCAATCCACCACCACCGTTCCACCATAAGATATGGATTGACAGGCACGAAACTGCCCTCGTGTCAAGATTTTTCAGTAAGTTGTAATTGAATAATGATCCTACTTGCTATTTGTTTAAATTTAGATAACATATCTTTTTTTTATACCTCCGTACTTTTCAAAATTAATAAAAAAATAATAAAATTGTAATGTACTTGGTGACAGAGGCAATATTATCTCGAAAATCTGCCGTATTGTCTTTCTATATCTAGAGCCTGTAGCTTGCGAACTGTCTTCTTAGTTTGTAGAATCCTTCTATCAGTTAATTATTACTGTTATTAAATTGATTGACAAAATGTTGTTTCTTTCAATTAGAATTAGGTAATCCCCGTGGGAACGAAAACACCTTCCTTCTTACTTTCGGAGTCCTCTGGTTCCGCTGGCATAACTATTTAGCAACGTCCATTCGAAACCATCACTCGGACTGGACATCCGACAAAGTTTTCAATGAAGCACGGAAATGGGTTATCGCCACCTACCAACACATAGTGTACGATGAATGGCTTCCCACTTGGCTCAATGGTGTCAAATTACCCGACTACGAAAAATACGATCCTAGCGTCAACCCGCAGATCGACCAGTTCTTCCAAGCGGCCGCGTTTAGGTTCGGCCACACGCTAGTCGTTCCAGGCGTTTATCTTAGGGATTATTCCAGGAATAATTGTCGAAAGTCAGTGCAAAATTGGGGTAAAGCGGCGATCAGGACATGCAACGCCTTCTGGCGACCTCAGGATGCGTTGAAAACGGTCTACGATAACAATACGAAGGAACTGGTGGATATCGACAGGGTTCTTATGGGAATGGCCGTTCAACTAACCGAAAAGGAAGACCACAAGATCGTCGAGGATTTAAGGGGCAACGTGTTCGGTCCTTTGGAGTTTCCACGTAGAGACCTGATGGCTGTCAACATTCAAAGAGGAAGGGATCATGGATTGCCTGATTTTAATACGGCCAGGGAAGCGTACGGATTGCCTCGGATTAAAAATTTTAATCACTTTAAAGCAGACGAAAGTGTATGTATACAACAAACGTTTATTTCTCTATCTCCGTAATTTTTTTATTAATATTTACTTTTTTGTGTATTTTGTTATTTGTTTATTTAAACACGACCATGGAGCTGAAAATATTCAATTCATTTAACAGTTTTTTAATAAATTAACGCTATTGTTGTATAAAAAAAATACCGATTCGTTCCACTCATTCCTTCAAGATATAAGGTTGCTGTAAATACCCTCAAATGTTCAAATGTTAAACCCAAAATACTCTACCCTATATTTCTGTAGGTCATACAAAATATGACAGCTCTTTACGACAACGATGTAAACAACATAGACCCTTGGGTCGGCGGTATTCTAGAAACAGTAGACGGCCCAGGAGAACTGTTCATAACTGTTATCTTAGATCAATTCGCTAGAATTAGAAACGGAGATAGATTTTGGTACGAGAACAAGAAAAATAAGTAAGTTAGCTTATTAAAATGGAGAGCCATTGTCTTCTAATTTAAAATCCCCACTTCAAACTAGATTATTCAGCGTCCCCGAAATTGCAAGAATAAGGGAACTAAAACTTTATGACGTTATCATGGCTGTAACCAAGATGGATTTCAACGATATTCAGAAGAATGTCTTCAGAGTACCCACAGGTTGGTTTATTTAGAATTAGCTTCTAATTTATAATTTTACGCGAAATTTACATTCAAATTAATCAGCACGAGTTGAGAATGTTCCTTTAGGGAGTTAATAAGTTAATGATAAAGAACAGGTTTACAGGAGCACAAAGAATTTACCATCTCAGAATTCACCGTACTAAATGGAAAGTGTATTTAAGCATCAGCTAAGAGACAACGAAATCCCCAATAAAATAATTCTATTATAATCTACTTCTACACTGAACAATAGAAGAGTTGAGAGACAATTCATTTCCCCGAAACACCTAAATATTAATTTAGCAACTTTGCCAAATTTAAATCTACCATCTGTCTCTAATAATAAGCGAGTGTGGATAGTGTGGATCGAAAATGAGTCAGTTTGTATACTTCAAGATCTTTAATCACCGAGTGAACCAAACTATCAATAGCTACAGAAAATATAAACTGATGGTGGTACCAACCCTAAAATCCAATATATGTATTCCCCAATTTGCAAATCTGTTTTCCTTTTGTTTTAGAACCTGGACAAGTGCCGGGATGCGACAAAGAATTTGTATCGTCTCCTTATAGCTTTAACGGAATAAACGGGACATGCTATCATCTACCCCAACTCAACGCAAAGCTGCTTAATGAACCATGCGTTCAGGGAACTACGTACGATTTCTTTAGTAACAGTGACGTATCATACATACTGACCTTTACCTTCATTGGAGCGTTCATAGTAGGCCTAATAGGACTAATTTACACCCTAATAGTGCTGAAAGAACAACACAAACGAGACGAAGAGGTTAGAATGTCGAAGAAACTGCAGCAGAACGCTGGAGACGGTATGGAAGTGCTGCATTTAGGTAAAATATCACGTTTTAATGAAGGATATTAGAATGTTTATAGTTATTATCGTTTTTTAGCATCCGAATGGATTGACCCGAAAACACCATCAAGATTGATTTTATTAAAATGCGATCGGGAAAAAATGCAATTGCAAGTCTTGTCTAGGAGAGGTATCTTATTGAGGGCGTTGGATTTGCATACCAAAAACAGGTCATTGGCTATTTTCACCACGAAGGATAAGAACTATTTGATCATAAAGACTCAAAACGATCACGATTTGGTAAGTAAACACATATGATTCAAGTTGCAGGGTACAAAGCTAAAGATGAACCTGTTAGGTAAAAAATCAATTGGTTAAAACATAACAACACATTTTATTTATGTTGTAGACATTGGGTAATTCAATCTTTGAAGAATATAATTTATTATCTCATTTTATTTTTCAATTTCTACATCTGGTTCTCCCCTAGATACTTTGCACATGACGAGCAATTTTGCTAGTTCTTTGGTAATATATTGTCTTTTCAAGGTAATGGAGTTCGAAAACGAATTCTTATTGAGTGCCTTCAATAAGACTCTTAAAATGTTCCTCGCAGAACAACAAACGCCCTTCACGGAGGATACCGTGAACAAACTAAACCCGAAGGATATTGAAACCTACGCGAAACGCAAAGCGAAACTGGACATGTTCTTCAGGGTGGTATTCGCGCAAGCCTTTAAGATAACCTATTCGAAGGATGAAATCCTAAAGGTGGACAGGGATTTTAAAGAGATAGCCGAATTCGAAATAACAATGTACGAATTCGCCGACATCCTGGGAATGCATCCGGAGACGGAATTTATCCAAAGGATGTTTCTGCTAATCGACAAAGATAGAAACGGCTTCATTTCGTTCAGGGAATTCACCGATCTCCTGGTAATCTTCGCAAACGGAACGGAAACGGATAAGGGAAAATTGCTATTCGACATGTATGACATAGACGCGGTAGGTTATCTAACCAGAGAAGATTTTACCGCTATGATCAGGTAAGTAAAATAAAAGCGAACGAAAAGTCGAGATAAAAACAAAATCTTCTATATACAGGTCCTTCCTGGACACAGTTGGCGGTACTGTTGATCACACCCAATTGGAAATCACGATTAAGGGAATGCTGAAGGCAGCCGGATTGCAAAACAAGGTGATCTACAGTTCAATAACGACGCATAATTGTAAAGAGAAATTTAATTTCAGAATAAGTTGAGTTTCGAAGACTTCCTAACCTTAGTGGGAGAGGATATAAAAAAATTGAACAAGGCCACTTTGGGTTTCAAAGGCGTTAAGAATGATAACAAGTACATTGATACTGCTAGAGAAACAATTGAAAATCTATATTGGTATGCACACAAAATGGAGCTACGAGCTTCTCACAAACTCTTTCAAATTATATGTTAAACTAACTCCAAAAAAAAAGGATAAAATGTACCTAAATATTTTTAGTGAATTTTCATGCTTTATCCTTACATTGTATTGATAAATGTTAGCTAGTCCGGTACAGGACCTCAATCATGAAATATTTTCCTTTCAAGTAATTGCAAATTTCCTCAAATTTTAGGAGCGCGGACGATCTAAACCAACGATTCCAAGGCAACGCGAATTTCTCCAAGCAAATCGACGACAATCAAGAGAAGAATGTTCAAAAGGTGGTCTCAACTAAAATCTCGTACTTCACCACCCTTATACGCTACATCGAAAACAATTCTGTCTACCTTTTCTGGAAAAGTCTTTTCACATTGTTGCTTATTGCCATTTTTGCGGAAAGAGCTTATCGTAGGTTTGCACTGTATGTAAATTCAGAATGTGATTTCTTTTCTATTATACTCCGCAGACTATTCGGTGGAAGCTGAGCATGGCGGTCTAAGAAGAATAGCTGGTTATGGGGTGACTATAACCAGAGGTGCTGCTTCGGCTATGATGTTCACATACTCCGCATTACTTGTGACGATGTGCAGAAATCTTTGGTGTTTCTTGAGGGATAATAGTATTGGGAAGTATTTTCCACTAGATGCTATGGTCGAGTTTCACAAATACATCGCTTATGCTGCTCTTATTTCTACACGTAAGGAAAATAAACGCGGAAATTGTATAATTTTATTTTTTCTTCCTTATATGATTCCTTTTGATTTATCGTATTCTTAGTATTGAGGTATTTTTATAACATGGTAGTTTAAGTTTGAAACTTTCAATTTCAGTATTTCACATCATTGGCCATGCCTTCAACTTCTATCACATTTCGACTCAAACATCCGACGATCTCACTTGCTTATTCAGAAACTACTTCCATTCGTAAGTAACATAAGTGACTTTAAAGATGCAACAACAAAAAATCGCATTCTAGGACACACGAGATTCCCAAATTTCACTACTGGGCTTGGGGAACCATAACCGGCTTCACTGGAATTATATTAACCTTACTAATGGCAATAATATACCTTTTCGCCCAGTCTGTAGTACGCAGACGTCTCTATAATTGGTTCTGGTATACGCATAGCTTATATCCAATTTTCTTCATATTCATGGTGCTGCATGGTGCAGGTAGACTAATTCAGGTAATGAAATACAGTTGGCGGGATATAATGAAACGTGCTAATTTAATAATTAAAATAAGTCGTCCAATGCAAAATCTAACTATCCGTAACGCTATTTTTGCAGGAACCGTTTTTCCATTATTTCTTCTTAGGTCCGTTGATATTGTTTATCTTGGATACTGTGGTCAGTGTTCGACGCAAAAAAATTCAAATTCCTGTTGTAAAGGCAAAGATATGGCCTTCAGGTGAGATACATTTTTCAACTTGTTAATTCTTAATTAAAATAAATCTGTTAATGAAAAGTATGCCCAAAAAGTCTTCTCGTCTTAAACAGCTGATCAAATCGAACGCAATTTTGCGCGCGCGAATTCTTATTAAAATGAGGCAATTTACAGAGGTGACGATGTTGGAATTCATCAAACCGCTAAGCTTCGTCTACAAATCTGGACAATGGGTGCGAATCGCATGCCTAGGCTTGAATAGCAACGAGTACCATCCGTTTACATTATCTTCTAGTCCTGATGAAGCCACTCTGACCGTACATATAAGAGCTGTAGGACCTTGGACAACGCATATAAGAAAAATCTACGATGAGGCTTTGACAAGTCAGTCAAGACCTCAGGTAGGCTTTTAATAACTTGTTCCCGCTTGCAACATTTTAATGTAACTGGCTAATTACGTATCAATGAATTTCGATTATAATTGGATACTTACTAATTGTTATTAATTAGATCTACTTGGACGGGCCGTATGGCGAAAGTCATCAAGATTGGTACCAGTTTGAAGTGTCGATTTTGGTTGGGGGCGGAATTGGTGTGACACCATTTGCTAGTATATTGAAGGATATAGTATTTAAATCCAATATTAATTACAAGTTCAAGTGTCAGAAGGTAAGTCAAATCTTTTCATTGTGTCCAATAGTATTTTGAGATGAATGTTAAGTGATTGGTGACACGAATAAATCTTTATGTGATATGTGACCACGACTTTTAGTGTCTACATGCTACAAATTACTCATATGCCCATATCTTTTATATAGAAGAATTTCTCTCTATACCTTGCCAAAGCATTTGTGTTATAAAAGCAAAGACTATAATCCCTACGATTTTTGGTTTCAGGTGTATTTTATTTGGGTTTCAAGAACACAACGCCAATTCGAATGGATGGTTGACATCGTAAGCAAACTAGAAGCGAACGACAAGAATGGTATAGTTAGCTCACACATTTTCATAACGCAATTCTATGAAAAATTCGATCTGAGGACCATCCTGCTATACATCTGCGAAAGGCATTATCAGAAGATATCCCAAAAGTCGCTATTTACGAACTTGAGAGCGGTAACCCACTTCGGCAGACCTAGTTTTGCCGAATTCTTCAAAACGGTGCAATCGCTACATTCAACGGTAAATTTAACGCGTGTTGAGGTTCTAGTGTTGTTTTCTCTTTGGATTCTAGGCTGCCCAAATTGGAGTTTTCAGCTGTGGTCCACCACCGATGACGAGCTCAGTCGAAACGGCCTGTTTCAAGCTTAATCAAACTAGTGCCAGTGGACCATTGTTTGTACATCATCCTAAGAATTTCTGATTTTACTTCAAAGATTATGTAGCTTATTTTCTAACTAAGTAAAATTAAAGAACAAGGAATACTTTTGATACAACGTTTATTTTATTCATATACCTTTATATTCGCTTTCAATTTGTTTCGCAATAGTATTTAACTGTATATTGTAAGTACCTTCATAAATACTTCCAACCTTAACATCTCTGTAATATTTCTCCTGAATAAAGTCTTTAGTAAAACCCACACCTCCCATCCAATCGATGCATTTAACCGTTGTCTGTTGAGCTACCTCTGCGGCGAAATATTTAGCCATAGCTGCTTCTTTTAAAATCTGCTTGCCACTTTCTTTCAGTCTGACAGCGTTATAAGTCAATAATCTTGCACATTCTATTTGGGTCGCGATCTGAGCAATTTGGTGCTGCATTGCCTGGAATTTCGATAAAATTTAAAAAGAATTGATTATTTTAAAATCGAATTTAGATTACTTGGAAGCTAAAGACGGATTTACCAAACTGCTTTCTTTCCATAGTATACGGAACGGTGGCATCAAAACATCCCTGAGCCAACCCCACCATTTGCGCAGCAATATTAATCCTACCTTCATTCAACAGAGACATGCATATCTTGTATCCTTGACCGACACCTCCTAAAACCGCTGAAGATGACACTCGTACGTTTTCGAAACTTAACGCACAAGTTCCTCCGCAGCATAAACCTAATTTTCTCTCGGGCTTATGAATGATAAAGCCAGGATTAGCCCTTTCGACTATAAAACAAGTTATGCCTTTGTAACCCTTTATAAAAGAAAATAATTATTACAGGAATCTAAAAGAATTAAGGTATCTCACCGCTGAAGGATTCGCATTGGCAAACACCAAGAATATCTCTGCAAGATCAGCATTTGATATCCACATTTTTGAACCGTTTATGAGAAAATCGGCGCCATCCTTTTTAGCTGTTGTTTTCATGGCAAACGCGTCTGATCCCGACGATGGCTCCGATAAAGCGAAACTACTGATCTAGAACAATCAAATAAACTTTAGTAATTTTGGAACACTATCGAATAAGAATGATCTAAAAGTCTTACCAATTTTGTACACAAGTCGGGTAAGTATTTCTCTTTCTGCTCTTTGGTTCCGAAAATCTCAATTATCGGATTTACCAAAGAATTTTGAATATCCGGTAAACCGGCGACCCCGGGATCAACTTTTGATATCTCTTCAATAACCTGAATGGAAGCCATAAATGATGCGCCGGCCCCGCCATATTGGGGATCCACACAAACACCCATTAACTAGGGTAAATAAGTTGGTATAAGAAAACATAACCTACTAAGTTAATTTGAATCGAAACCGCCGTTTTTTTTTAATTTCTCTTTTTGTCGAACGATTTTTCTCAGTGTATTTAAAATTCGAAAAAAATGTAATCGTACCCCGTTATTAAACAGCATATCTACTACAGATTGTTTGAGGGCACCAGCAGCTTCCATCTCCCTTACATAGGGAGCTATTTGCTCCTTAGCTAGCCTAGCCACTAAAAGAAAATATTTATGAGGTTTTTATACGAGAGCCAAACCGATATTATTGAGAATAAAGAAACCCAGTAGGTCGTGAAAAACAAAACAAACATTGTTTTGCGCAACCGTCTATCTGTCCATTGAGCTTTACTTAGTTGTTGTATTTGCGTTAGTTAAATCCGAGGCTGTTTGAGCTGACATACAATAAATGAGAATTAACTAGAAACCATTTTCTTTCAAATAAGATCTGAGCGTTTAAGAGTTCAAGGAGATATTGGATTCAACCTTTAATAAAGAAAAGCACCTTCTTTGACTACAATTTACCGCCGGTATAGGCCCTGAACGTGAAAGAAATTCTGTTCAGAATCAGAAAAGAGCAAGACGTCCTTAAAAAGATAATTGAAGAAGACAACCACGTATGCTGTAATAGAGCATCAACTCAAGATTGGATCCTCGGCTGTTAAAACACCCGCATTTAAAAAAAGTTGCCGTTTTATGGCACAACAGGTTTTCTGACTTTCAAAGAGCATTTGCCATGAAACGTTAACTCTTTTGAAGAATGACGGATGCCGAACTTTTTCTAAAAATTGTGACGACTGATGAAAAATATTCCGTTTTCCGAGGTACCTACCTCTCAAGGACAAAGAAACGCCAACAATCGCATAGAATCAGTGAGCTATTAATGCGTATTCACTCAGATCAATGTGGTGGTTGTTTTATTACTTTTTTTTGCCAAACATAACTGTTTTCATAGCTCACTGCTTCTTTGCCAATCTGCGGATTTTGGCTATTTTTTGTCTGAGGAAAAAATTGACATGGCCGCTCGTCAGTATTCTGCAAATGTTTCAAGAGAAGATTGGTTAACGGCGTTTAAGAAGTGGCCAAATGTACTACTGCTGGAATTACTTTCAACATATTTAAAATAAAATTCTAAGAGATATTAATGATTCTTTTTATTCTCAATAATATCAGCTTGACCCTCGTATTCGATCAGCTTGTAACAACTTAAACATTATTAAATTACCTGTTTCTTTCATCATTAATTCATCTTCAGTTAAATCTGTAATTGGTAACCTTCTAAATTCGCTTTGTTGTTGTACATTGGTTGTTTTCGATAAGAATTTGATCCATTTAAAGTAAGATGCAATAGTAACCTAATTACATACGGACAAGTTGTATTAATAATCGATATGTTATCAGTAATTTTTACCTGCTTCTTAAAGAGTTTCATTGGGGAATTCATTACATCGACTGTTAGTTTACTCGATTTAGAAATGCTTTTTTCGTTATCCTTTTATTTACTGGATTTAATTTAATTGTTTAATGGTATAAATTCAATTAATCTTTGGTACCACCGTAAACGCTCTTAAATATGTATAACAATGTACATACGTAACCTAAACTGAACCACGAACTGATACATATGTGAACAAGTTAACAGCGTTTCATATTTAGAGTCTTAAAAATACTCTGTAGAAAGTCCACGCTAAAAAGAAATATTTTTCCTTGATTCTACTTACGATAATTTATTGCGTACTTGTTGTACATTTAAATAGATTGCACTAGAGCGCGATGTGGTAAATTCTATTATACACCTACTAGAATAGGAGCAATGGCCAACAGACGCAAACAATGCACATGCCTCGTTGTTTGCCTATATTCGGAACATTAAACATATCTAAATGAGTTCAAATACATTCAAGCTTAACGATTAGTTCTTCAAAAATTCAGTTACTAATTGTAAAAGAGAAATGAAACAAAACTCTTTCAAAATAAAGTATTTTTTATTCACTTATATTCCTTTTCAATTTGTTTGGCAATAGTATTCAATTGCATATTGTAAGTTCCTTCGTAAATGCTTCCAATTTTGGCGTCCCTGTAATATTTTTCCTGAATAAAATCTTTTGTAAAGCCTACACCACCCATCCAATCGATGCATTTAATTGTTGTTTGTTGGGCTACCTCTGCAGCATAATATTTGGCCATGGCGGCTTCTTTCAAGAACGGCTTACCACTTTCTTTTAATCTGGCAGCATTATAAGTTAATAATCTAGCCGATTCGATTTGCGTTGCAATTTGGGCAATTTGGTGTTGCATTCCCTAAAATTCCAGCCATAGTCAATACGATTGAATGATGCTGAAAATAATTTCAAATTACTTGGAAGTTAAAAACAGGTTTTCCAAACTGCTTCCTTTCCATTATATATGGAATTGTTGCATCAAAACAACCCTGAGCCAACCCAACCATTTGCGCAGCAATATTTATCCTTCCTTCATTTAATAATGAAATGGATATCTTGTAACCTTTACCAAACTCGCCTAGGATCGCCGACGATGGGACTCGCACGTTGTCAAAACTCAACATGCATGTTCCCGAACAGCATATGCCTAATTTCTTTTCAGGTTTATGGATTGTGAAGCCAGGAGTATCTCTTTCGATAATAAAACAGGTTATGCCTCTGTAACCCTATTGGAAAAGGAAAATATGATTATTGAAGTATAACATTTTGTAAGAAATTACCGCTGATGGATCTGCATTAGCAAACACCAAGAAAAGTCCAGCAACGTCTGCGTTTGATATCCACATTTTTGAGCCGTTTATGAGAAAGTCGGCGCCATCTTTTTTAGCTGTAGTTTTCATGGCAAACGCATCAGATCCAGATGATGATTCCGAAAGGGCGAAACTACTTGACTATAAATGTATTTGTGAATACTCAATTTTGATTCAAAATGTTCAGCTTACAATCTTTGTACATAACTGTGGTAAATATTTCTCTTGTTGTTCCTTTGTTCCGAAAATTTCCAATATGGGATTGACCAGGGAATTTTGAATATCTGGTAGGATAGCAACTCCGGGATCAACTTTCGATATTTCTTCAATTACTTGTATGCATGCCATAAAGGATCCACCAGCTCCGCCATATTGAGGGTCAACACTAACTCCCATTAACTAAAAGAAATAAGCGAATAAACGAATTTAGATGAAATAGACGAATATGTGCAAAGGAATCAGAGATATTGAAAGAACGCCACCTAATCGCCTAGAAATCGATCGCCATTTTGGAAAATTCGACAAAACAGCATCTTAAATAAACTAACAATCAAATCAAAACATACCTACCCCATTACTAAATAGCATATCAAGAACGGATTGTTTCACAGCACCTGCAGCTTCCATTTCCTTTACATAAGGAGCGATTTGTTCTTTGGCTAATCTTGCCACTAGATAAATGGAATACTTTTTAAGTTCATATTTTTGAAATGTTGAAATGATTAAACGTTTAAAATCACCTGTTTCTTTCATCATCAGCTCATCTTCGGTTAGATTCGCCAGTGGTAATCTTGCGGATTCGCTTTGCTGCATCAATCTTGCGGTTGTTGATAACGATTTGGTGGCCCATTTTGCATAAGTTGAAGTTACCTAGAAGCGTGACATTATTGATCGATATGTAGTCAATGCTTTTTTATTTACCTGTTTATTAAATAGTTTATTTAACGAATTCATTGTGACGGCCCCGCGAAATTTCAAATTCACTTGATTTAATTAGATGATTTTCGATTGTCTCACAAGCACTAAGACCTTCAACTTCTTAAGCTATTTATTAAACATCAATGGAATGTCACCGTTTGTGAATGTTTTCATTTATACCTATTTAAAATTCAAAATATAGCACTAACAATGACTGCCGTCTACGCGTACAGTAAATCGAAATAATTGTTCTACGTAAATGGCTGAATAAAGTTGGCGTAGTATACTGGACAAACAACTTTTAGATTTTCACTTCAAACCACTTAAATATATTATTCAGAAAGTCCACGTTCAAAAATGCTCTTATTTACGTTTACTTTGAGATATATAAACTTAAGTTGACTACAGCGTGGTGTGAGCGATTTATATATAGATTGTAATGAAAACATGTTTTAAAAAATAGCCGGCCGACTGTGTTAGATGACCGCAAATGACTTGGCGTATACGTGGTGTGGTCAAAAATTGAATATTTTAACATTAAACTTAAACCTTCGATTTTGCATTCCATAAATGACAAAATTGTTGTTGAAGAATAAATAAGAAAAATTATTTGAAAAACTGCTACATATTTTATTTACGTTCAGAATAAAATCAAGCCAAAGCTAGAACAAAACACATGAATATGAGATATACATATATCTAATAAAGATAAGGATTATAAGTATGCAAGTAAAGCAAAAAAAAGTCAAGATTCATTGTAATAATGATAAGCGGAACTTATCTATTGTAAACATTTGCAAACTCGTAAAAAGAAATTACTTAAAAGGTTACAGAATCGTGTCACGCTAAAGAAATAAAATTCTTGTTATCTGCAACACTTGTATGTGTATAAATGCTGCAATAAGTGCAACATGCCAAAA
This sequence comes from Oryctes borbonicus, assembly GCA_902654985.2. Classification (NCBI taxonomy): domain Eukaryota; kingdom Metazoa; phylum Arthropoda; class Insecta; order Coleoptera; family Scarabaeidae; genus Oryctes; species Oryctes borbonicus. Next base: position 235,410 of record LR736887.1, on the reverse strand, counting down.
GTAAAATAGAAATATATACCTTATACACCAACCAACCATAAGCACTAAGTAAACAAAATTGTTTTCTTTTTGTATACAAAATATTTGAGGCACACTACCCGTTAAATAACAAATTTTAAGGAAAATTAAAGATTATTTGTGTCTTTGCATAATACAAGATGGATCGAAAAAAACGCACCAAACTCGAAGGATGCAAAAATAATTCAAAGAAACTCAAAAGTTATGATATCAAGGCTTGATTTAGTATTAAAGCGGATACCAAATTGCGCCTTCTATATAGGCAATTTAGAAAACTATAGTACGGTCTTATGTTTTTTCGAAAGCCTACATACGTAGGCAACTAAAATTACAAGTACCTTAAAAACAAAAACCATGTATAATAATAAAATTTTTATTTGGATTTTTTACACAAATTATAATAAAATTAGATAAACACGTACAAAAAAAAAAAATTAAAAACAGTCAATTACTTCTTAAACTCTCTCTCAATCTGCTTGGCTACTGTGTTCAATTGGATGTTCGATGTTCCTTCGTAAATGGCACCAATTTTAGCGTCTCTGTAGAATTTCTCCTGGATAAAATCTTTAGTGAAACCAACCCCACCCATCCAATCGATACATTTGATTGTGGCCTGCTGAGCAACTTCTGACGCCCAATATTTCGCCATAGCGGCCTCCTTAATGAATGGTTTACCAGACTCTTTGATTCTAGCCGCGTTGTAAGTGAGTAACCGAGCCATTTCAATCTGTGTAGCTATTTGGGCTACTTGATGTTGCATACCCTAAATGAAAAATCGAAATTGCCTCGTTCCCGAAAGACTCGATCAATTTGATTTACATACCTGGAAGTTATAAACGGGTTGGCCGAATTGTTGTCGTTCTAACGTATATGGAATTGTGGCATCGAAACAACCCTGAGCACACCCCAACATTTGAGAAGCAATTCCTATTCTGCCTTCGTTTAATACGGAAATCGAGATCTTGTAACCTTGACCGAATTCCCCCAATATACTAGATTCTGGTACTCGAACATTATCGAAAGAAAGCATGCATGTTCCTGAGCAAATAATACCTAATTTGTTCTCGGGTTTATGGATTGTAAACCCTGGCGTGTCTCTATCGACAATAAAGCAGGTTATTCCTTTGTAACCCTAAAATACAAAGATCAAAAATGTAATGTATCAAATTAGAAAAAAAAAGAATCACTTACAGCTGATGGATTTGCATTAGCAAACACTAGAAATACACCAGCAATATCGGAATTTGAGATCCACATTTTAGAACCATTAATTACGTAATCGGAACCATCTTTCTTCGCTACTGTTCTAAGGGCGAAAGCGTCGGAACCTGATGATGGTTCAGTGATGGCGAAACTTCCGACCTATAATGAAAAATGCGTTGCACAGTTGTAAGTGAAAAAACGATGTATGTATGACAAACGGGAATTTTTTTTCAAAAAATTCCAACCTTTTATTATCATTCTCCTATTAATTCCTATTATTTAATTCTCACATCGTAAGAATCGTTAAAATGAAACATTTAAAAACAATAAATATCGTATTAGTTTGTAGAACCTAAAACCATTAGAATATTAGGACTTTCACTTACGAAACGTGGAATCTAACATTCAATATTAAATTTGACCTTCGAAACTATTTTTAAATTGGTTCTTCAATACAGTAGAAGACAGTTAAAATGTTAAAAATAGATGAGATTTTCTTAAAAGAATTTAGCCGAGTACATTTTATTGTAACGAATCTTCAAAGTTTGATACGTACAATTTTGCATTCGTTGGTTTAAATTGGACGACTCTTATTAAATTAATGTTTAAATTTAAACTAAAAAAACAACAAATGTAAATACGAAAGGTATTTGGCTTAGAAAACGAAAGTTAGAAATATGGTAAATATGCTTACGCTTACGACAAATATTATTATTAGAGGAAACACACCTCCCGATTCTATTTTGATAACAGCCATTAGACGCACGTCTTCAAATTCAAAATTAGTCCAAACCAAAATAGATTTAGGCTATTTTTTTACTTTAAAAACAAAGTTTTCTTTCCCATTCCCTCATACTGTAAGCACTAAATTTTCATTCCTAAGTGAATTGTTGGTTACTAACGATATAAAAAAGAAAACTTACCATTTTGGTTGAAAGCAGTGGAAGATATTTTTCTTTCTGTTCTTTATTACCATAATTTCTAATTACTGGATTTACCAACGTATTGTGAATATCAACTAAAGCACCAACACCTGGACAGACCTTGGATATTTCTTCCACAACTTGGATGCACGTCATAAAATTACAGCCTGCTCCGCCATATTCGTTATCTACCTCGACTCCCATTAACTGGAATCAAAAAATTCTAAAATAAACAATTTTCCTTTTCACATTTCGAAATGATTATTGTTAATGTTTTAGGGAGAACGCTGCAACAGATCGATTTAATTTTCTTTTCTGAAAATCCTCCGAGAGTTTTACAATCAACTAGTTTTGACCCCCTTAAAATTTACCTTAGACAGGAAGATCTTTGGATAATTCCGACCACACTTCTGAGAGTCGTAATTCTACTAATCTAGAATTATATCCAATTATACAATAACTACCGTATACATGTTTATTCATTGTGTTCATGCAATCCCGGTCCAGTATCTTCAGCTGTTTGACTGTTCATTCCTTAGATAAACCTCAAGACTGTCGTTAATTCGTTTTGGAATGCTGTGCCATTTTGAGATAGGCTTAATAATTGAGATATTTCTGGACTAATATCAACTCCAGTTTCTATCACTTAGCTGTCTGTATACCAGATAGATTCAGGTTTAACAAAACGGCCATTTTTCCATACATCTCTAGCTGGTATTGTCGTTTTATAAGTTTTATCAAAGCTGCGGATCTGCTTGTAATCGGTCCTGTTCTGAGTTCCTTCAACAACTTCTGGTAATCTGCACCATGCGACTTGATTACGGAAGCTAACGTATATTTTTTTACGCAGAAAAATTGTGTTTTCTGCTGGTTCTATATACAATGTTACCGTAAGTAGTCTTGAATCTAACGACAGTATTGCAGAGGTAGAAAAGTAATCATCGTAACCATTTTTTTCAGATAGAATTGTCACTATTTATTGTATTGTAAGTGCGCATTCAATTTAAAAAAACATCATCACATCACGATAATTGCAACAAACTTTACTATCGTCGTCATCTAACACAACGAATCACACCAGATTGTTTATGATGAAACATAATTAATATCTTGTCAATTGATATTACAAAGAGGTCAAGTATCGAAGCATATCTTGGCGCTATGACGATGTATACTTGCATAAAAGCGATTAGACTTTACAATTCTGAAAAAAAGGAATCACCGAATACGGTTATCGCTAAAACTTCACTGTAAATATCGATTATATTTTTTCTGCGAATTATTTGACCTATTCGCAATAAATAAAATTAACTTGTAACGTAATATATTTTTGCTCTTCGTTTTTCGATTTTTAACGTTTGTAGATTGTCTTTTTTGCCTTTCAAGTGTTACGATTTATCGAGGTGATTTCTTAAACGTCGCCAGATTTTAACTATATTTGCTAATCTAAATATGAAATGTAATAACGAATAAATTACAATCCAAACTCATACCATTAAGGACCTCGTACATAACTTAACAACCACGTTTTGATTGAAAAGATAAGGCAGGATATTTATGTACCTGGAACTTTAACCATTTACATACGCTAACACTACTCGCAATCAGCACATCTCAAATCAAATAAGTAGAATATTTGCGGAAAAAACTTGATTCCATGATTACCCTAACAACTTAAATAAATAATATTCTGGTCAAACATATTTTTAAAAATTCTATTCTGTGAGGAAAACCAAAAAAAGGATAACTTTGCCAAAAATAGAAACGACAAAATTCACAAGTAGCACAATAAATCATTCATGATATTAAATGCTCAAGTGCACACATATGCATCAATATTCATTAAACAGAACCGATTTATCTACTTTATCAGTCGTTGTTGTGCCAGTAGAGTAAGAATTAATTTGCAAAAAATCTGATAATACTTTCTGTGATAACTACATACAGTTAACGTATGTAAACTAGAATAATCTGGTAGGAATAAATTAATTTCTACTTTGTAAGGTCCATCTATTTACTTTTAGCAAATACGAGCCTTGAAAATGATTTAACATACACTTCATGGCAAAAACAAATTAGGTAATATATAATAAAGCACTTTCCAAAATTATATTTATAACTAAATGATTGCGCGAGTTTGTTGCTTATCTCTGGCTGTTACAATCGCCTCTATTACTTTCCTGCCACAACTGAATGGATGGGTTTTTCAATTTCTATTGACAATAATGAGTAATACAGCTTACAAAACAATCTCGTAATATTGTCTGCATCCCGCGACAATCAACATGGGACCACCGTCTTTGCGAAGGCCTGAAATATCTTCCCTTTGAAATTCAATTATTTGCCAAGGCTTTATGGACCAATTTTCGGAGAAAGACTCAAACTTTAATGGTTTTGTAATTATAATGTATGTAATTTAACGTGGAAGGTTTAATACAATACGATTAGTTTAAAGTGGCGCAGCAATTTGAGCAAACAGTGTAGTGTGTTTTAAAAATATATGCAATTATTAAATAAAATTAAAAAATAAGTTAATATTGTTTTGAACAAATCATGAAGATTGTTTTTGCAAGCATTCTGTAAAAAACGGTTATCTTAAATTTTCTACTGGACGTTTCTGCATGTTCAGTAAATAGTAATAGTATAAAATTGTTTGTATTTGCTAGTAATGCTAAAGAAGAAGACATAGGGAATAATCCTCAAAGGGACCGTTAGTACAAATTAAACGAATCCTTAATTTAATAAAGAAGTAAAAACCACGTTGGAAGATAAAAATTCTAACATAAACTTCATTCAAGATTTTTTGTTCAAAATAACGTAATGACGTAAAGAATAAGACTAATATTTACAATTCTACCGCCGTTTAAGACTGTTCTAACTTTCCAAACAATGGAGTTTACATAAAAACCTCAAAAAAAAAAAAACAAGTCTATCATAAGTCGCATTTTAACGTCTATTTTCAAATTTAAAATAAATGTAAATAGTTGAGTATGTTGCATTCGATGGATCATTAAGCTAGACGCCATTTTGTCATCATCAAAACTAGACAAATTAACCACGTTGTTTGCTTTCCAATACTTATTAACTACCTTAATTAGTTTTAATTTATTTTATAAGCTATGTAACATTTAACTGGGAAAAATCACGATATTGGAGTGTCTTATATAAACAAAAAAAAAAAAAAAAAAAAGGTATATATATCATCATAATCATTAAGCTGTCAAGTAAGGACATTTTTATGGAAAAATTAAAGTAACTTAAAGTATTCGTTTTTAAAACAAACATGAGATTCGTGATAAGATTAAAAACTAATTTATTGGACTCCGCCATAAGTAATATGCAGCATTTTCTTTTTAAATTGCTTGTTCACCTTGCAAATTTATGTTTCCCGAAGATAATATATAAATAAAGTAATTTTGCGTATTACACAACGAACAAATAATATTTTATGACTGAGCACGTTACTTTCAAGCAATTTAATTAAGAAAATAAAAAAAGAAAGGTTCACGTGATCCTCGGAAGAACCAACCAAATGATAAACTCTGTCCTGTTTTTGACGCAGAAGTTACCGACTGTTAAACAGAATAGTTGGCCGCGATCCAGAATCGCTTTTTCTTATCTTAATTCTTGTTAAGAACATACACGATTTTTTCACTAGAAGGAAAGAAAAACAAGTCTTACCCCATTTTCGAATAACATATCTACGATTTCGGGTTTCACACAGCCAGCCTGTTCCATTTCACGCACAACTGGAGCAATTTGTTCTTTAGCCAATCTGGATACTGCAATAGAAAATATTCGCTTCGTTAATGGAAGGGTTCATGGTATTGAACTTGAACGTGAAATTCCTCACCTGTTTCTTTCATCATAAGCTCATCCTCAGTCAAAGTGGTCAGTGGCAGTCTTCCGCTTTCGGACATATTTGGGCTGGTGGTCATTATGCTCCTGACCCATTTTTTTGCGAAATTCGTCGCCGCCTGAGAAATATTTTTTTTTATTCAAATATATGTTATCCCGAATTTTGTTTATATAAGTAAAAAAAATATTAATTTCACTTTATTTTTGCGCTAGCTTGTTTGATTATTATCTCTTTTTTATATAATAAATGTTAATACCTTGTTGGTGAATACTCTCTTAAGCCTGTTCATTTTGGTTTGCGGGTACCACACGTAAGCGTCCGCTCATAAGATGTGGTGAAGGTAAACTGGCCTGACCGGGCGCTTCACGGGGCTTGAAATTTTCAGCGCCGTGCTTATGAAAACTTATCGTTTGGTTGTTGATAGACGGGGACCATGTTAAACGGGGTTTTTGTGCTGTGCTCCGCTAGCGCTAATAATTATAAGTAGAAAAGACGAAAGAGATAGTCAAGGCTACTTTACGTAGAGTTTACGTAAATCGCGCAGGAAGCAAGTTGCGAATACGAATTGCTAAAGTATAGTGTGTATTCGAAATACGAAACTGGAGCGCGGCGGCCATAACTGCACCATAAAACGTTCATCAAAACAAATATTTATTGCGTGCAATCCTATTTAGTAACATAGAAAGAATTCGCGCATTTTATTCATATGAAATTTTCTTTTTCGACTTTTTATTGAAATCTGAAATTATTAAGCCAAACCTAAGAGTCATGAAAAAGATCTTTCTTTGATTGCGGACATTACCAAAATAACCGGAAGACCGCAGACCGCAACTAACGAAAGAAAAAACACTGCAATTGCATTAGAAGCATCACTTCAAACTTCCACCCCTGCTTTGGGACTTAACCATAGTACAAGTCGTCTTTCTATAGGGAAAACAATGAAAAAATTAAAAAGTATCTTCAACACTTCAACATAATGGGTAATATTGATTTCAGTTAATTTTATTTTCCCAAATCGATCCAGACCTTAGTTCGTTAGGCTTTTTCCTGTTACGTTAAGCGACCAATTTGTTTATTTTTTTCTTTTAATGTGTAGGCAGAAAAAGCAAAATCCCCTTTTGCGATACAGTAAAAGTTGCGGTGAGTATCGTACACTAGCGATAGCTATGGTTTATGCGAGGGCGTATTTCGTCGCCTTGGAATGAAAGGGTTCTATCTGGTATCTGGTAAAAGAAAAAGAGTAGACATTATTACAATTAATTATTATTTTTCTTCATCTTTTATGAAGAGCTGGTTGATTTTCTTGGCTACATCCGTTTTCTATATACACGAATGGATCCCCTGTAAATGTTCTCGTAGAGAATTTCAATATTTAAAAATATTTTCAGAAATAAGCGACGAAGAATATTTAGGTAAAGTCCTTACTAGAAACAAACCAATTTTCGATATTACAAGCGCCATCTTTTAGATTTTCTAAGGACTTTTTCAACCATCCTCGTATTTTGTATTCAGTTTAATTGTTATATCAAGACTTGTCATTACTTATCTAACTGCAATATTATTAAGAAATTATGGTTTATTATCATCTTGTTTCTACAAATACTACAAGTTTTTCCCATTTTTTTCCCTACAGAAACCTGTATTGTCAACTCGGCTGCGTTCAGAAATAATGGCAGCGCACGCGTAACGTTCTTTTCCGGTGTAAGTTCGTGTTGCTGTTATCGGTACGTGACGATTTATTGAAATCTACTTCCATCCATTAATTATCGGATAGAAAAATGCATCGAAATCAATCATTATTCCATCTCTTTACGATAACCATTGAAATTTATACGTATTTTTGTCAAATTAGTGGATTTTTTTAGAAATTAATAACATAACCTAAAAAACAGTGCATGTTTTGATTTTGGAGTGACTGTCCTAATCAGAGTTTTCTTCGATTTTTTTCCAGGAGAATAAACAGCAGGCAAGATGAAACTTAACAAATTGGTTTCCGCATCGAGGAGTAAGAATAGAAAACGGCATTTCACCGCCCCATCTCATGTAAGACGTCGTCTTATGTCCGCACCTCTATCCAAAGAATTGCGACAGAAGTACAATGTTAAAACGATGCCTATTAGAAAAGACGACGAAGTGCAGGTAGAGATTTAATAGTGCATTAGGTGTTGTTCGTGCGAAAGTTGAAAGTCTTAATCTTTAGGTAGTACGAGGACATTACAAAGGACAACAAGTAGGCAAAGTTGTACAAGTATACAGAAAGAAATTTGTTATATATATTGAGAGGATCCAGAGGGAAAAAGCTAATGGAGCTAGTGTATATGTTGGAATCCATCCATCAAAAGTGAGTACAACAAACTTCTGTAATCTTATAGTAAGGTTAAAATTCCTAAATCATTATAGTAGATCGTGATGACTAAATCTATTCATAGACTGCACGATTTAAGCTTTACATGCTTGAAGTTGTTGAGGTTCTCTTAACAACTGATGGTATGTACTGGGGAATCTGCAAAATGGTAAAAATATGGCACTGAAATCATCCTCTAAAAATTTTGTGTGTTTACATGTTGTATGATGGGATACTGAGACTTATTTCCATTGCTCGCAGGTTGTAGTAGTTAAAATGAAAATGGATAAGGATAGGAAAAAGATTATCGATAGAAGAAGTAAAGGTCGTGCGGCTGCCTTGGGTAAAGACAAAGGCAAATACACGGAAGAATCAACGACCACTGCTGCCGTTGATGCCTCTTAAATATATAAGTGTTCTTTTGTATTTAATAATACAATAAAAAAAAATTATTAATAAAAGAATATTTTTTATTGACTTTGTTTACAGTTTACCTTTTTACTGAGAAAAAAAAGGTCTTTGGAAAATTATAGTTTAAGTAGGAGTTCCTTACATCATACAAGTACATTTACTTTATTAGATATGTACAGAGCGAGTAGTAGCTCGAGGTTCTTTGTTTACCGATTTATTTTTTCATATTACAAAGAAAAAAACTTAAATAACACACATGTCGGGTTAACCAGAAAATATAGCTACAAAGATTTGAATTAATAATTTTGCCTGCGTTAAATAGTTGGTATTTACTGTGGTTTTAATTATGTTACTTTAAATGGTTTTTTATTTCTCAAAAGAACATATTTTGTAGCTCGCCTCTTTTCGCAATAATTTTATATTGTAGAGCTTATAAATATATATGATTTTTGAAAAGTTTTTGGTAATGCACGAAATAGTTCAATAGTTAGAATAGAAACAAAAGACTACCAGTCACAACGTTTTAATAAAAAAATGAGGCATACATATTGGACAAAAGATCTGTTCGATTCAACACTAGACTTCTTTATTCTTGTCGTCTTCTTTTTTTGGTCGGAATTTCCATCGTATATCATCATTTACACCTTCCTTATTTCTAGCCAACTCAATTGCATAAAATTGTATCCTAGTAACCAACATTGAATTCTCTTGGGTATAATCTTTCGATGCATCTGCCCTCAATAATGTTCCGTAACTATAATCTTCAACGATCTTCTTGAATCGCTCACAGAACGGTCTCCATTTCGCTTTACCTTTAACGCATTTTAACTCGTCCTCATTAATAACGCGCACGTCCAACGTGGGAAACTCTTCCCTAAATATTTTATATATCGTATCATCTACTGGCGTAAGCTTCAGTAACCTCGGATCTACTGAACATAGTATCTGAAATTTCATAATAGAATAATATAATCATCTAGTATACTTTAGATGTACATTAAAATAGATTTCGGCATGTTCGAAGGCTTTCATCGCCCACATGGCTTCCAGGGTTTGATCATTTTCAAATTCTTCTGCCGGTCTAGAAAGAACGTCCTGCAAGAATGAGCGCGCAACGCTTATTATGATGTAATAACTCGTTTATATTGTCTTAATTACCATATCGCTAATCAGCGATGTTTCAAATTACGATTATCGGTCGCGGTTACACAAAAAAAAATATTTCGTCGATAAGTATATCCACATGCAAAGCATATGTCAAAATATAAATCAAACCATCCATTAGACCGCCATCTAGTATGTAATTCTAAAAATTTCAGGTTTCAATATTGCGAAGAATTCTGTAATATAACCCAAGTAAAATATCTTATACTACTAAAGGTCAGATGTCGCTAACTGTTCATAATAAAAAATTAAACAATTTATTTAATAAATCAGATAGCAAATTAGTGAATAAAAATTGCAAGAAATGAATCTGTTATTATCGAAAGCGTTAAGCCCAATCATTACAACGAACTATAACTGCTTATTTCGATGGCATTTTCATCTATTGCACACCACACGGAATGCTCTAAAAGTTGTCCATTAACAATTTTTTTTCAACCTATTCAATGTTACTGTATTATATGCTACAAAGGAATTAGAAACTCCGCAGCAAATTGTAGAAGGTTATTTGTTCGAGAAAGCGAGTCGCTGAATAATATTAAAGTCTGCCAAGTCCAAAGTTATACGCTACGTAATTAATCACCCCAAAAGAGCGTATTTAAATCACCATCTTTATAAGAACGCTGGTTTTCACGGCCTACTTTCCCATTATTTACATGAATTTATTTCTACATCAAACAAGCGACCTAATAAAACGGACAAACGAATAATGTAATCATCGGTGAGAACGTCACTCTATGCAGCGCAGTATTAGGCGAGTTGTTACAGTTCACTTGTCGCGGCTAATCACCACGACTAGATTCCACGCATCGACGAGTGAACTTTCTTCAATTCTCTCCGGTGTCAGGAACTTTGTAGGTTGTAAAAGGCCATGGAAAGAAATTGCAGGAATATGATTTATAACTTGTTAAAATGTAAGCTGATAACATGTGTTAATTGTTCCAAACACGTTATGCACGCCTCAATATATCTTTAATTTGTCGCTTTAACAATCTATTTGTTGTGGTGTGACAAACACGAAAAGAATACAAAAATGTAAACAATACGTATCTATTAAAATGACAGGGAGTTTAACAAAAAGCCCCGAGATTTCAACATACTCGTTTATCGTTTCCTGTTGAGTCAGAATTGTCTTTTGCATTCAATTTTTAGTTTTAAGAACTCAAATGAATATTCTACGGTTTCTGAAATCGGTAGGCTAGGAAAGTGCGAATGATGCTAAAACTTCCCCATCTATATAGTTCGATATTATTTACTCTATTTATAAAACTGAGTGAATTTTCCACTTCTAGACTAACTACTTTGACGGATACATTTCTGGATTCGTTAAACTTGCGTGGTGCGGAGCGTGCCGATACTTTAGTATTTTTTTTAACTCTCAAATACCTCATAGATACATGCCAAATTCTTTTATAATAACAGAAAGCCTCCAAAAGTCTGGGGTGTTACCAGCACCCTACGTAGTGGTTTCTGTCGGGTTAAAGTTAGAATTTAACTACGGTTAAAATGTGACGGGCGCTTCCAAAAATAAACACTTCAAAGTCCAGTGCAACGCGACTGGCAATGTCCCACTCTAAACTGCAGTCGTTGTCCCGCACACTTTCACTTTTTTTGAAACGGAGCGACGGAACTCTTACAAAAACACATTTACGCGATTAACCGAGCACCTAATACTCTTAATAAAAGAAAGTATAAAGCCGTTCAACCTGTAAGGCTAATTGATAATACCAAACACTTGACTTAGGATACGGTATTTCTTTAAAATTCCAGTTCTACTGTTCGCGTATAGTTCTTGTGTAGATGCGCAACATGGAAAAAAAGGATCTTACGATAAGTTTACTGGCCTGTGTATAGCAACGCTGTTTGTATTTTCCCTTATCGCGACCGATTAATACACGGAGCGTTGTGTAATCAGGTTTATCTGTAGTGTACGGGACAATGTTGAATCTACATGCTTGTTTGAAAAACGGCTCGGTTCACGTATACATATTTCAGAACGCTCCGATTCGATTACGTCGGAAAATACGCTTATAAAATTTAGATGATGTAGTCGTTTCAGTGCACAAACGTTCAGTCAGACGGGCGAATCTGTACGCAGAAAAAGGTAAAAACTCTTAATTTCGGTTAGCCAAGCGTCTACATACCTTCACCGTATACGAAGGTAAACGTAAATGACAAGAAGAAGAACAACAGGCAACACGGTGAGGTGGTTCAAACGTTTCAATAACGCGTGATATATAGAGCCGGTCGAACGAGGCCCAACATCGAACAGCATGGAAAGGCAAACTAGATTTACAGGTAGGTAACGTGCATTAATCTTTAAAAGGACGCACGGACTGCGTTGTATACAGGGTGTTGCGAATCGAAAGTATACAATTATAACTACATTTGAATGTAAAAATTCTGCACCGACATTATATTATGTGAAAAAACCTATTATGTTTATCTATATTTACACACCAGAGTATATCGGACACGCCTGTTTGTGAAATTACACAATATAAAACAATTTTATAAAAGAACTAATATGAACCGTGTTAAACATGAACTGCGAGATACATTTTTACGGTTTTCAAAAGTATGTACAAAATTCAAGAATTAGTACTTGCCTTTATGCCATAAACATGACGAATTCTCAAGCAGCCCTTCCAAAATCTCACGGAGATTTAATTATAAACTAGGTACCTACATGCCAATTCATTAATTAAACTACGACGGATATTTTTCACATTACGTCCATTTCGAATGAAACAGGATGATGCGCGATCACCGCGCATCTGCTCCTTAAAGGTGCTTTATACGCGGAATAGCGGATAGCAGCGGAAATTCACCGTCGGTGAAGTTTTCGGTGATAATGCTATCGGTGGCAATAATGTTGGAAAGTGGGTGAGATTATTCAACGACGGCCCAGTTAATGTGCATGATGAACCACGCCCTGGCCGACCTTCACCGATTTCCGAAGATTTGGTTCGTGATGTGGACAACAAAATTCGAGAGGACAGATGATTCACAATTTCAGTTATCGATTGATTTTCCATAGGTTTCAAGGTCAGTTTTGTACACTATTGTTCGGGAGAAACTGCAATATCGAGAATTGTGTTTTGACTCGATACGATCAGGAAGGAGACGGATTTTTAGACCACATCGTTACAGGAGATTAGACTTGGGTGTCTCACAAACTCCGGCGTGTTTTAGAAAACAAACCACGTGGCCTATTGTCTTCCGGTATAACGTTGCTCCATGACAATGCAAGTTTATGCTCAAACACAAGGTCTAATCGGCTATTGTGGATGGGAACAAATGGATCATTCACCTTACAATATAGACCTTACGTCCAGCGATTCCCACTCACTTCGGTACTTAAAGGAGTTCCTTGATGGTCAACGGTTCAACGTGAAGAAGTGAAAACTGCAGTTGTAGGTTGGGCTTCTTCGTAGGCGGCAGATTTCTTTAACATTTAAAAGCTTGTTGAACGTGTGACACGTGTTTGAACAAAAATGGAAATTTTATAGAAAACTAGATGAAAATATGTAAAATATGGAAATAAATATATTTTATTTCCATATTTTTCTTACTCAAAATCGGACCTTAGCTAAAAAATATCCCTCATAAAGTCAGTCAGAGAAGTACCCGGTTTAATTTTCACAATAGTTCTACAGCCTCTTAAGGCCCCTGACTTAGTTAAATCTGCTACAACTATGAATATTACAAATTTTTCCAACTTTTTGCATTGGGATCTGCACTCTTCCAATCAATTACCCGCAGATCTCCAATGTCTGTCCGCCGCCACAACATCTAACCATTTCTTCTTCAGTGTTCCGCTCATCCTTCTCCCTTCGAATTTTATCAACAGAATTATTCGAGAGTTTGAAATGTATTATTCAGATTCAATCAAATCTTCACATCAAAATATATCAATTGCTGTTTCATTTTTAATTTTAAAAAATCACTTACGTGCTATATCTAGTTTTCAGTGAAACAGGTTTATTGTTTCTTTGTTATCGATTGAGATGCAGAAATAATGTTCGATTTATGTACTGCCACGTTACACCCTCTAACATCTAACTTGGTACAATTAATATACTTATTTTTCATTTATTGAAGCATTGAATAAAATAAAATTTTATTCATTTTGTACATTTCCTTGTTTTACTTTAGTAGTTTATACAAAATCGTTGTACATGCTTATGAATAATTTTTTCAACATTGGCAACACTGACTAATTTATAACCTGTTATTTGAAATAATCTGTCTATTGAAAGTCTGGTTATATTCATTGCTAGCACCACAAAATCAATGCTTGTCTATCTCCAGAAAACATCCTAGATTATAATTGCAAATTAGTAGATAAATGTTATCTCTAGTCTAGTGCTATCTCAATTATTCACAACAATCTAAAGGTTTCAGCTTCATTTTAGCTCCAAATTTTGTTTAATTTTATTTTGCTTGGCATTTGTCCATGGACGTAGCCAGAATTTGCTCGAGGAGGGGACGGATTAAAAAAATAAGATTTCAGAGATTTACGGGGGAGCCCCTCTGGCTACGCCCATGCGGTTGTCTATAATGTGCAATATGTGCATACTTGTATATATTTGTCTGTTTCGAATTGCAGGTGAAGGTAAAGGCAGCATCGTCGTCTTCATCATCACAATCATCTTAATTGTAGCGATAGTGATAACGGGAATTTGCGTATCTCTTCTTCTTGACCGCAAAACCGCCAACATCATTCTCTACATTCTAATAGGAGTACTGCTTTTACTCGGCCTGTTATCCTTCTTTTACATCAGGAGGGAGAACAACAAGGCGATGCAAAGGAGGGAACTAGCTTATCGAGAGCGTGCCAATAGACGAGTAGAAGCCACCGCGCCGCCTATGAGCACGAGAACCTCGTGGGCGTTGAAAAAGCCTTGGCGATACAGCGACAGGTCAACCATACCAATAAACCATCATAATAATCTCCATCAGTACAATAACAACAATAATAACAGTCAATACGCTTGAATAATTCAATAATAAACGTACTCTGTTCGAAGTTAACGTGATTATGTTGGTGTGATTGCCGTGACGTGTTATGGAACGTTTAAAAATGGCGCGACTTATAAACGGGATGAAATCCACGAACTTGTTTTTTTTTACAAGGATAAAATTGTTTTTCTTTTAATATTATTTTGTATATTATTAATACCAGCAGAATAAATTTATTTATGATATCTACGTTCAAAGATTACTTGATGAATTTTATCATAAGCCTTTTGCTAATCGCGTGGATGTATACACGCTTAGTTATAGTTGATACCTTAAAAATGAGCCCGGATGGCAATATAAACAAGCTGGTTGCCATATCTGGACATAGATTTTTTTCGTAGAAACAGAGCTTGTTTTCAAGTGCTTGTATTCTTGGTCTGGAGTTTAGACTGCATATACGCGCATCTTATCGAGTAATTCTTAATTATTTCCTTGAAAAAGAAACATTCCTCTCGCATTATTGACAAGGATTAAATAATTATGATATAAATAATTGAGAATATTTCAACAATATAATTATTTGTTACTGTTTATTTGTCTTACATGAACATATTTCAAGTTTAAACAAATAATCATGCCTACAAATGGACCTGCAATAGAAAGTAGGTCGTATAAATCAGCATCTTACTAGAAATCTTGTCTTAAGTTTGCGCCTTTTTAGTGACGCTAAGAGTGAAATTCGTTATAAAGATTAGCTTCCAAAAAGGGAAATTGTGGGTAGTATACCAAAGTAGTCGATAGGATCTTTAATTTGCCCCGCCATATTTTCATAAATTGCTTTAGAAAAAGAATTCTAACGAAAGCAACAATCGAATATACGTCACTTTTGCATGCTGCCAAAACGATATTTAATTGATTTTGCATTGACATTCATGTCAATTTTGATGTGACGGGCGCTAGATCCATCATTGTTTCCGTCCCATTTTCAATTCTTCGGTGGCTTGTATAGCCTCGGGTCCCCCCTTTCGCTGATGATGGCACAGTTAGGGAGAATACGGTAAGACAGTCGGCCGTTTTCGGTCGACTAGTTTTTCAAAAACATAGCATACGTCAACGGTCGTCCATTGGTTTAGAATGATTTCATTTATAAATATGCGAAGTGAATAATGATGTTTACGTCCTTTTTAAGGAAGGTATGGGAAACGTAATAATAAAAACACATTAAAATCAATGCATGTAATATATAATTTATTTGATATTTAATATTCTCCGCACTGTTTTATAAATATATCTAACAAATATTTTCAGTTTATCCATTGCAATATATATATTCGTATAATATATAATTTGTTATTATTTCAATAATACTAGTTTCAACAGTCTCATATATTGTTGTACGTATATAATTTTCATTAAAATTGAATTGTTCAGTTCAGTGATTATGAAGGAAATGTAGTTAACACAAGAGGGAGTAGCTTGAACATTTCCTATTTAAATAATAAAAATAAAAGAAAATATTGTATTAGTCACAACGTAAACTAGACGATTTTTGTCTCTCTTTTTTAGCAGATACGGGTTGCGCGTATGTATTCAATTACGTTTTATTTCTAAAGATATGCTCGTAGTTCATAGCAGAAGCTATATATTTTCGTTTATTTCAAATACATTCTGCATAAGTAAAATACGTTATTTGTTTTTGGTTAGTGGTATACAAAATTATTCGTAACTTTATTTTCTGGGAAATGACTTGTAAGATGCTAAAAATGGCAGCCTTTGCGAAGTAATCGCAATTCTACGAAATGTGCTTATATTTATTGTAAATCTTCTATAAATACGTACATACCACAAGTATGGAGGAAATTACTAACCAAGATAGGGTATTACTACAGCTGTTGGATTCCCACGAAAAGAACTTATTATTACGAATAATTTTGAACAGTAAGCTCAGCTAGAGACGCATATACCTGCTTTCCATTGTCAATTATTCTATTTTTTTTGTAGCCGTTCCAGCTAAACTTACCACATTATTGATCGAACTTCGTATTTAAAGTATTTATCCTATGATATACTGCAACATATATATTTTATATCAACCTTAAGCTTATACACGTTTCTCAAATTAGCAAAAAAAAAAACAACACTACATACAGCTCCTTACAATGTTAAGATCACACGTTAGCGCATCAAAGCCAATGTCAATATAAACTATACTTCTTAGTTCCTTACTATTACAAGGTCCTCTTTACGCAAATTTATCATTATGTCTTGCTTATATTCTTCGATGTTTTATTTCATTTATCTGTTACGTTTTATTCTGCTTTGTTTTAGTTAAAATATGTTTTGGTTACGCCACTGGATAAGTCGAAATCAATTTTATTTATTTATTTAACTGTATAGTGCAATAGAATTAAATAGTAATGACTGTAATCAAATAGCAATATAAAAAATATATAACGTGCAAATATATTCAAACCACACTGTGTGAACGGGTCAATACTATTTGACGCTATTATACTATGTAGAGAAAAATTGTACGACCTGAGAAATCTAACGAAAAAATCATTTTTAGTTTTTAAGTTTAAAAATAAGTACATTGTATACTGTTTCTGCAAAAAAGTCTCGTTTCTGAAGAAATTGTAGGATTACGTATACGGTCCACTAACTTAATCGTAAATTGAGTAATCAAGATAGTAACCTTAATCTACTAAATAACATTCTAAAATAAATAAGAGCTGCTGATTACGTAGAGATATCTCCTCTTTCACCAATTGTATAGACATGTCTAAATTAATTTTAAAAATGTTAATTTACTTTTTTTTTGGTAAATCGCGTATACAAAAATAATTTTTACGTCTTCTTTAGGAATCCTAGTTCAACTAGTTTTGGCCACGTGATTGAGTATTTTTTAGCGTGCTGAAAACACAGTTTTAATGAGATTCAATTATTTCACAGTCAATAACAAAATACTTAATTTATTTTCCCCATAAAAACGCTATTTATTTTAGATTACAAAAATATCGGGCAAGCAATGTCGACAGCTTTTAACGGAAATGCGATTGCGGCATATCAATTTTTCATGTTTAATTATTTGCAATGAATCTGCTGGTAGTAATCTAGATCACATTAAAAAATTATAATTTAAATTGTACAAGTTTTCATGGTCATCAACGAGTCTTCTTTTGGTATTTATTAAGACCAGTAGCTAGCACTTTACGGAACGTCGTAAAAATTCAAAATATTTCAGATGGACTCTATACGCTCAGCTATTACATTTTAAGCGTAAAAGTATAGAGGCGTACATGTTTTCTTGAAAAATGCGGCCTCTAGATGGCACTGGGCATTAGTAGCGGTATTAGTTTAATTAGTATGATAATAAAAGATATTAGCTACAAAAGTGAAGAGATTACTATAATTTTAAAATATACTTTAGGGAGAAATAAAACTAGACATTTAAAGGGCGCAGAACTCCAGACGAAAAGACCTTTTGAAGCTTTTGGAATGGAAGACAAGAAAAGTAGACTGGATACAGGCTAGACATTAAACAGCAGAAAAAGAAATATACCAAGAAGTCTATTCTACATGATATTTTGGAGTGTGAAAAATGTCCGATGATGTTTGAAATAGAAGCGCCCCCAGCGAATTCTTTTTATAGATTCAAGTCTTAATACAAGGCTTTTTTTCTGTTATTTGGATGTATTGAAATTATTGTTTTAAATTTTTTTCAGGTATCAACTTCTGGATTTTGCGAATTTCAAACCCCGAAGTTAAGCATATCGAAATTATTTAAAATACATCTATCTCGCGACCATTACCGATCGCATTTCTAACTGAGGACGGGGCTAGAGGCGTAAGGTCGGTGATTTCCGCTATTATTATTTAAAATATATTGGCTTTCGTCGGTGAAATATGGAAAATCCAAATTATTGTTGTTAATTCGCACACAAAAAAGTTCGTAAACGTAAAATATGGCATTTAAAATTCGTCTTTAAACACCGTTTATTTAAACTTTCATATATATATATTTCTCCGATTTGATCTCAATTTCTGAGCATTTTCTTATCGTACCCTTATCGAATCTAATCTAAATGCCGTTCACATAAAAGCTTGTAAGCAAAAAAAACTCAAATCGAACCTGGTCGTTATCAGAAATTCTTACAGATAAAACGATTTCGCTCGTAAACCCCAATGTCAAACGGCCGACTCGAACCTGTCGTCATCTTGACCCGCGAAAAAATTAGTCCTATGCCTAAATTTGATCTCACTAACACCCGAGGTAATCTCCGAATCGGAAAAGCAAGGGCTTCCTTGCCGATTCTGGTTGTCGCTCTGAGGATGGTACCTTGGATAATTCTGTTTGCTGCGCTTGAACTTATTACCTCTTCGGATCTCCTGATAAAGTTCATCGATTTCGCTGGCTGAAACGCTGCTAGCTCTACTCTGGACGCGTTTAGAAAAGGCTAGATCATGCGATGGGTTAACGAAGATCCTAGGAAGAGCTTCGTTGAATTCGCTCTGCGAATCGATAATGCTGAAGCTGGCTTCAGAGGGTTCATAGAGGGTATCCAATAGACGATCTAAACGTTTGTTCTTGAAAGGAGCATCTATTCGCGAGTAGTGAGCATTTTCCGTGTCCACTATACGGGAGGGACTGCTATCTCTGCGGAAAACTTCTTGAATAGACTTCTCGGGGCTTTTCTGGTCCAATATGGAATCGGAAATCGTCTCAGAACTATATTCTAACGTGCATTGCTGTGAGACTGATCTCATATTATTCTCACGTATCGATGACTTTGTACTAGCTACGTTTTGTCTCTTTTTATGCCTTTGCCTGTTCAAATCTCTTCGCTTTTTGTCCTTGTAAGTCTTCTCACAGTTCTGCTCGACATCTTCGCAACTATCCAGCAAAATATTAGGGTTTTTATGCTTAGTTTTACGTATTTTTTCCACGTGAATATTAGTATTGTTCACTTTAGTATTGGTTCCGAAAATACTTTGATCAATACTGGAATTATCCTTAATTTGTTTGGGGACCGACGCTACCGACGTATTGTCACTATGCTCCGTCCTCTTCGTTTGTAAATTATTGCGTTTCATCAAACTTTGTTTCTGTTTCCTGAAGAATTTTCTAGCAACCGTACTTTGGTGGGGGTTATAAAACATTTCGGCGGAATTAGTAGGATTCTCGATGAGATTTGGAACTACCGGATTTCTATATTGCTGTCGATGTAATACGACCAAATTTACGTTGTTTATTTTCACTCCACCGGGTGACTCGAAACTTGGATGGTTTAAATCAGCGGCTCCTTTCAGGATATTACTGTTATGAGAATTAGACTTGGTGTGTGAGGATCTGCTGCTAGATCTAGATGTGATGTGTATCTCTTCGGTTGGTATCGGGGGTAGAGGTTGTATTTGGATTTGCGGAACGTTCTGGGTAGCATCAGAAATATTTCTAGACCGAAAACATAGCGATTTGCGCTTGAAACTTTGATGAAAGTCAATCCAACACGTACGTACATCGTTTCTAGCGATACAGTAGAAGAATATCGTAAAGGCGCCTAGTATTGTGGCAAATCCAGCATAAGCAATGCAGAAAATATCTTCATACGATTGTAATTTTTTTGGTTGAACCGTTGCAATCGCGCAGCTTAACCACGTCGTCACGTAAAGAGCTAGAAATATCACGCTAGCCTTTAATTGCACTATAGGAGAATGCTCGGGATCTTCCATTTCGCTTGAACCCGTCTTAGAGGATACACTCCTCACACTCCTGAGCTCTACGTGAGGGAAACTTGGTTCTAACAGGTCTATATCGACATTCTCAGTAGCTTGAGTGCATTCGCTTAAATGCCCTCCAGTGTCGATGCTGTACATCGCGCATCTCACCAACAAAAAGAAAACGCACAAAATGACTACTAATATTGTAAATGGAACGTAGACGGCGCTCAACGCTGGTTCAGAACTTAAAAAGCAATGAGTGCTTGAGGAATATTCTTTCATATTAACAGCGGCTGATATTCCACAAACAATTAGAGCTACTCCCCATCCAACGAAGTATAAACCCAGTATGGGTTTTTGTATTGGCTCATCTGATGGCAATTCATCATCTTGCAATTCGATTCTGTCGCTCTTCCTCAATCTCTTATACGTGGAATTAATTCCCACACACATCCACAGCAAGGATGACAAGGTTAAGTAGTGAAGGATCAAACCGATAGCTTCGCATAATTTTACATCCTCCGTTTGATAGATCCCAAACACATAGAAGAAAGTTAACAACACTATAGCTATCCAGGTGTTGAGTAGGGAATGTTTAGCCTTTTTGGGCATCTGTATTCCGGCGCTGCATAGTAAATAGGTTAGAATACATAGGAACAGACAGAGAAACAACATGAAACTGCCAATGTACACTGCAGGGTGACTAAATCTAAATTTAGCCACAGATATTGCGTAATTTAAATCTGTGATATCCCGTCTTAAACCGTAATAGCCTAACTGCTTGCAATGAAAGACTAAACCGTCTTGTAGTTCGGTATTAAAGACGCAACCATCCCCCGACCAATCACCAGTTCCATTATTCAATGTTGGATCCCACCAAACTGGTACCGGCTGTGACGTCTCATAGGAATAAGGAACTGGAGTTCGTAGCATGATATATATCGGCTCTGTTAAGTTCTTAATTGTGAATCCATCTGTAATAATTGCAAGGTGGATTTGAATTCGAATAACTTAAGAATAACATTACCTAATTTAATTCCAACAACGTCAGATATAACCCGCTCATTTTTATTCTTCAATGGAAATAATTTACTGTTCGAAAACATGGCAACGTAGATATCGTGAGAAGTTGACTCGAATAACATATCCTGCTCTCGCAAATGGTAAAATAAAGACTGCGGTATTTGAATTGATGCTTCTATAATCTTTTCCTGAGACGATGAAACTCCAGAGTGATTGGTGGTGACACAGTAAAACATCCTGTCTGATTTATTCATTGGATTAACATACCATGTACACGTCATTCCAGTGAAGGTCTCTTGTTTTACTGGGAAGATTTCCAAGGCAATATTGGACTAAAACCGAGAAAAATTATTCTTTCTAGCAATTAAATTATGCAAATTATAAATGACTATACTACTATATAAGCACCAATAGTAATGCAAAATAATCCAATAAATAACAGATTTGAAAATAACATATTTTATTTTAAAGCTTTCTTCTTTCTAGACCCGTTTGGCTAAACCAAGGAGTACACATACTGATTGTTTGTTGCCCATAGGTTCGCTTGTAGTAGTCGGCAATACTCGTATATAGGAAGGGGGAGGTAGGCGAGGTCTAGCGCGTTCGAGCTATAGAGCGTTCGAATAGAATAATAAATAATTTAATTCAGAGACATCTAGATTGACGAAGAACAAACCTAGCGACACTCTCCCATATGTATACTCCTTGATTAAATTCGTGGGCGGCAGTAGCGGTCAAAGAAAAACCAAAAGTATGACCTACTTTATGTGTTAAAGGTGATGGAGTGAAGTTTCCGATCCTCTCTAAAGACTTAACAAACTTATTACAGGAACCATCCTCCAAATTAGCATCCATAATGAAGCTTTCAGGCAAGTTAAGCAAGCTATTGGATACATCCATAAGTGTAGCCCCTAGTTCCTTCTCCAATGGTACAAATGTGAGATAATTTTGTATTGTTCGAATGACAAAGACCAAATCCATCGTATCTTTCAATATTTTCAAATCGCCAAGGTATGTTTTAAAATGTTTCGCACTCTCCAGTATGCTACCCTTCGCAAGGCTAAGATTCACTTTCGAGAATTGCTCTAAAATTTTAGTTGTTTCTGATATATAAGAGCACTCGTCAGTATCCAAATTCTTCCAAATCCCATCTTCGGAGCAAAAGTAGGAAGCTTTCTGTTTGGATATATCATTATTTGGTTGTATAAATTCACATGGCAGAGTAACAGTATGATTTATTATCATTCTGGGCCATGTATAAGATCCTTTATTGTTTGTAATTGTCACTATCGGGCAATACATTGTTTCATTTGATATAACAACAATCGATATTCCTTTACTTTGGTTATATTTCGGCGAAAACAAGTGACAATCCCATATACCAGTGTGATTTCTATTCAATTTATTAATGCTTAGAGAACTATGTAAGAAACCGTTGTCATTAAAGTAATCTCTTTCGATGGAAATATTCTCAAAATAATGCTTAGGATCTAGATTTGCCCATAGCCACTCTATCTGATCTTCAGATTCATAATTATTAGATATAATTGAAGCTCGGCAATTAAGTTTCAACGAATCGCCTTCAAAAACAATTTGGCTATAGTTCGGGGATAGTTCAACAGCAGGTATATCTCGATTGCTTGACGAAGTAATACAGTTTACATCGATACCCATTCTTAGTTTCCGTAATAGTCTGCCATCAAGTATTGGAGGAGCGCTACAACGTGAATTCGAAAGTAGTTTTACAGAAAGATCTTCAACCCAGTCTAGTATCCACAACAGATCGCAATTGCAATTTAAAGGATTAATTGATATGTCTCTATGAAAAAAGAATTGAATTAGATATATTATTACCTTTAATTACAAAAATTAATTTGACCACGTTCACACTTACAATTGTTTTAAATGCTTTAAAGGCAGAAATGTTCCTTCTACAATTGTAACAATCTGATTATTGTTCATTTTCAACCTCTCCAAATGTTTTAAGCCAGCAAAAGCATGGATATTAATATATTTTATTCTATTCTCGGATACGTCTAATTTTCGTAAGTTTGGCACTTTTATAAATTGATTCTCTACAAGGGCAGTTATTTGGTTCTTGCTAATATCTCTGCAAGCAAAATTATTTAAACCACATTTTGTAACCTAGAAACAAGATGATCTTACAGTTTCTGTAAAGAAATCAACTGCACTTGTGGTATAAAAACGCTTAAAAAATTATTCGAGAGATTCCTACAAAACAGTGAATTGTATATTTTAATAAGAAATTTGACTCAATTCCTTACAATTGCACAACCTCGTTATAAAAATTGCTCAGATTCACTTCGTCGAGGTTATTAACTTTTTCCTTATCACCACAACGAACTTTGAACCAATCGGGTCCATTTCCTTGATTGCTCTTCTTGCATACGCATTTCTTGGAACATTCCTGTGCCTCAATCAACAGCATATATGCTAAACATAGGATTATAGTCTCCTTCAGTAATACTATGACCATTTTGAATAAACAAATAAGTTGTACATCTCATTATTTGTTTCTTATTCATATGAATGCATGCTGAAAACGAAAGCTATTGATTAGTAGTGACGAACTGTAACTTCCGTGAGATATTTCGTAGTACTGAACGGCATTTTTACTTAAAATATTACAAGGGGAATAAGGCATAATCTATTTGAAGGTATTTTGACAGTTGCATAAGACGCCATGTCAAACGTTTATTTCGACAACTACTGCGGCTAATATCAGATTTCGTGAAGTTATTGAAATGTTCATACTTTCTAATAATTATTTTTTATTTATAATATTTATTATTTCAATTAAAGAAAAACAATATTGGAATGATGTGTTTAAAATTAACTACCTAGAAATAAAAGCATTCTGTATTAGAGTAGGCGGTCGTACGGTGCGGCTTTTATAAATCAGATGGCAGCAGGCCATAAACATTACGTACTGTAGCGGGAAATGTGAACACGTTTTTACAAAATATTAAAAACAAGAAATGGTTTTAAATAATTTAAATTTTTATTCTACGTAAAAAATCGATGCAAAATTTATTACTCTTCTAAACAACACAAAAGTATCGGTAACTTCCGCACCACGCAAGTTTAATTAATTAATCCGGGACGGCCGCTTCGAGGATACGAATGATCCACATCCTCAGCCGGTGATCGATCATTCGTATTCTCGAAACGGCCGTCCCGGATTAATTAACTGAACTTGTGCGGTGCGGAGGTTGTAATACCCGCTATTTAAAACATTTAAAATAAAAACGTTTCTGGGAACACGTACGACATGAGATAGTTACGCCATATATACCGTATTTCTGTCCCATATGTAGCCATAAATTATATTTAGATTTTGTGTATTTATACTTAAATCGAATAGACATTTTTCTCCGTACTAACAGCACCGGAAATTGCTGCAAAAATGAATCGCGACCGTGCAAGACAAACTCCTGTTAGTATTGTAAAACGACGGTTAAAAGCTGCAAATTTTCACGGGCGCATTGCCCTTACTTCGGCGGAGAAACATGTAAAAACGATTGCAGTAGGCAGAAACACATAGAAACTGATGAATAGAAGTTTGAGGTGTTCGGACAAGCAAGACGTGTTTATGTTAGAAGAGTGAAAGGTGAAAAAATGTATAGCGCCAATTGTGAAGCAAGGAAAGAGTTCCGCGATTGTATGGGGTTGTTTTTTCTACGTCAATACATTAGTAGATTTAGAAGATATACAGATTTAGATTTGAATAGATTCGATCAGGGGTGCGTACTTACTTCTTAGTCTCTGAACATTACATTTCATAAAATCAAAAAAATATTGTCTTTATGAAGAATCGTGTTCAGCGATATATTTATTTCCGTATATTGAAAGTTAACTTATTTTGTTGCCATCACAAGAATAATTTTCTTCTACGTGTACTATTGGATAAAAGTTCGAACAGTGGAGGCTTGAAAATGTGTTTTTAATTTTTCTCAGCAAGACCAAATAAAAGTACGAGAGATAAAGAAAAGAAACGAGCTTTCTTTGTTTCTTGGAATTAAATCAGCCTGGATATATTAACTTAACGGCTTATTTCTTGCAGAGACAATTTATTGGGCCTTATATGTAAACCAGCACGTATTTTCCTCTGATCAGGCATTTTCGGCGATTCCGGCGGCCGCAGAGGCGAGGAGCGACGTGTCATACCGGATACCGGACCGCGCGTCGCGGATTAACCGGAGTCAGGTACCGGCTGCGAGCAGCGGTCGGACTCGATCGGACTCATTTCGCCGAACGCGAGCGAGATTCGCGGCCGGCGCAGCGAGCGCGCTTCGAAAATCCGTCGATAAACAATTACGTTGCTATACGGCAGCCTAGCTCTCAACAACGGCAGCCGTTCGACCGATTGGTAGTCGGCGTTTGACTGTCGGCGTGCGTGCCAGGTTTTGTGGTATCTGCGTTCGTTCGTTTGTTCGTCCCGTTGGCTGCCGTTCGTTTTGAGACGCTTTTGTACTATCGCACATCACCTTTTTCCCAATTATTGCCGGAGGAAAAGGAGAGATACGCGCGCGTGTGTGTGGCGAGTTGGATTTGTAAAGGAAGAAAGAAACGAACGAAAAAGGAAGAAAGAGAAGAACGATCAGAGGAATATATATGCATATAGTTATTTGAGTTATTGTTGTTGATGTTATTGTTCCACAATTCTGTTTCTGTTATCGACGAGAAACTAACGTTAATAGTTAATAAGTTCTAGTTTATTGTAAATTTAAAAGGAAAAAGAATATAAATAAGCGTGTCAGTGTAAATATTCGTCCGTTTAAATAAAAAGGATTTGTAATTGTAACAAGCAAAGCCTTAAAATAAAATAAAATCATTAAAATCCCAATAACAAAGATACATATTCCAATAGTAATAATTACGCTGTCATCATCACTATCTCTTTGTTCCAATTAATCCATTAATGAGAGATTACACAACCAGCCAATTAATAAGTCGTTGCTTTAGAGATAAATCAAGGTAAAACCATCGCATTCGCCGTGCAAGTGAAATAATCTAATTTTAATAATAATACGGAGAGGAAAACCGATACCGAGTACCATCAGCGATCGTGTCCTAGCAGTGTCATAGTCCGCACTCGTCCTCAAATCATGAGCATCGCTGCACTTTTAGAAGCGGCGGAGTACTTGGAGAGGCGAGATAGAGGTTAGCAAAACAATACCGAGCCACTCACACTCGGCTCTATTTATAAACATTGTAGCCTATCAGCTGTTGTTGATATGCGCGACAGCTTGAGTTACGAGGTTGCCGCTGCGTTCCTATTCTCCTATCCTGTCTTGTGCCTTGGCATGCTATGCATGTAATGTTATGAAAAAAATTAAAACGTCGCGTATATCATTGTCACTGTAATAAGTCGGTAGTTTTCATTTAAATTGCAAAGTTTTAGCATGTGCGAAATTGACAAAATTCATGTTTTTTAAGTTTGAATTAGTAAAGATTTGTTTGGAAGAATTCGTCTTCTTCACTAAGCTAAATTGTTCGTATTCTACATCCAAAAAAATAGATAATACAGAATGTATACATGAAAGTGAATTAATAAACTTTATCACTAGATTTAGGATTTTTGTCCACTGAAAATATTCCTCTATGCCACATTTATAAATAAATATGATGTATCCACAATTTATGCTTTTTATATATTATCTATTTTTTTTTTGTGTACCCGTAAACATTCAAAAAATTAATAGTTTTAGTAATTGTTGTAAATAAAAAAAGTATTCGTGATTTTAATAGGTAACTAAAAATTCCTTAAAACAGAATCTCGTTTCATTGCTTGGTTAATCATTTTTCAAGGAAATCTCAATGCTATAAATTATAGAATGAATTTTATCAGCGTTTTTCAGGATAAATAATTATCAAAAAACAAAAAAATAATTACTTTATTTTTAAGAAGCATCCTGTATAACAAATGACACATCAGCTGTTCAGTGTACAAATTCTCACAGAATATTCTCTGTTTTTTTCCTGGAAAAACTCCTCGTTTCTAAAGATACAGTTTATATTAATGAACATTTAAGAGAATGCCTTCGTAATTTTTTTAAAGATATCCTATAATTTTTATTATCTAACGATATTGCTCAGAAAGTTCTGTTGATATGGGAGTTTAATGTAATTTTTGGTTAGTGGAAGAGAGTCTTTTCAAACATATATTGAAGAAACTACCCATATCAGACGCTTTGTAAAAAACTAGGATTGTCTCCGAATAATTGCACTCTCATTTGAAATTTATCCTATAATTCTAATTTTCTTCGCTACAGAAGCAGAACATGGATACGCTTCGACAATGCCGATGCCTGAGGATGTGAAAACCTTCTCGAAGCGGCAGAAATCGAAAAAGACTCAGGGTAGCAGGTAAGCATTTAAATATTTGTTTCTGTGCTAGTAGAATTAACAATGATCTTTAGTTGGATTTCCTACAATTATGCTTCAAGGTGATTCAGTTTAATTGAAGCGAATTTCATATTAATTTTCACTCAATTAAACTTATTACAGTTATATTTATTGGAAACTTGTCTATCTGTAGTGTTTTATATATCTTTTTCGCACACACTCGTCCACTTTTGTTCATAATTAGTTTA
Organism: Oryctes borbonicus; assembly: GCA_902654985.2. Taxonomy (NCBI): domain Eukaryota; kingdom Metazoa; phylum Arthropoda; class Insecta; order Coleoptera; family Scarabaeidae; genus Oryctes; species Oryctes borbonicus. The sequence goes on along the minus strand of LR736887.1, from coordinate 207,165 downwards.
CCAATTATTTAAATATGTTATTTTTTTTAACACTTACATTTTTGGTTGTTTATCACATACGGGGTGTTCAGAATTTAAGATCCAATTGATGAATATTCAATTCAAGGTAATTGATTTTTTCTTAAGAGCAAAATCGCAATCACCATCGATGTGTATTAGATATCCTTATAGTTATAAGCTGTTATTTGTATCATTTACAAATTTCAAATGATAAGCCATAAAAAGATAAGTTTAAAGCAGATGCTAGGAAATGACTAAACACTTTTACAACACATCTTCAAAAGGGCCAAACTGGAATATTGTATAATACATAGTAAAGAACATAAAATAGAAAATAGAAAATCTCGTAATACGATTGAAAGACGGAGGATTTAAAATCAAAATCACAGTTATAGAAAATGCTCCCCATTCCCTACGCACTTCAAAATTCTTTTCGGTACTCTTCTTGAAATTCTTCGAACTTGATCTTTCATATGACCCCATAAATAAAAATCAAGTGGACTAAAGTCGGGAGATCTAGGAAGTCAAAACTAAGGTCCGTTGGCGCCGATCCATTTTTCAACACCGACGAAGCATATTATGTGGTAGATTATTTATAAATATGGAAACTATACCGGAATTAATATTTGTATTTTACATTTGTTATGTTTTCGTCGTAACCCGATCATCCATGGCGAATGCGAATATGTTGAAACTAAAAGTATCCTAACGTGACATAATAAGAATAAGAATTTTTCTGTATTATTATTACCTTGAATCGAATCGTATTATTTCTGTGCACAAAATTTTATGATTTTTAAAAACCAGTCTGCAGGAATTGCGGTAATTTAAACTAAATATTATTCTATGATTGTTATAAAAATAAGCGGTAGGATTTTCAGCCTCGGCCCCAATAAATCAGTTCGTTAAAAAGCGCATATGTGTACGCGATATATCGGTTTGCATATGTGAGAACTTAAAATATTTGTAAGATCGTTTATGTAAATTAAGAATAAAATTGTCCCCAAAACCGACTCTTGAGGCACACCGATTGGCAATAGTTGGACTTGCCGTCTTTCCAAAGCAAATACGATTACACAAATATGATCGAAACCCGTCGTTGGGGAAGTCTCTCACCCCGCAGTATTTAATTTTTCTAATAAAGTCCCGTGATTAACACCAGCAGATGTCTTAGCAAGATCGATACCGAGAAGGGAAAATGTTTCTCTTAAAAAAAGGTGAATAAAACGGAAACCATGCTGATGGGAGGAATTAAGGAGATTAAATTGATAAAGATAATCTACTAAATGTCTGTTCATAATTGATTCGAACAACTTTGAAAATATCGCCAACAGTATAACAAAGACAGATATTTTTATAGATGAGAAGAGGAGTGACGATTCTTGGGTTTTACACCTAGCTTTATTCTTAATATATTTAACAGCTCTAGTTAAGGGCTTTCAAACATGATTATATTAAGCAATTTAAGCTAAATTGCAGATATTAAATTACTTTTGTCAACCTGTCACAGCATAATGTTCTAGTCTGCTAGTAAACTTGTCGGTTTGAACCGATGCTCAAGTAAGAAATTTTGCTTGTGTACGCATACCATCCTCTTCTAGTGTGTTTCTTCTATTTATACTGTTTTTAACCTTACAGGACGTCACACAACGAATTGGAAAAGAATAGGTGAGTACAAGCTATGTCATTCCTTTTTTGCAATCGTCAAGTAGTATGAGTATCTCGCACGTACGTTTTTTATTGTTAAAAAAAAATATCAATTTTTTATCGTAAGTAAATAGCTAATCAGTTAACGCATATCTTCATTTGATGCCGCGCAAAACTTTTAAAATCCGGGGACTTTGCCAGAATATTAATAATACCTAAGTTTTTCGCGATTCCCAAAATAGAATCGTCATTTCATTAAGCAACGGTTTATGTTTACTTTCCGCAAAAAGCATCTCGTAAGCTGCAGAATCTTCCGACATTCGATTCTAGAGCTTGTATGCGACTTGCAGAGTAGAGTCGCTCTAATGTATTGTACGTACGCATTTATCTGCCAGTATCCACTTGGTCTGTGTATGTATGTATGTACGGGTTCCGCTTGTATGCACCGAATACCTAACAAACGCAGCAAATGTTACATGCACAATACATAAAGTACATAAGCGCACGTTATGTGGTACATATATAAGGCATATGTGGATCTGTATGTGTAGGTATATACGTATGTTGTATCTCTCTCTCTGCTATAAAATAACGTGCAAAGTTCACATCAAGGTGACGCTGTGCAGTCTAGTGCATTGGAAACAAGGCCAGTAGCATAACGTGTAGACTAACAAAGTAGTAACCTGTCGCATGGCAACAATTTTCAACGGCATGACGACGTCGCGATCAGCCTGTTATCGCGTTTATAATATTGTTCCTGTGTGCGATCTCCCCCATTGGAATAGAACTGCTCTATAATAGAACTAATTCCGCTCTATGGCGTAGACCGTTCGATTTTGATCTGTTTTTCCACTTTTTCGCGTATATTTGGCAACAATGTGCGTCATGTTTATTTTGGGAATGACGTGTACACATATATGCTCTATATATAGTTCATTAGGAAAGTAATTTGGACGCGATGGTGCTTTAAAAATACGTTAAAAAGTATATGTCAAGCGATTTAATGGATATTAAATTACACTGCTTTGCAAATTCTATTTTATCCCCATTAAAGCACATATATGAGATAATCATTATTTCATATTATGTCCGTAACTCAAAAGTCAATGTGACCATTTAAGGTTATAGTTAAAGTAACAACTAACATTTTATTATCCGGCCATTATAATAACTAACGTTTGACTTTGATTTTAATATTTTTAATTTTAAGGAAAATGCGATGTATCTTTCGGCAACTACCGAGCTTTTCGAACCACCTGACCGATTTATGGACAAAAGATCATCGGCAATCGAAGAAAACTGGCAATTTCTCGTCTTATTTAATTATTTCTTGTTTAAATACTTCTCATTACTTTTAACTTAGCTTCTGCATTATTGTTTGTTGTATTTATAAGTGGTAGTTTGTAAGTGACTAATGAAAGAGCGTGTTAATTCATAAAAATGATGGTCAGACCTTGTACAGTTGCTGAGTAAAAACAATCGATCCCAGCCAAAGCTAGGAAGGAAAACTTATCGTGTTTTCGAGGACAAAAGTACGATTTAGGCGGTTATCGGGGAACAATGGATTAGATGATGTCGAAAAGCGGACAAGTTCAACCAGGATATATATATATATATTCATTTCATTTTTGTCAAACGAATTACTAACGAGATTGTTGTTGTTTAAACAAAATTATTTTTCAACCAATTAGATATTTGCGTGCTGATTTATTTTGTTCTCTGTATGTTCTTTTCTGCAAATACTGATTTTTACTACTAATTTTTTTTTAATTAAGGCTGGAAGCTGAAGGATTAAGTAAGTTCTCATAGGTTGGTGTTTAATGAACGATGATACAGTTTTCTGCTGCATATAGTTCATTTCACCCATATCTTCAAGCCATACTCATTAGTTAATTATGCTGATTAACGTCCTTTTTTTTGGTACTTGCTGACAGGTTATCTATCTAGTGGTATCTCCGTAAGAACAATACTTCGTTTTCGGGCTGGTTATGATAGTTTTAGTATTGAATGGAATTAATTTATTGATCATTCAAATAAAAGTTCAACTACAGGACGACTTTTTGGGATTAGAGAACTACACAGAGAAAAAAACAGCAAACCCTTATATTTTAAAAACAAGAAGGATTTATACTAAGAATTACGGTACGTTTATTTTATTTAACAAAATATGTGGTTGCCCTAACAAAAATGATGGTGTTGTTATAACAATTAATTCGACTATTAACATATTTAGTTACTCAAATTATTAAGAAACGAAGTAACTAACAAGGACGGAGTCCGAAGTATGCTGGGGTTTAATATGAACATGTTATTATTCTTCAAAACTATTCCGCCGCCGCATGAGAGTAAAAGTAGTTATAAAACTGGTTCTGTTAAAAGCCTTGTCCTTACATCATTTTATTCTATTATTCTCTTTAAGGCATTTATGAAGCAAAACGTCCTTCAAAAGTCTTTAATTCTAACCACGTATCACTTGAAATCGTACCATTTTGCTTATTGAATTAAGATTTAATTTTTGTCTATCACTTGCATATTTTTCAACTGAAATCTTAAAAATCTTTTTATAACTCGATTTTTTCCCTAACCTTTTTTCCCCCTTTTTTCTCTTCTTCTTGACCTTTTTGCCCTTTCGAAATCCAATTTTACGTTCTTCTTTTGTGTACACGAAGTATACCCGATACGATGAGCCGGTTGGTATTTTATAAACGTAATCGTAATATCCCGTTTTTAACGAGACGACAACGTCGCTCGAGAACGTAAAGTTCGAGGTTGTTATACTAATGGCATAATACCGACGCCCACGCACTATTACCAGGCCTTCGTAACGTTTTTGTCGTTGGGATATACCGTATAAACAACTCTTCAAATTTAACATTGGTATTATTTGCATGTTCTTTGCGTTTTGTTCTTTATTTTCTAACATCTGCGACACTGAATTACTTCTTGTGAAAGATTGTTAGTTTTTCTTTGTATGTAGTATGAATAAATATTTGCTAAAGAGAAGATGGAAACTTACATTATGTATATTGTAGTGGGTCAATGAGGTGAAGTACGCGCATTTGCACTTTAATTCGTTAATTTCTTATGATTTAATTTCAATATACACAAAATATCAAAATTTAACTGAACATTTGCAGAATTTGAATTAATTTTCGAATTAAGAATATTGCAATTCTGGAATTTTGACAATTTATGTTATTAAACTTTTATATATATATATATAAAAACTCTATTAATGCTCCAATTATTTTCAATAATTTATATCTTGGGGATAAAGGATAAACAAGTAGACAGAAAAATAAATATATTTTTTAGACAATAGACGCATTTTTCGAAGAAACTATTCAGAAATTTTAATCAACGCGAAAAGTATTACATTCATTTAAAACTGTTAAAAACGATCAAAGAAGTAAACTCACCTTAAGAAGCAAAAAACACAGCACAGCACAATATACGCTCAAATTTGAAGCAATTGCGTAGTGGAGTATCACAAGGTTCAGTACTAAAACCTCAACTGTTTCTGTATACATTAGCGATTTACCAAATAATGTAGAATCTGGAAAAGCATATATGCTGATGACACTACCATACTAACAAAGGGTAAAGAGCAAACGAAACTGTATAAAATGGCTGATGCAGCAACATTAAATGAGCGGCTTAGCAGTAACCCCAAACGATATTTCCTTCTACGAAAATCCAAGAGAGACAATGTGCGGACTTTCCAGGTGTCATCACCGAATTAAATAGAAAGCTCTCATCAGCAGTCTACGCCATTAGAAGGTTGATGGATGTGGCTACTGACGATGCGGCAAGAACTGCCTACTCATCTTTGTCCCACTCCATGGTGGCGTACTGTATCTTGGCACGGGGCAATTCACTCAGCGAAATAGGAGGAAGCAATTAGAATGTTGACTAAAGTGAGCAGCAGTACATCTTATAGATCGATCTTCAAGGATTATCTTGCTGTCACTATCTTGTTTGGAACATGTGCACAAACACAAAATCAAATATACAATCACCAACACAATACGCGTTGAAAACTACGTAATTTTTTTCAGCGCGTTAACAGAGCACGTACATCCACCAATTACGTAGCAGTTAGGGGTGTATAGCCACTTACCTGCGGCGATGAAAGACATGAGTAGGAGGTTGTTCAAGATCACGGGAAGCTCCTGCTTGCGGCGGAATGATACACCATACAGGAATTTTTAAATATATCCTTTTAGAATTTCTTTTTGCGTTTTTGTAAAATTATTTATTTACCTGTTTTCTCTATTTTATCTATGTTTATCTTTGTTTTTTTTTTTATTTATTATTATTTATAGTTAATACAGAAATATAACGCACAATACATATCTACATATTACATTATTCAAGAAGAAGCATGAAGATATGATAGCTATAAAACAGGAAATGAAAAAAGACGTATAAATAGTTTGACAAAATAAATTTATTTTTTGAAAACTAGATATGAAAATAGTAGAGCTGACCTGTATTTTTTAATATTATCTATCGTTACTTCGTATGTTAAAAGAGAAAAAACTGTAATAGGAAATTTAATTTTAAAGCGATAATATTAGGGTTCTTTTTGGATTTCATATATTTTAATTTCTTTTCTTATCGTTCCTTTCGTTGATACGTTTACTATTTCCTTCTAACAAATTATAGCGTTTTTTTCTCGCTTAAAAAAGGTTTAATGCAAAAACACGTGTAATTTGTATCGCATATACGCCATGGCATAGGATTTCTCTACTGAAACTACACTAGTCGTTTCTGTTTCATAATCTTTACATAATTATTTTCCTTCATGCTTCAACACTTCCACGATCCAGCGTTTACTTTCACATGTTGTTGGTTTGTAGACCGGCAGCGTGTCTTGAAGGTTTTTTAGAGATTGTCCCGCATATCTTGGGTAATTAGTATATTCTATGCAAATTTGTGGAGAACTTGTAATAAATATTAGACACGTAAAAAATTAACATGGTTTATTTATACGTGTGTACGGGATATAATGCAGGTATTGAGAAATTATACAATCTTGTTTATGTACAGATGAACTCGAATAAAACGAATTCGAACAGATTTACCAAATAAACCACAATTTTTGAAATATCTGGTAATTTCCACTTTCTGTACCAATCATGTTAATACACTCAAATAAAGTTACATGTTTTTTTGTACCTTGAATTTAGCTTCTCTTGAAGTTGCTGCCCGTGGCAGAAATTGCACACTGCAAGATTTAATAGCGAGACAGATCGTTCAGACCGTTACTGAATTTCTTAAAGCAATTTTTGGAATGCTAATGTATAACCTTTAAATGGAATGAATTATGTTGCAGTTCTATTGTTACATTCACGTCATATCACTGGCCTTATCTTCTGTAATTCACGTGAATTTTGATAATCACCTATTATCCATTTTACAGATTGTAATCATTGCATTTGTTTCCTTTCTCATTCGATATGAGAACAATAACAGTATCTAATATAACAATTTGATCTTTTATACGGATAACAAGGTACAAAGCAAATTAAAACTCGTGAATTGGATATTTTTTTCATGTGAACTTTGTATTTTCCCTAATAATGCAAACGTACTTGTTTTATTGAGAAAGTTTCATATGCACTTCGTATTAGGAATTGCAGTATTGTACATTTAAAAATGTCTATCAATATATCTTATCTAAATGCAAATTACTCAACATAAAAAGGTAAAACACCTATACGGTGTAGTAATTGTATGAATGACGTGTATTGTTTGGGGATTTTCTAAAATCTCTGTTGTCATTTTTTAAATTGATTGGTCTGAGAATAACAAAATTCTAACGCGTATAGTTTCATTATAATCATTATTATAATATAATAGAATCTAATGTAATCAAAATATTATTATAATAATTATAAGTTCCGGGCGCAAAATTGCCTGTCAAAGGATCACAAAAGCAGAATTTACATCACCCAGAAAAAAAATATCTACATAGTCAGTGGTAACCGTTGTAAATACTACAAGGGGTGTATGTCAAAGTTAGCAATAGACTTTTGACAAGATTAGCGGGGCGGTCTCGTCAAGAAGCTCAAGCGCTAGTATCGATGGGTTTGTTCCTCGTCAATCTAGATGTCTTTGAATTAAATGATTTATTATTATATTTATTCGTGAACATTTTTTTTATAATAAGATTAACATTACAACGTTTTTTCTAAGTGCCTATTAAGTATTTTAACAAGCGATTTGATTATAAGGTTTTAAGCGAAAGCAAACCAGAATAAATCGGGGAAGCACCGGCTTATCTATTTCAAGGCGGCTTGGAATACAATGAGCGTTAGTAAGGCTCTCGTAAATAACCTAAGGTGCTGAGAATACGTATCATTTGAATTTTAAAATATTTTCGATAAACATCCTTGTTCACATTCGTACCTACAGAGGTCGTTAAAAGTCGAGACGTGTAATTTTTCGAATGGGAGATTGTAAATTTGATAGTGTTTTTTGTTTTCTCTTTACAATAATATTTTTGCTCTTTCTTTTAATCTTTTTTAGCAGAAAATGCCGGTTCAAGCATTTCATAAATCGCCCATAGAGAAAAGCTAAGCAATGGCGCATATGAAAGTGCTGCTATTGATATTAGCAATGGCGCGTTTTAAGTGAACGTGAAGGAATTGAAATACTCAGGATGTCAACAATATTCTTTTCTCTAAAAGCTACTTTTTGCCGTACCGGTGAAGTAAACAGACATTACTGCATAATATTTCGGTTAGCATTCCGAGCGATTACTTTTTCATCAATTATTTTAAAATGGGCAACGTTTTTCCCTATAGAGGGTGTGGTTAGCCCGGTCGCCAGATTTTTACCTTTTAGATTTTTTTCTTTGGGGATGCGCAGAAAACAAAGTTTATAAATATGAGTCCGATGTACGTCGATATCTTAATAACACGTTTCCAAACCAATGGATAGGGGGCAGACGGTCAATCAAGTGGCCAAGATCTCTCGGTTCGGCCCCATTTGATTACTTCTCGTACTTAATCCTACAATATGAACGGATTACAACAACGAATACAAAGGAATCACTCCAGAAGTAATACATGCTGTTCAGACTGAATTTTATTGTCGTACAAAAATTTGCCAAAACGGTCAATGCCAACACTTTCAAGAGTTATTTTCCTCAAAAACATTCTTATGTAAGGTATGAGTATTTTTTAAAGTGTTATTTAGAGAATGACATCCCTCCAAAAAAAATGAAGCAACACCATTTCGGAAAATCAGAAATTGCGTTACCCTAAGGACCAATATTCAACATTTTTCTTTCAATGCAACCCTTCATTTCAACGTTATTTATTTACCGAGGGAATGCAGCACCTCGATCGAAGCATCTAGGTTATTGACCATCAAAACGTTGTTAGGCATTTATTTTTTACGACGACGAATGAATCTAATTGCAGGCCTAAATTCTGAAATAAACAAGATGTCCATGCAGGCCGCATAGCAACCATTCGATTCTGTTAATTTGATACGTGTATCCTGTACTCTATACATAGACATAGCTATACTTACGTACAGCGACGCATATACATGATGTCGGGAATTGCGTTCACCCAGACTTCGTTTAGGTGCATACATAGGAATATTTTACAATAGGTAGTACAAGTAATTTATTACTGTGCAAAATTGTAAATAAGGTGGTCCTTTTTTGCAGGAATATTATGACTTCGTAGGTATGTAATAAAATTTAATAGTAACAAAATTTAACAGTATATCAAATAACGTTGACAACTAACTGTTATTTGATTCTCTTGAAAAAATCATGGTGCTGTACTATGAACCGACGCAATAGCGTTCAAATCACATAATGGGGGATATTAGCACCGTCATTCAATTGCTCTTTGAGTCTAAAAATCATCTAATTCATGTATGTTTCCTTGCAAAAAAAAAAAAAAAACCTTTATAGAAATGCTTGTTTAAGATTGTTTTAAGAATTTGCCGAACCGTAGTGTAGCTTATTTGGGAATCGTCACGACATCACACTTAAGTATCACTGTACGTGTACAGCGTGTTCTGCGTTTTGTTTAATTTTATAAGTGACTGATTAATATGGTTCTAAGGCGTACATTCTTACTCCCACTCTTCTTTATTTCTGTACTAGAGCTGGTGCCTCTTTAGTAGTACTGTTTATTTTCTCTGTTTGTTTGTATAAATAATAGTCCTTTAGTAAAATAGACACTGTAAGCATCGATTTCCTGCAAGATGCAATGAAACAGATCGCGTGGAAGACGCCGAAACTGTGTGCTGCATGCCTACCAATCGCCGTCGTTACACTATCCTTCACACTGACGCGTTCATTAATGAAATTTATTTTGTGTGTATGATTTATCGTCTTCCTCTTGTACGGCGAGAATGGCAGCATAAAAAAACCAAGTGTTGCGATGAGGTGACATGGTGTGAGATGCCGTTATATGCATGTAATTTTTTGGATGCCTCTTTACGTCGTAAATATGTCAACGATGTCATAACTCAAGTTTACAAATTGTTTAGCTTCTAGTTCTATTATTCATTTAGTTAACGCCGTGGAAACATTGGGAGTTACTACGGGGCGGTTTTTTCTTGTTAGTTTACTTTCTAAGGAAACGATCTGTGAAACAAGTGCTATCCATACTTGTGTCTTTTGAATGATACATAAAAATAGTACTCAGCATAGTGGGAGTAGCACACATCCTGTAGTTTACGATTTCAAAATATTCTAAAAAGCAGCGTTTACAAAGTCGATTTCTTCTAGAAGCTGCATGACTTTCAAACTGCAGCCCAAAGAATGAGCTTGTATTGGTCAGATATAAAACGGCAAAAATAGTTCTTTTTTAAATTCGTGCAGAGATTACTAGGCACTTATTAATGATGGATTGCTAAGGTGTTTAGTTACTAATCGCCTTTAGTAGTTCGGAGCAGCTAACCAAAATAAGGAAAGTAGCATGGTGGGGATTTTCGGCGTGAAAAGCTAATTAAAAATTATTGTAATTCTATCTAAAATAAAATAGATAAATGACATTGACATGAACGTGCATTGTCAGTATGTAACATTTTAATGGTGATGATAAAAGAAATCACCAAATGAAAATAAATTATCCTAGAAACAATCAAGAAAAATTAATTAATTAAATAATTAAAAGTAACCTGTAGAAGAAATGAGAATGGTTCGAACCCCGGACTTGTCATTCTTAGAGTAAGGTTTTCCGTAGTTTTCCTTGCTCCAAATTTGGCGAATGCAGAGGGTAAACATCTCAAGACGCTCTATGGGCGCAGGCGTAATAATAACTCATGGCCGGCCGATGTCTCTTGTAATTGACGAAACCTGTTGGGGGATGCGAAGGCATCGAGCGTTACATTGTTATTTTGGTGTTTCCAGACTTTTCGGACGCACTATATCTGAATACATGTGAATCTTCCTTCTTTCGCCATGACGTACGACAAAATTAGAGAGAAAATCCGTTAAAATTACCAACTATTTTAAGTTTTTGACTTAATATTGGAATAATATCATTTGTAGAAGCAAATTCTGTTTGTTTTTATTATAGATCGCCGCTTCCTAATTCCATGGCGATCAATTGTATATTTTTTTAACGCAAGCATGCCCGTTAATCGCTACACTCACACGTTTCGGATTTAACGAGGAACATTCCACTGGAATCCTGCAGGGTTCCCCGCACCTATTCCACCTATACTGCGAAACGGGGAGCCACAGCCGTTCGTTCGGAAAATTATTACATTGTAAATATTTTGACGTAAAAATTCGTCTGCACATCGCACGTTTTATGTACACGTAGGTACCTACGAATTATACACGAACATCTGCAATATACGGCGGGGCGTACGTATATCGTTTTCATTCCTTTATTTATTAACTTTCACAAACACACTTCATTAAATCGTAAATAACGGACCCCGAACTGGCGCGCAACCAACGAACGTTGTTTTCAAAACAAGCCATTATTCTTCATCGAGCAGCGAGACTATAACCATGCTCTATGTTGCGTGATGATGTTGTTGCATTGCGTTGATGCTAAAGTTATGTATACCTACCTACAGAATGTTCCGACTAGATGTTAGATAGAAAAGGAAAGAAAAGAAGAACGGATTTGGTTGTAAATATCTGGTATCTTTTCTAATGCGTGTTTAGAAATTCCTATAAGTTCTACCAACATTGATCTTATTCGTAATCCTTTTTTACGTTATAATGATTACGATTTGTTTAGTGATATTAAGCTCTTTATTAAAAGATTTTTCATGTTGAATAAAGTTTATGTCAATTAGAATAAATTGTATGAAAGACAGACTCGCTATTGATTATTTAATAATTAATTTAATTGTATTTTATAAGTACGCGGTGAAAGCCAAAATTCTCCGAATTGTAGCGATAAATGAAATTAAAGAATATTAAGTTTTCGTTGCATTCTGCTCAATAACAGTTGCTTTGGAATTTTGTTACAAATGCAGACAGCCAAAAATAATTAATTTTTCTTATAATAATTTGGTTTTGGCTGGACTGTATTCTAACGTGGCAGGAACGAATGTAGTATTTGAAAAACCGTACTTCATGACTAATACTTTCAGAAAACCGCAAGTGCTCTAAATGATAATTATGCGTTCATATTATAGTTAATACATTCATATGATAGTCTGGAATCGAGCCAAAGGCACATATTTTTGTCCTACGGAAGCGCATTGTTAGAAAGTTTCAATTTACCCGTCCAGTAGCGACATTCACTCTCACATCCAGATTTCTTTGCAAATTTTCTTTTTATTTTAACAAAATACTTAGGAGAAGGATTGCTTGCGTTGCATTTATAAGGGATCTTCAAAAGGTCTGAGAAAAATATCAAGGTATACTTAAGGATAGCTGTCAATACTTTATTTCTGGATGAGTAACTATTAGAAGAAAAGCTGGCCCTAGAAAGAAGCAATTTACTTGTGAATATCTTTGCAATACAGATTTCTGTATTGTAAAAATTATCGTGGACCTTTACGAAGACGTATTTTCAGGAGATGAAACGAGTGCATGTCAAAATCATTTGTTTGATTCGTTAGTTCTACTAGAGAACACCCATGTTTTCATATTTGTTTCCTTAAAAGCCCCATTAATACGAATTCATTTGCGAAAGGTAATGCATGCAATTCTTAGAGAACATTCGCAAACAGTAAACACTTAAGTGGCCAATTTATATTCCGCCTTGGCTAAAACTCATTATCATAAGTGGTGGCGTATAACAAACGGGGAATTAATTTTACTGAAAAAACTATGCAAATATGTTCCAGTATTATTTGCAAAAGGCGATTGTCTAATTGTGTAATTTTTTGCGTATTATTAAGGATATGGTTAGCATGTCACTAAAATGACCTATGTGTATATTTAAACCTAGCGATGTTATAGGACTATTTGAAATTTTCCGTTGACTAGATAAAATAAGATATAGATTGGGTATACCACAACGTTTCCTTATTTCTCATAGTTCTAGGAAAATAAATACTATTCGCTAACTATAAAATGGCTACGTGAATTACTCAATAAATGTACACACATTCATACACGTATTTCAAAATAACAAAAACGATAAGGATTTTCCAATGGCGCGATGAAATTCATGCACCATAATATTGAAGCCTTGAAGTCTAGGAAATTTTTAATTTCGTTGGACAAAATAAGCGGTATCATTGCAAAATATTAACGAACAAACAAGCTGGTAAACAAAATAACAGCTGAAATATACACAAAGCAAATATTTATGGGTCTTGATCGGTCTTGGTTTAGATTATATGGTTACAGATAATTGTGATAAGTTGATCTGATACATTTATTATAATTTTTCTGATTTTCTTTATCTTTTCTTGTATCTATCGTGAACTGGGTAATATCAATTCCATATCCTTCGGCAGTTTAAATAAGCAAATTTACAAAAATAAAGTATCACGATGGATTTAATCATCAACGATGTTATCTCCTTTGAGCAAACACTGTGGGATAACTGTCAACCTTGGCGAATGCGTGGTGGTGAGATTTCCTTACAAGAAAAAGGAAGCTCCCAGGAAGGTTTTTGTAAATTGCATCCATTCGGACTAGCAGAAGGAGGCTAATCTCGTCCTAGAAGAGGATCTAATTTAGGTGAGCCATCTTCCATCCTGGGCGGGAAAAGATTTGCGCAAAGGAGCCAGGTTACATGTCTCCACTCCGCGGCCAATAGGATGAAGGTACTCTAATCCTAATAGAGCAGAATACTGAGGTCCGTCACATCTGCTTTAGAGTATTTGAATAACCAACACTTAAGGCAAGATCTGAACGTCCTGATATTTACGGGAAGTAGTTGTGGAAGTATAGATACTGGCGAAAGAATTCAGTAACCCGTTGGTGAAAGAAAAAGTCGTGCTTTGAGATCTCCCATTACTAGTTAATGTGAAGTATGGCGTCCGCGCTACTGGAGCGCATGTGGTTGCCCAGTGTCAACGATGGTTTCAGTAACGATATTTTTAACGTTCCAGTATGTATCATTCTATCCTGGCGAACGTTTAATAAACTGGTTTAACGTAACGTATAGGTTTTCTTGTGTTATTACGAAATGCTGTGGTTCTTGGATGTGATACAGCAACGGAATTTGAAATTAAATGTTAGAACTTGATGCAATTTTCGAGAGAGGGCTTTCAATTTTACGCATAGATATTCCACAACTATCAAAATAAGAGAACAAGAATTTCAGTGATGTAGATGCATGTAAATGGGTAACAATGACTAAGCTATAATGGCAAATATCCTTTGCAGGTTACTACAAATTTTAATACGATAATCTGCGAAGCTGGTGTCTGTTCAACTTGGTTATAGTGAATAGCAACGACCGACTAACAAATATGGACGTATTTTTCCCATTGTGGATGTAGATGTGTATGCGTGGTTGTTGCTAAAATGGTGTCGATGAACTCGCGACTTGTGTCGTTTGTTGTTTTGTTTTTTTAATGCGTTGTGGCAGTCCCAAGGATGCCAGTTTTGCAATCGGCTACCAACTATAGCGCGCTGCCACTTTTACTCTGTAACTTTTCTAATGAATGTACTGTTATATTTTATTATTGCGGAATGATATAAACTCTGCGTAGTATAATGATTAACGCTATTCGTTGATTTAATTTCATACTCAACTATTTATTATAGATAACGCGAAAAAAGGAGCGCAATTAGAGAAAAAGCCAGGTGTTGCCATGTCTCACGGCGACGCTTTTTATATGATAATTAAACGTGCTTTTATTATTACCCTCGCTAACATCGTAATGCAATAGATGCGTACCAATTTGGCCGTGTCGGTGTATAGGGTACCTATGGCGTCTTTGATGCTTTGTCATTGGTCGCCTATACCTAAGACGTGCGGAATAGAAATTTCACGCAATTAGGCGTTTTTTAATTTTATTGCGTATAAATACTTAAGTGTATTTCAGCATTTCATTTATTACGTTCAGTTTAGATGGCGAATACATCTACAGCACCATAGGGGAGTTAAGTTAAGACATGAATATAAAATTTTCAAACCTGATCTGTTCCCTACAATATCACAGTGTGCCGCAAGAATATGGTGTATATGGAATATAATCCGAAATATGTATATGTAGAAAATGGAAGCGTAGGCGATTGAAACGAAATATGTACGTATGTATGTAATCGTGGTATTGTATAAATAAAACTCTCCAGGCAATAATCTGTCATCTCCATTAGTAAACAAGTTGCGGTGAGCGCGTTATAGCTCGCCAGCACTCCGCATAGACTTACACAGATGCATATACACATAGTACGCATTCTTCGGTTTCAGTTTAATTTTAGATCGAACTTAATTTTAGTGCGGTTCACATAAAATCTTTTACGGGCACGGGGCCATCGATCGCCGACGGGAATTGGGATTTGTTTTCGCCCGTACATTCCTCACGGTTACACCAAGCCGTATAGACACAAAGATTACCTGCGTATTGCACGTATTATTATGTAGAGAAACCACCCTGGCCAGTCTATTGAAAGTGGATGTTCACTTTCAAGGTCGGTGACTGGTTACTTCGCCTTGGTTCTGCGATATCCGCCGGTATCCGAATGATTGCGCTTGTCCGCTTAATGTATACACGAAGTTATCTGTTTGTTTGAGCGCTTCCTAGTGGGGTTAAACGACGTTGCTGTCAGTGTCAATTAGTCGTGATTATTTTCGTTATTCCAAGGTTGTTATTGGTAATGTTGTTATCGGGTTTTATATTCGATATTTGTTCGATTAGTGTGCTTAATAATTAATCATGATTATTGATATATCTATTTTTAATTCGTGCGTTGAAGCATTTGCTTGTTTAAATTTGGACGACGCACAAAGTAAAGTAGATCAAATATAACATTGATGCCCTCCATACTGTTGGCTATAGAGGCAACAAGATCTAAAAGTTAGGGACAATATATAATAAGATCTATCGCGTATCTAGATACGCAAGAAAAAATTGAGACAGTAATAAATATGGTATACGTGCGTTTCAAAATTCACTGATGCAGTAAACGTTGACAACACATGTCTATCTATCCGCTCCAGAATTGCTGATCTGACAGATGTTACCTAAACCAATTTGTTGAATTCTGAAACGCACGTTATGGCTATGCCGTTTTTACCATGATATTGTTACACATTTGATTACTGATACCATAACTGGAGTTGATTAAGGGATATTTTGCTCGTTGTTATCTTATCGTATGCGTATCATCTTAATTGGTGATATTAACAGGGTAATGATCTAGCGGATATTTCTGGGTATGTCACTGGTTCGAAGGAAATCAGCTACCGATTAAGTGTAATCCTTCAGAAATTCTATCGGAAACCTTTAGAAGTTTATGAACGATTCGCTGCATCACGATAATTAAGAACAAAATCGGAAAATTGAGCTTTCAGAAAGATGTCCAACATTTAGTAATAAAAAGAAAAGAGACGTCTCTATACAAAGCGTTCAACGTTCTAGAATTGCAGAATTGCGCGCTCAGTGTGGCATTGCCAGCAGCATAATCATTCGCTCATAATTCTGAGATCTTTCTTGTTGAGTGGTAGCTTTCAATTCTTTAATTATTTCCTTGTATACCTTTCCTGTTATTGTAGTGCCTTTTTCCCAAAACACTGTAGCCGTTTTCTTGCTCCTTCTGGTGACGCAGATCTTTCATGAACCCATTGCATGGATTCTTGTTTTGTCGGTAGATCCCAGTGATAGGCCCACTTCTCATCATCCGTTACAATTTAATCTTTTCGGAAAATACGATTGAAATAAACTTTACTACAATTACTAACTTAGGGGCGACCCTTCTTAATGAATAAATATTTCGATTTAATAAAAGGAAAGGAGGCTTTTACGATAAAACCATCAGTTGAACTGAAAACGCCATGTATCACATATGCCTAAAGCAAATCCTGTCGGCATAATCCATAAATGGAATTATTCAATTCAACAAACCTCGACATTAAAGGCGATCCATACTTATTCTACATCGCAGCTGCTTGCCGTGAAGTTTTGCAACAACTCTCTATAATGAGGATGTGATATTAAAAGGTGAATGATGTGATATTAACAGGGTCGGCTTCAGCGTGCCCTCATAAACGAATTTGCCGATGTCTTAAATGTTTTTCATAGCGCATTCAGATTATACCTTAATTTTATTCTATACATCCAATCACTTTTTCTACTTGTAATTTTATTTTATTTAATAGCTTTGGCATTCCGTGAAATTATAGCTTGCATTAGCAACGTTGTTTAACTATGCTAAAATCATTTATTGTATGTCTCCTAAAGCATTGCTTTTGGCGTTTTGAGACTGGCCTGTGATGGCATTTCACATGAACGCAATTAAATATAAGCCGAAACGGGTTAAAGTGATTTTATTTTCGGAACCTCTTCCCCGAAACATGCTTTAATAGATTGAATAAACAATTCTAGTATATTTTTGAAAATGTTTAAGGTGGAAAAGATATTTTACGATTTCTCTCACCGAAAACATTAAGCGAGTCCGTCTCTGCATCTCGTCACTCAGTTCTAAATAAATGATCAAGTGCGCCGTTGACAATTGGCGAACGGCTGAACGTAATTACGGGTTAGAGAAAAATGGCGGACGATGTAAAAAAAGCCGGTAAGTACGTTCAACGATGAAGGAGACGGGTGAAACGATGGGAAAACTCGCATCGGTAGCGTCAACGCCGCGAGTTTTTCCTACTCTAATTACCGAGTTTCGAATGGAAAAAAAGAAAAAACTCTCGGAGAGCAGGATTTTTTTACTTGTCTGTGGGTATTCCGTCTTCTCATCCGAGGATGTAAACAGCATTGTTATGTGATACTTTTAGAACAAAGATTTTCAATATTTACCGTGTTATTTTTTGTGCCTTCTCTGTGCATAAACTTGGCAGATGCCTTGTTACTATTTGCCTGATCATATTTTTGCATTTTCTATGTCATATACATATTTTTAGAAAATACAAATGAAAAGTGTTTTTCATTTATCTATGCGGTTTAAAAGAAATAACTTTTATTATTAAGATACCGCTAGAAAAATTGTGGTATTTAAAAACGCATGGAAAATGGGGCTTTCTTTGAATGTTTAAAACTAAATGCTTCTATTATCAAGTTCACTAAATTTTACAGAAATTGAAATTGGCCTTTTGTCCCCCTTAGGTTTTCGTATACATCAAGTGAAAAAATATTTTTATGTAGTTTTTTCCTCTAGTCTTGATGACAGGACAATTATGCGAATATCGGTTGGTTTGATCTACTCCGCCGTATTGTTGCTGAATTATTATTGAATTTGGTTTTGCAGCAATTTGGCTTCGCTTTTCAACATCCACCATGTCTACATTGTGCGTTGTAGAAAGCATGGCTACGTTCTTCTTGTCTTTCCGTTTGACGATAAAGAAGTTTTCTCTTTGAATTATTTCATTGTTGCGAACATTGTTGTTCCGCAAAATACCGGAAATTTCTTTGTAATTCTATCGAGGGGTTTTATAAATATCTATTTCTTTCAATTCTGGGGATGTATAAAGATTATCCGTAGTGGGGCAATATCCTTTATTTAAAAGTGATTTTTTAAAAATTACATTGGTACTTGGGTAAGCATGGATTTATATTCAAAAGGCCAGCAATCAGGCTAAGCTGCCCCTATACAACGTCGATGGATAAATCTCTTCCTGGCATTGAATCTGATATGAAAAGTTTATTTAAATAATCAAAAAATAACCATATTTTGAATAATTTGTGCATATTTATCGATTGTACGACATAATTTTAGGAAAAAAAGATATGGTATCCGAATAATTCAAATTAACATTCATATTACATTTTTATTTTTTCCAAGTTTAGTCGTTCCAGTAAACCAATCTTCTGATTTTAGATTATTTAAAAAACAATAATTAAAATTTATTATTTACGTAGGGTCAATCTCCTTTGACACCAATAGCATGCCGTTAAATCGTTTTTATCGAACGATATGCTTGTTATGTGGAGGTGACCTTATAGATTGTGTACACATAGATACGTAATATTCACAGGCGCATCTATATTATCAACTTATACCGAGCGTTTATCACTTTGAAAACAGCTGGCTTTTTTATACATATAACTCTAAACAATTTCAGCATGTAATTAGTTTGTAGACAGAACAATATGATTGTGATTAGCACGTATTAGATTCGGATTAAGGGTGTGGATAAATTCGATGCATTGTACGTGTTTGTTAATTACAGGATATTGCATTACTTTGACATCTTTTGTTTTCGAAAAGCGTTACGTAAGTTATGTAATTCATGAACGACTATTTTTCTTTGTACCCATAATGTTGATAAATATGTGATATTGAATGAATGAAAAAAATCAGAGTGAATTTACCAAATACGCCATATTTATATCGTTTTCTTCCGGCACTTTCTCGTCTCCTTCTGGGTTTGTTCTTTTCTTGTGTCGTCATCGAAATTTTCTATACTACATATTTCTATATTATATACTATATACTTCATTCTCTCTATTTTGGTTTTGTTCGGTTAACAATTCTTTGAAGTGATCCATCAAGACTGTAGCTTTAATGCAAATATCAACAAAAACTAAATTGTGTATTTATTGCCTAACAAATTAGCAACAAAATATGGCGTTTAGTAGTTTAGGATTCCCAAAAGCAATTAAGTTTGCTCGTGTAAGGCTAGTTTTCTTCGGGAGCTAGGAGCTAGGAGAAATGGTTTGCATTGGCATGCAGCCTGATTTTTATTCTTTGATGAGGCCACTCTTAGTGGCTTCGTCAACGGATACAACTGCAGGTATTGGTCTGAATACAGTTGCCATTGGATTATGGAACGCAATGCAATATCCATACAAATTAAATATGTATATGGGTATAATTAGAAACAATATTATAGGATCGCTACCCGATTAAATTACTTTATTTCCTAATCCAAGCAACGGCCAAGTGTTAAGAGACGACATCCGGTTTAAGGTAGGACACCGCCGCATTTTGGTGTTCGTATCAGAAATTACTGTGGCATAAAATAAAGTTGTTTGTTTAATATGACGTCACTACAAATTATAAAGGATTGAAAATAAATGTGTCTGTTAACGTAGATTACATTTACCTGCCTTAAAATGTGATGTACATATACAGCCAACTAACAGGCATGCCAGCCTGCATTCTATGGATCAACTTAATTTTTCGTTCAAATTATTACAGTCGCTTTTTGTGAGAATATTTCGCAATTTCAACCGACCTTTTTCATTGTATACAAAGTACGATTGTTCCATAAATGTAATCGGCAATAACCTTGACATTATCAATCTCGAAACTAAAAATATCTCGCTTATTTACAACGATAAAAATGGAGATATCGTTGTATAACTCATGTAATATGTATACGCTTTTTTATATTTACAAATACATACATGTGCTTACATATATTACATTGAGCGTATCAACAATCAAGGTGTATGTATTGTATTTACGTGCGATTGAGCCCATGAGAGCTAGCAATGTGAAAGTAGACAGGTATGATGACAAATGAACACCGCGCATGTTCCATACCCGTTCTTAATAATATTTATTTATGTGTGTATTCGATTTTTAATGCATCGCCTGACACGACGCCTTATTACTCGCTGCCACAATGAAGCCTTTAAATCGGCCCCTAAATTAACCGCTTTATTGTTCTGGCACCAATTACCACACTTGCTTTGGTAACTTTCTAAAATAAGCTCTTTGAATTTATTATTCTTTTTTTTTTCGTTTGTTTTCGGCTGCGTGAAGTTGCGAAAATTTTGTGCTGTTTTGCATTTACAAGGCTCTGATTTACTCTTGAAGTTTGCGGTTTTGGTAATTGTGGAATAATGCGAAAAAGGTTGCTTGTACACTTCATAAAAATAAATATACGGACTAAACAAACATCAGTTTTTTTTATTTAATTATTTGGCTGAATAAGGAGGCCAATGGTTTTGCTGCCTATCGGTTGGGCAGTTCTCTGATGTATTTCTTGCCACATTTTGGTCTTATATTTATATACAGCTGTTTATATTGTTGTAAATATTTTTCTTATATTTCCTCCTTTGTATTCCGGTCGAGACCTCTTCCGTTTCTCATTCTTACCTTTATTTGTCGTATAATTAAGTCGCTTCGACACATATCGCTAGCGCGAAGTGAATATACCAAGTTCTTTTTTCTTTTTCATCCCTTTCTGTTTTCTTAATATGATACCTTACTGGTTTGTAGTTGTTGCAATGAGAAAATCATAAAGCGATTAACTGTAGCATCTTCATTAGATCACTCTTGCAATCTGTAAGATCCGCACAATGAAATCCAAGCTCGCATTTTCTTGGACATTCGATAGTTGTTCTTCAATCCGTAGTGATGTGTGTTGAACTTGGTCATAATCGAGCTGAAGAATAAAGTAGCTGACTTATAACCACGTCATGTCGTTTTCGGGTCGAAAACAGTAGCAAACAGTGATGGTTTTAAGGATTTTAAAACGAATAGCCAATGGAGAGTCGGTGACTCTCAAACACATTGGAGGGAAAATATAAAATAATTTCTACTAATTTCAACTGAAATCGTCCTGTACCAGTTTAATTTCTATTTGTTTCCAAAATGTGCGAGGGTTAAGAACCATACCAGCACGCTACAATAACTCTTTGAAATACGGCATGACATTATTTAGTGAGCTAACTTGAAACCAACAATATTCAACAAGACAAACTTCTTCATATTTGCGTCAGTAATTTTGGATAATAATATAATCTTAGGGGATCTACATCTACAGTTGTTTATCAATAAAAGAAAGATCAATAGACAAACGACAATTAAGGTATACGGCACCGGTCTTGATATACGGAGCAGAGTCTTGAAACCTAATGGATAGACAAAGATCTCTACTAAGAGCGTGTGAAATGAAATTTCTGAGAAGGGTGCTGGGAGCAGAAGATACAAAGTAGGCAATTAAACTGATGGGGACAAATGGCGAGGATGCCGGATGCAAGGACATCAAAGAACGTATGGAAGGTTAAAATAAGGAAGAAAGGAAGAAGACGTCCTACAAACACTTGGGAAAATCAAGTGTTTAAATAATAAAGATTGTGAGTGTAATGGTACCGTGGAGATTGCAAAGAACAGAAAAAAAGTGGAAAGAGGTTTACAAGGAAAAGGAAAATTTAACATCGAATCTTCTACACTGAAAGGTAGAAGAAGACCTGAGAGGTAGAATAGGACCAGATAAGTAAAATAAAACAAAAAGATTTATTACTCTTTGTTTTTGTTTATGTTTTAAGATCGTCAGCAGATATTTTAAAGTACCTCAATAGAAATACTTCAGCACTTTGTTTTCTTAAATATAATTACATATTGTTCTATTGAATAATGCAATATAACAGATTGGAATGCGAGATATAACAATGTATCGATTACTGTATTTTCACTAATTAGCATACATACATACCATGTTTTGAAAATCGATGATAAGCTTTGATCTTCATTAGAGTTCTCTGCAAAACATGTAGTTGTATTATTTATCTATTTTAAAATAATATTTTTTCCTCTCGTCCCAACATTAATGAAAGTCGAATAGAGCATATCCTGCAGCTGTAATAAATTCAATTTCTATCGAGCTTGTAGATATGTATGTACGTAGGGTCTATATACCCACGAAGATTGGCTCCGTATATCCGTAGAAACGTTTGTGAAACTAATATTTCGGAATATACGCGCATAA
The DNA here is from genome assembly GCA_902654985.2 of Oryctes borbonicus. Taxonomy (NCBI): domain Eukaryota; kingdom Metazoa; phylum Arthropoda; class Insecta; order Coleoptera; family Scarabaeidae; genus Oryctes; species Oryctes borbonicus. The sequence goes on along the minus strand of LR736887.1, from coordinate 184,276 downwards.
TATAATCGCCCGTGTATCTATCATTATTCCCTTATTCGATTTCGTAATTTTGCCGACGGCTTCGCCTCATTTTTCAAAACCGAACAGTCTCGTCTATGTTTTTTTCTGCGTCTGTCTTCTATATTTAGTCTATAGCGGCCAATAATGCGAATTAAACGCACGAAAAGTATCAAGAAAGCGCACGAGGCTCATCTATCTCTGTCATGCAGGATTTCCATTTTTTTTATACGCTCCCTTTTCCCAAACCCTCTGAAACGACCCAACATTTCCTCCACTTATCGACTCCCGAAGGAACGTCGTTGCTAGCGAATAATGCGTTTGCAGAATCAATTTCGCTTATACGAATGTCCATGATAATGGCATATGTATTTATTTGCCTTTTCATTTTACTTTAATCTCGTTCGAGAAATATTTTTTTGACCTAGTTAGTTCGAGCTGTTATCAATGGGACCTCTGGTAAAGCAGATTATTATGAATGATTAAAATAAGACATCTACTAGTTGCAGGTTTTTTGGCAAAAGAAATAGAAATCTTTAAAATTTCATTTGCGTATATAATAGAAACAACTACGTAATAATGTTAAATGTATCTTCTACTTGATTTCTGTCTTCATTTTGTTACATTTAAATATACTCTATTAAATCCAACATTAAAAGAACAGTTCCGGTACGTACCAAGGAAAACTAAAGAACGTAGTTGACTTGGAGGCGCGTTCTAGAGGGTGCTGGCGTATCGGATGTCACTTCATTAAAGGAGGCCGCAGCCAGGAGACCGCAAATACCGCTTCGATGCAGCCAAGCGCCCCGATAAACGGCTCTCATTAAACTTATTCCGCTGTTTGTTTGAGAAACCCGATGAAGCCACCTCGTCAATGTCTCTCTCGTTCCACACCATCCTGTTCCCACCGCAGTCACGCCGGAATAATCGCGCTACCCGACGATGATAATGAATTAGTGAAATCGAATATGAATTTCGAAGTTTGTTGAGCGAGAGGGAATGAGATTGGACGCGGTGATGATGACGAAAATTAAATATTTGAAGCAAAAATTCGATATGTTTGCAGTAGATTTCGATTTCGAAAGGGACAAGCGAAGGGGACGAATCTAGGGTTCTATTTATGCGCTATTGGCTGGGAAAGCTACTGTATTTTTTTATTTTGAGCGATCAAACCGGTAACTGATATAATGTTGGTATTTTTATGCCACCAGGTAATATTTTTTTTTGTCCTAGATGACTGTCACGACAATAGATCATTACGGGAGGTTTACATTACACGGAAAGTGCCGGATAGGCCTTTTGTTGACTAGCGACTATTAATCAAATTTACAGAGTAGATCTATTCTTTTGATCCAGTTCACCTGAAGACATTTTCTGCAGACACTCTGATATGAGAAAATTATTGTAAAATTGAAAACATTTGACTACAAACGACAGTGACAAACTGTCTTCTCCCTCCTTCAAGCACAGGCGCCACTTCTCCTCTTGAAAAACATTCTGTAAAATTAAGTAAGAATTGTAATTAGAACCCAGACAATTTTTTTGTTTTATAAGATTCTTAATGCTTTCTCGACAGAAATTTTAACCGGCTTCTGTTTGTCTTAAAAGAAAATACCTTGGTATCTCTACTTATCTTGGGGGACAAATCTTCCCACAAAGTCTATCTATCTGTTGGAGGGCATTTTGAGTGGGTATTTTGTAACAAAGTGAACGTTATATTTTGAAGATAATGTCTTGTCAAGCAAGACTCTTTTGACTTTCATAGGGAAATGTAGTTGGTTACCAAGACGTTTTAGAAGGATCCAATCTGCTATTGAAAGTAGGTGTAATATCCGGTGTATTATCTTTTTAAAATACTTCCCAAAATCCTTCTACATTTCTTTGGCAAGTGATTTATTAATCATTTGAATTGGTTGGGTACCTTAGAACTGCACGGTCCCGTATGTGCCGCTATAATGTGAAAACTGTGACGAGTCTTTGTTCTAACGACAAGGTCAATAAACTTGATAAGATAATGCATATCGACTCGTTAAATAATGCATATACCAAGTACATAGTAATTTATATAGTGCATATATGCATAGTTTAAGCATACGTATGTAGCTGAACGTATATGCATGTTATTTTGCAATTAAATCGGCTTATCGATAACTAACTCGTACACAACGCAGGCTGTCGATTATAAACCACACATTGCATATTTGTGCAAGCCTTATTTTCGTCAGCTAATCGCGTATTATAGTTGACGAACGCGATAAAAAAATCTAGCCATAATACGTCCGATAGTGAATTATAAATAAGCAATAAAGCATCGATAAGTAATATTTACAGCCAGTAGGGCTTGTGGTGTGTAGATAAAGGTATGTTGAGCTATACGATAATCGAATATAATTTAGAGGTATATGTACTTTAATTTACTGTGCAAAAAAAATTTAAAAGTGCTACATGGGTCTACACTCACGAGGATAGTTTTCGGGTAGTGTTAATTGTCTATGAACCTTTGTATTTAAATAGGTGTAAGATCTACTTTTTTAACTTGAAACTTCCAAATATTTCGAAAAATAAGCACTTCAACAAAAAAAATGCCCATCATTAAAATTTAATTATCCCGCTAAAATTACCTCAAATTTAAGAATGTTGTCTGTGAGAATTCTTTTTTGGAGGTTTGACACGAGATGTAGAATATATCTATAAAATACCTAGATACAACTATTTCTTATGCGAGGGTTGTCTTTTTGGTTTTGCATGTGGCCATAACAACAAATAGTAAATCGACTTAAAATCGTCAAAATATTGCCCACAAAGATGGATACACTTTTTCATTCTTTCAAATCGACTGCTTCTTTCGGCGGCTGGAACCGTTGGTTCTAAGGAATGCAAAAAATCGATGGGGATTAGGTCAAGACTGTACGGAGGATGATCTAATAATTCGATGTTTTGCTGCTCTAAATACTTAATCAATTTGAGCATTATGTGAGCTGGCATTATCGTGGAGGAGGACGATTCGTCGCTGGGGTTGGTTTTTCGAAGTACGCTAATCATTTCTGGTAAACAAACGGTTGTATACCAATCCGTATTGATCGTTCTTCGATCATCTAAAGGAATTGCGGCAACATTGTGGCTCAATACCATTTTTCCAGTGATTTGTCAGTTTTAAAAATTTGTCATGGCTAAACCAATTGCCATATCTACTTGACAGGTTGGATTTAGGTTTAATAAATATTGAAATAATTTTAGCATTCGACGTTTCATTGGCGGTGCTCTTGTGCGCGGCTATATACAAAATTGAAAAGGTAACCCTCGTATTGTGGGTGCTTCGTATTACCTCCTTATTGATTATCATTTAAAGCTGCCGATTATTAATTTAAATAGCTATGCTAGTTATTTTAAAATAGTAATCCTATTGTAGCAGAAAGAAATAGTACACAGAGATATGTACATACACAATAGTAGAATAAATTAAATAATTTATTATTTACATACATCGATTATATCGTGAGTGTTACAGCAATAATATTCGCTCGACTGGAAAAACTTAAAAATTTAATTCCATTGAAATCGAACGATTCACAATGGCGGAACGGATATTGTTTGTCCAACCGTCTAGACCGGGCAAAATGTGTGAATACCGGTGTAGGCGAGACGTTTCAACGATTTTTACAAGCGCTTTGTATTTTCGCGTATCGGCCGATATCACGGCGAGTGATGACCTCCATCATTTGATCACTTGCTAATAATTGAATGGCTTTACTGAGGGAGAACGATTTAGCTGCATTTAGTAGTATCCACAATACTATGAGCCCACAACCTTGGCCAATAAAACGGAAGTATCTTTCAAAACTTAAAAAGTTAAATTAACATCCTGCATAGGTTTTTCTTTTTTTTTAGCCTCATGTAGTGTTTTTGAACGGTGAGATGGAATTCGTTTTCGAATATCCACACCAGTCTTTTGAACTGTGTGACAAGGAGTAGACAAGTAGTAATTTTTGCAGACAGCTGCAAAGAACATTTCTTCTTATCCCAAAGAGAAAATTTCTAGTAGAGGGTCCCGTCAGACTGTTGCTATTTTAGAACAACTGATAAGATCTAATAGTCTTATATCTGCACATTAATTACTAACTGAACAGCACAATGTGAACATTTTTGAGCAATTTTAGTTTGAGAGACTTTTACAGAACTCAAAGTCCCAATTTATGGTCCCTTAGTTTCATTCAGTTGTCCCTCTTCGCCATAATAAATATTTATAGAAAAACATTAGCAGCCCGTACTATTAAGCATTGAAACAGCGCGTTTTTTTGTTATATTTTTTTTTGAATTCATAGCATGTTGTAGTAATTGTCGATGACGGTTATCTATAATCTTTTGATGATCCTAGATGCCCCTCGAACCAGTTAAAAAATAAGTAAATATGTACTTTGTAATTTTCCTATTAATCTTTTTGTGTTACTGGAACTACTATTTTTGTATTGTTACAACTATCCGACGAGGTGTATGTTTGGCGTTTCTCTTAAAATTTATATTCCTTTTGCTCTTGGTTATGGTTACGTGGATACGTCACTATCTCTAGTATAATAACCGGTTGAATAATCTTGTGTATGGTCGGATTCTTTATGCTGCTATTAAAATTCAAGTCATGAAATATAATAGAAATAATTTTCTAAATAAATAAAATAAAAATGCCCAATCAGATTTAGAATTTCCTTCTTTTTAAGCAGCTAATCACATCCGGATATTTTTTCGTTGCCGGCTAGAATACAAAAATAACACAAGCCAAAGATAATTCGCGAACCGTGAAATAACGCAGTATCAGTATAGGCACTTCTAAATATAGATAATATAATCAATACCGAGGCAAAAACTCGGCCGTCCGATTTAATAACCATCCGTACAGCGTAGACATTGATGGCTATGACACTTAATTATTGAAACGGCTTGGCTAATGGCTAGAGCCGACAGAACGGAGAAATTAAAGAAAAATACAACGAAGACGATATTAGATACGTGCATGCATTGTTTGCGTGATCGTTGGGTGCACGTCCGAGATTGAATAAATGCTCCAGACGCATACGTGCTAGCAGATATAACAACCGTGACACGATGCACGTATGTATTTAATACGGATGGATTGTTAAAGTGGAAAAAGAGGAATTATCAAGTTAACGCTTGAAAGAAACTGTCCATAGAAATTTAAAGAAATATTTTTTTGTGCTAAGGCTTTAATTGAACAATCGTTTTACGGAGGCTAGTTCGACATTTCATGCAAATATATGTGACAGAAATTATGGCGCCATGTTAATTCAAACAATATGTTACAAATTAACTTCTAAGTTCAAACATACCGGTTCTAGGTTTATGAATAGTCTCTGAATGTACGATATGCCGTGCGGTATATTTAACAATTTAATAAAAAGTAGTAAATTTTAATTTTCCGCGTCGACCACCCTTCAAAATCATGGCGTTCAATTTTATCCTCTTACGCGCAGATTGAAGATTCTTCTTGCTGTAAAAGGAATTGTTATGGACAACGAGAAGATGAGTCATCTAGGTCTGTAAGAAACCCATTGCTTTAGTATACCCTACATCACAGATCGTCTGCTAATTCCATCTTGTAGAGGTGTTTCTTTACGTGGCAATGTAGAGACATACGACAAACTCGCATTTTGACAAAGAAAATCCAATTATGACGCAAAAAGGCATAAAATTAGCACAAAATTGTTATGAACAAAATTGCAAAGTCCTGTGCCCAATCCGATAAAGTAAAAGTATGCATAACGCTTTAAGTGGTTAGGCTAAGGATATGTATACGTTAAAAATCAACCAAAAAGTAAACAATATAACTCAATGGCGCGGGCGAAATTAAAATTCAACTTTATTTTAAAATGAAAAAACGCTCCACTTCGTCCAGGAAATCTGAAACAATAGGTTTCATTTAAGTTTCAACGCAAAATTTTTCTTGTTGGAAATAAGCAAATAAACTGGAAAAACTCAACAAACCTAACCAAAATAAAAAAAATACCAACCATCATTGCTAACTCCCGCCACCAAGCGGTAGTTTTTCTGCAAAGATACTCCCCTTAGCACCGTCACCGAAAAAGCTTTTGCCTTAAAACGAAACAATCGACTTTAATTAACCGTACAAAGGGCTTTAATAAACATCAGCGTAGGTCGGTCGCGGCGTTCCGGGACCGCGCGGGCGAACGAAAGGAAAAAATTAAACGTGGCGAGGGACAAAGAAACCACGAAGAATAAAATAAACAAGTCGCAGCGGCAACGCTCGGCGTTAAACTTGTTTACACCCCGTGGCTATGGGCAAGTCAACCTCTATACAAGCGTCGACCGAAAGAGAGCTTTCGTCGTGTAGCGTTTGTGTATTACGTTGTGGTGGTATTTCGAATGCATTGCTTCTTCGTTGGCCGATGGTACAAAAATAATCACGTATCACGTGTTTGTGTACACGTTTTGTGTACTCGAATGACGGTTCGGAATTTTTAGTTTGTTTAAAGAAGAAAAGAAATTTCTGGGCAAAATTAACGCATCAGCAAAATTTCTCATTATTACATTGAGATTTTTCGAAATATTAAGTCATTAAATATTTTGTCCAGATTGCCTAATATCCTCTGCCGCTATTAACAAACCATTGTAATTTTTGTCGGATGTCAAATAACATTTTGCAATTATTGCTCGTCAATAAGACATTCATGTTTAGTGATTTATAAAAGGCAATAAATTCAATTTTCTGATGATACTCTTAGTTATTGTAATTAAGTGAATGAAATATTTTATTCCTTAAACTTCAAGTACAAGAACGGAATTATCCATGCAACATAAGAGAAGATGAAGCACTGAAAACGGTAATTCTAGTTAACGAAGCATATCGCTATGTGGCTAATTTGTTAGAAGTTACACTACTAATCAATAATTAGTCGAACACATTTCAATGAACATGGAAGTTACAGAACTGTAGGACAAAGCCGTAATAAGTCCACAGTGCAAGAGATGACCACGACCGATATCTTTGCAAGTTGAAGATATCTTATGCAATCGCTCTACTAATATTTATAGCTTCTATCGGTAACTATTGAAAACTGATGTTTTCCTTGGTTTTATCGATATAATTAACGTTAATTAATGAAAATAAAAATCTCATTAGATAGGATTTGAACCTATGCCCTACCGCTCTCCGGACAGGCTAACCACTGCGCCACGGAATCTCCTTGTAAGTTCAAATGCTTTTGTGATATGTTGTTATGATGATGAGATTCCTCTTTCATTAATTAAATTTAATTTCATCGGTAAAACCAAGGAAAAACATTCTGCAATCGTTCTACCAGTTTAGAGCCAAGACAGAACGGCCAGGAGATATGCCTGAAATAGAGTAGATTTTTGACGAACTAGTTCCCTCAAAAGTAGATATATGTACGTACATAAATGAAGGGGAAAAGACAAAATAATTAACATCCGAGAAACGTATCTATCTAGATACACAGTTTAATTGTTTGTGGTTATACTTTATAGCGCGGTAACCATATTATCTGCTATGTATGTTGTTATAAAAATTCCCATTAATGTTACTCATTGTTTCATTTCATTAGAAGAACAACCCGCAATTCGTTTTAAGCTGATGCAACAATTTCCATACACATACATTCATACGCAGATATAAAAACTAAGGTGGGCTACGTTCCAGCTGTGTAAACTAAGAAATGAAGGCGTGACATTTTTAACACTGATAAACCCAGAACTTAATGAATAATAATCTGCTTCCTCCATTCCTTTGCATAAATACCAGGTGACGATTGAAAATGTTAAGAATTATAGTATATCAATCTAATGATGCCCGATTATGCTCTAGGATTACTTACTTTCTCTATATTAAAGATTAAAGGCGATGTTTTATAACGAATTCCTGATAAATATAAACGAATGTGTTGAGCGTGCAATTACGTGCATAATTGTATGATTAAATAATGATCATTAGTTTGGGATGGTAGAAGATGCTTTTATTTGTGATTTAGAGACAATTATTAAACTATACGGTGTGGTTCTAACTTCTTTTCTTCGGTAACAACAATGTAGTTAGTGTCTACGCAGATATTTGTTGAGTAATGGCATGATGTGAATAAAGTTGTTATTTCGATATCCGAAGGAACAATTGTCGGTAGAGAAAAGTATTCGAAGGGATGTCGTGACAACCTGCTTTTTAGTGCGAATCTCCTTTCAAAGGAGACCTATTTGATTAAATGGTTAATTTCGAGGCAAATTCAACTGTAGTAATCTCCTAATTTTCGTTCAAGTACGAACCTAATTCGAGTTTTATCAACCAAAAAGAACATAAGGTTTTCTGCTTCTAATGTAAACATAAGTAAGTAAGTTGCTTATCACGTTCAACGGGTACACACATTTTTGCTAGGCGACTACAAAGACACAACAATTCTCGGTATATGTGTGGGCCAAAATAGCTGGAGATCACTTGATAGGTTCACATTTTTTGCCATTGAGGTTGAATGAAGTAGTTATTTTCTCGAAGACGAACTGCCACTGCTATTGGAAGAAGTCCCGTGTCAACAAACTGCTTCATTTACCCACATAGAAGACGACCGACATATGTGTGTATGCTTTGCCAAAGTTGCGTACATATTGAACGGAGAATTTGCGCGAGTGAGGCATTGTCGATTTAATTATGCTGACGAGTGATCATACAAATAATTAACGTTTGATTACATATATTTTCTTGAAACAAAGCGGTTTCTTTCTTTTATAAAAATTATAGAAGCATACGATGCAAGAAATAAATGATTTCGTCCCTCCGAATAAAATAAGAAGAAATGAATCCGAAATTGATTGGTTTAGTCGAACAATATTGTTTTTTCTTGCACAAATTTGATTTTTTACACATGCATATTTCAAACAACTTGCCGAAATCATATACCTGAACATAGCAAGTTGAAAGTTGAAAGCAATTTAATCTATGTTTACTAATAAGCCAGACCATATTATTATACATTACATTACCATTCAGTCTGATTACGTGTATGGCATTTCGTATGATAGCGCGTCAACGCTCTACATAGCTAAATTATATCAGGAAACTCCACCCACATGCAAAGCTCAGCGATTAATCACGCAATAACCGATTTCGTAACGTTAAATTGGCAACACGTGTTCAATTTAGGCATACAGCTAAAAAATGATTTTCCGTCGAGTATCATATAATGGAGTCGCTTACGTGAACACGCCACTTAACGTTAGATTAACATTCGTAAATAATTTGTATGAAAAGCCTAATGCACGATGCATTTAGCGTTTACAACAGAAATGTCTCCTCTAATTACGAGCCGTAATCTTAATGTAATGTTCGGTCAGGTTCAAAACCCACGCAGTCCGAAAGGTGTGTTTCCAAAGTTGTTTGGGCGATTGTAATTATCGTGTGGAAAGAGTATGTACCTTACCACAATCCGTAGAGCAGGATATTTTACTTCTTACAATTAGTGATATTAGAAACTAATTACCGATAATCTTATCTAACAAAGGACCCTTTGTGAGTTTTTCCACAATTAGTATATTTGGGAAGAGGAAGAATACAAAATTCAATAGTTTTTTAAATTAGAAAGCATTATCGTTATGTTGCCTCAATAATGTTCTATAAAGACCAACCACCAAGAGCTTAACTGTTGATTGAGCTTAAATGTATAGTGATGCTAGTGATTATTCTAATGGTGAGCGTATAGCGAATATAAATCATTTACCAGATAGCATACTTAGGCTTATGAGATTCAAGAAGATTTCGACAATGAAGGCGTCTGTTGCTGAAAGGGAACCAAACCATTGAATAACACCGTACAAATTTACATCTATACCTCCATCAATGGAGACTTGCAGCAGAGATGGTGTAGACTTACTAAAAGTAAAAATCAAATTCCTCAAAGCAAACTGCAATCAATTGAACATACTTCAACCAAATGACCGTAGCTGCTATAATCTATCATTATATCGCACTTAGTCTCATAAGGTCCTATGGGCCTGCGCCTAAACAGCAAATGCACAATTGGACTTGATTGAAAATTTGCTTCAAAGAATATTACACTAGAGTAACTATAGAGTAATTAGGTTGGTGTTAAGACTTTTAAATATAAGTGATTAATCACCGCTCGAAACTCTCTTTTTTACATTTTTCTACATAAACAAAAATTCTTTGCTTTAATCGACAATGAGAATGAAACCGTATGATGGATACAAGATACGAGACTTTGACAGCCGTCTAGTGACTGTGGATCCTTACTAGAAACAAACCATTTTCGATGCTACGAGCGCCATCTCTTAGATTTTCTTTCTTGAACCACCCTCGTACTATCCAACTTGCATCGCTTTACCCATACTTATTATCACGCTTTTCCTTTACAAATGTTACCAGTGTCGTTTCTTAATATCCTATTCGCTTTCATCGTCCCATAAAATTTATATTTAATACCACCAAAGTAGTATATTTATCATATTGACGCGATATAATCGGGCTATTGCCCACCGCTACCGTCACCGCGAGTCCATTCCATTCGTACGCCCACTCACATGGCCCGACCAGCTAAATTCCTTTGTTCTTCCTTTGTGCCAAACCAGCGCGAGAATCGGGAAAAGCACCAGCGTTCGCTCGAGGAACAATCTCGGCCGTTATCGATTCCTCAGCTGGTAGATGTCCTGCCCTCTCTCTCGCCGATGCCAGTGAGGTATACCTGAGTGTTTCGTAGCGCCTGCGTCGCCTCGTGCTAAGTTCAAGGTCGCGGGCGGCATGGCAAAACGACTATGTGTGTGTACCAGCTTTGCTCTGCTGCTAACGGTGTTTTCGGTCGAGAGCTATTGACCAACCGATGCTAACTCCGTTTCGTTCTCGGATACATTATGTAGTCACGGTATACTATGTATCGATAAGTCTCGCGTGCGATTTATCCTATATACGGCGCTAGATAGGGCGAGCGGTACTCTTCTTTGCATTTTATGCATGGTACGTAAAACGCCGCTCTACCCCCATCTCGTAAATGGGTGTATGTAATGCGCATGTAGATGTGGATCCGTATAGCAAGCGCATGCATCACTTTCCTGGTGGTGGGCTAAAAATAGAAGCGGTGAATGGTGGTACTGTTGCTGAATGAAACTTTTTCGGCGAGTTCGAGCTGAAGTTGTTACCCTGGGAGTAGGGTCAAAATTTTAGCGAAGTAGAAGGGGTTATAGGACGGAGGTTTTCATACGAATTCAGAGTATGGTATTATTTCAATTTATGGCTTGTAATTTCTATTCTATTGATTTTATTTCTCAATTTTTATTCTTGTAATACTTGCCCGTAAAAAATTGCTCCAGCTCTTATAATTAATAATCTTCACTTTCTTTGGCATTGCGTTAAAGTGTGGATTCGTGGAGTATTGAGGAACTGTGACGTATTTGTACAATCTGCAGCTCAACAAATTGTACAACCAGTTATACTGTAAATCGAAGAGACCAATCGACAAGACGGTGTAATTCTTTGATATTCATCTATTTCTTTCAATTGGTAACATATTCGTTTTCTTTCACCATTATTATTGTTACTATCCAAGATGCTATGCGCTCTCCTTCGACAATTAGCAATAGTAACGCTGGATGAGGTAGATACACACATTCAAATTTGTCGTATATCGATATTTTGAACAACAACATATACGTTGTAATTATTGTTCCCTTGGTTGCTCCAACTTATTAGTTTCAGTAATCTTTCTTTTCGATAGAACTATAGAACGTCTGTGAGATTCAGAGATGTGAAAATGTTTATAATCCCATTTTATTTGTATCAAACAATCTGTTCACAACATTCATCCAGTGCAGGAGTTTTTTTTCTTTATTCTAGATGCTTCAATGAAAACGATTTTTCCTGTATAACTGGCTCTGTCTTTTAAGGAATTCGACTTCCTTCTCTTTTTCCTTTTAATTTATAACATTAGCCTACGTATGTAGAATTTACATGATAATACAGAGCGTGTGTAATGCCCTAACAACACGCATATCCAGGAAACACTCACACGTGGATGAAGTAAGCGGATTAAAACGTACAAAATTATGAATAGAGATACCGAGGCTTTTATTTTATTAAACGCATATGTTTGATATCACGTTCGTATGTACGAAGGTTAAAACGAGTACGAATTAAGGAAGCACTCCTGACGACGAAACCAGCGGGAATTAGGAATTCAAAGAAACGGATCCATATTTATATGTTTAATTATACGTGCATCTGTCACAATCTAGTTCGGTGATATATTGCACATTTTTTCAAAAATTCGAATCAACATTCAAGTTATCCTGTCGAACTATATCTGATTTGAAATAATCTCTACCATTCACGTTATTTGCAATGTAAAATGTTTTTTTTCACTGTGATTCGTATTGCATGTTTAGTTGTATTTTAATAAATGGAAATATTTATTCTGTTTTGACAAGATAAAAGAACAAAAAAATATTTGAAAAATACTTTATTAAAATTTCTGCCACATGCAAAGCTATAATACGGATTGCCAACAGTATGCTGCAGATATTGACAAACGAAGCAATATACGTTGCAATTAATATAGAATTCGCGACAATCCTTTGACTTCACACATTGGGATTTATTACGTGCTTGGGGATGTCTAAGAGGTAATTTTCATATAAAAACGTAAAAAAAGACGCATCTGGCAGTATTTACTTCCCATTAACCGCCTTCATAAACTGCAGCTTCTAGAATATATAAATTAAAAACACTACGTATTTGCAACTCATAAACGTGATGTATATTTTAACTCTCTCATAATATTCCTCACTACCACCAATTTTTGTAATTTAAGAATTGTTAACAGCACACAACGACGCACATTGGAATCGGAAAACAGCGTTAAATCGGGAATACAAACATCTCTATTTAGGCAATTCTCCACATGTAATAAAAATTAGTTTCTGTGAATTGTATACTTTCATAACTAACCACAACCAATACCTTATCCTTTGCCATGATAATTTATATTACCGAGACGATAAATTACATCCTTCTTCTACATATTGTTCACATTAGCAATTCCTTTAATTTTTTCTTTTTTTGACTTTTGTAATCTAGTCAGATTGCTGGCGCTCTTTGGGCGAGCAGATATCCACTAGCATCTGCTGCTATCGGCCATTGTTTCGCGGAGTTATCTCGCAGACTGCTGCAGCAACCTAAAACATAATGGAATTGCATTAAACGCACGACGAACGACACCACCATCAGAAACGGGCGAATAGTTAATTTATCCCGCTACTGCTAGTTCTCCTATTCTACGCTAGCGTCTGGACAGATAGTTTCCTTTTGAGAGGATTATTAATTACGGGAAAACGAGACAAAAACGAATCTCCGCTTCTCTCGTCACGTTTCTGATGTCTCTTGCAATTTTGACGAACTATTTTCTCCGAGACGGACGGCTTTCGTCCGCTTGAAATCGTCTCGGCAATGAAATCTAAGAAGATAATTTAAGACAATTAATATGGAGATGGTATCGAGCAGCTTTCGCCGGAAAATTGCGAAAATCTACTTTAACAAATTTTTTCATTTTCGTCAATTATTTTCCTACAAATATCCTTTAAATTCAACGAAAAAAAAGAGACTCGAAACTCTGACAGTAAAAATAACTTAATACTCTTCAGTAAACAACAATTAATTCCAAACCCCTTATACATGGCCTAATACCGCTCGTTTCAGGAAAAAAAGGGGGATCCTAACACGTACGCAGCTCACCAATTAACCCCGTACGCGTAAAAATTTCATCTAATTCCATTCCACGTAGGAGCCGACTGTTCCCGTAGTACATTTTTATGTGTCATTTATTTTTAATCCTCTCATTAAACGAAATTTACATATGTATTCGGAAACGTGTACAAACAAGCCGAGGCCCTCCGACCTGGAGAGAGAATTCCACGCCGGATAGACATAAACATGTCACGCTACACATGCTGGTGGTGCGTACGTACACGAGAGGTGGTTTATATTTAATTATTCCAGCAGAAAGCCCCTCTTCTCCGACTGGCACCCTTCTTGCCCTATACGTATAAATGCATTGCCGCGTAGATAACTTCTATCCTTCTCCCTCCCACTGCGTCTGTTTTATGTATGTACATAGCCACACCTTTTTCCATTGCTACTATTGTTCTTTTTCTGTTTCAAAGCGTGAGTGAGTTCGGTAATACTTTTCTTTGTGTTTGTTAATCCAAATGACAGACACGCGTATAATTTTGAATATAATAATCCGTCTATTACGCATAAATGTCGAAGAAAACATATGTACAGAACATATGATGGTATTTTAAATAACAGAGGGTCTATGTGGTATACCACGAAATTGCACTTTTGAAGAATGGTAATAATTTACAATCATAAACTCTATTCGTTAGTTCCTCTGTGTTTTTAATTCAATAGATGTGTCGAGTTTGTTCACATTAATTTGATTTGATTTTTTGTAATTTTGTAAATTAACTAATATTTCTTTCGGATTTCGGATTGTATCTTACATTAAAAATAATAATCCACTTCGCTATCAGAACATCTACGGAGGAACGGGTTGGAAGAATGGAAATGAGTTTTGTTTGCGGAAAAGAATAGTAAGTTGTAAGTCTAAAATCTCGAAAGTATTGTATGGTGAATACGCGGTTTCAAAGGGGCCCCTTTGGTGGTGGGTCATGTTCTGGGCAGGTATTGGCTTTAACGCCTATACAGAGTTACAATGAATACTAAATACTATCTAGAGAACACTGTTCAGAACTTTGCCTATTGTACCGTTTTTAGGAAACAATGTAATCAGGATAGTGCGAGATTGCACTACCGTAAAAATTGGGATATTGAATAACCCAAAATACTTAGCTAAAAGTGATGTCCTGGGCGTTGCTCCGCACCGCTATGATTAAATAAGGTTTGAAATTACCATTTAATTTTGCTGTATTTACTACACTTGATGCCCCAAACGAAAATGTTAGGCATAACTAGACTAGAAGATTTAAGTGTAACCTTTTTGTGGCATTGAACTTAAAACTTATCTGCGAAATTAAACTAAGAAAGAGTTAAAATGTTGACATTCCCCTTTATCTGTTTTCCATTCAGAAACCATGAGATTTTGTTTAGATCGAATTTAGTGGGTACACCAGATCTAGAAATGGATTATCGTTGGTAACAGCTTAACATAGAAAAATGTGATTGTATTTTGGCCAAATGTTTGAAAATTTGAAATTAATCGTTTGGATCGAAGAATAAGACAGATAGCGTTTTGATTGTTTGAAACATATTATAAGCGTATACAAATACACTTTGCTACGTCTTCTCAAGGTCCTGATTGAAAGTTTCGATTGCTTGAAACATACTGCACGCATTTTATTCATTTTTGTACATTTGGATTGCAACTATCGGATTGTAACAGGTGTCCCTGTAAAAACATGTGCAGAACATCTGGCTTTTGTAAATGCTGGAAAACAAATTAAACCAATGCAATATGATAAACAATCGTTTAAGTTTCATATTTTTAACGGAATACTCCAACAATTTATGGTGGTGCATTTTTAATTGCGGCCGGCGTATTCACCCTAAAAAATGTTGTTTTTAACTGTTACAATTGATGATTGTATAATATAATAATAACTCACGATAAGAATCTAAAATATATTTCTTCCCGTTCAAAGGATGTTTAATTTTCAAAATAATAATATTGCCATGATGAACTTTGCTCTTTTAAGCTGTCTTTGTGTAAAACAACTGCCGCAATTAGTATGTAAATTGGTACAATTAAATGTGACTTTTTCAAGCCATATAAATTAATTTATGGCAGTAAAAATGTGTGCAGTTATATGTCAATATCTTTTGAACATCTGCATTTTTGAATGGGCAAGAAAAAAGAAAGAGACAGCAAATGAAATATAGTAGATAGAGAATATGAATTCGTAAATAATTAATTCATCTTGGCAGCAAATGAAGAGATAAGATATTGTCCCATATGTGTCTGTAAAGTTTACACGGGCGCACACCAGGGCGCGCACATGTTTACACTTTATATTCGTTAACGAGTTTCCCACCGAGTTAAGAGACCGCAACTTTTGTTCCATAGACTTGCGTCCATTCATCTTACTATCGCCGGGACAAAAGTGTCCCATAACTCGCACTCCTCCCCTTTTGCTAGACCATCATCTCCACTAGTTCTCGCATCGTCCACTTTTTGTCGTCCGCTTGAAGTTTACTGTGGACAGACGGCAAACGATGCTAACTTTTGCACCGCAATCAAGTCGTCTCGTACGATTCCAACGCCATCTTCTTCTTTTATCTACGACGGTATACGTTTTGAAATATTGTCTTTTCGGCGTATACTTTACGCGCAAATGGGAAGAAAAATTGTCGCCGAGAGAGGGTCTAGAGAAAGAAGGATATCATCAGGGAAACAAAAGTCAAGGATTCTATTTTGGACGGCGAAGAAGTTGCCAGATTCGTAACGCGACTGGATGTAATTGAAAAATGCCTTTCAAGCATTCAAGTATGGAGCACAACTAGTTATTTCTTCTAATATCCTTCTTTTCTTCTACACCCTTAAAAAATGGGCTAAAATTATTTCGAAACTGGGCGGCAACTTTTCTGCCTCTTATAATTGAGGTAATTTTAGCCCTGAGGGTGAAAGAAAATATTGGTAGTTAAATAGTTGCTTGTATTTTCATTTTTTTGTGTATCGTATAATACTTACAGAAACGTTGCAAAAATTTTTAACAACAATTTTTTGGTTTCTCGATCGCTCCTCAAGGTAAATTTGAGTAAGCAATTACTTGATTTGACTACTTAATTTTTTTTTTCATAAATTTTGATCTACTTTGGTCAGTAGATGTAAGAACTGGATTTATAAAATAATGCAACGAAAAAAAAAACGATTCTCTCATAATTTATTTATTAATAAATACATTTGAATTAAATTTTAATCAACGCTATTTTGAGACCTGAATTCGTCAGTGGAGTCAGATTTTTAATTCAAAAATCGCTAATGAAATTTTGACGAACTTCTAATATGTTATGTTTTGAAGCTTCTGTATTGCGCTGAAAAATCCTCAAGGGCATTTAAAGTAAAACACGAGAAATTCAAATTTTGGTTTCAGTGTAAAATATGGGTTTTACAAGGTTGTTTCCATTTCAAACGGAAATTTCAAACTTTATATGTGTTAATTAGAATATGACACAAAACGATACAATAACATAAAATATTATTTATACGTTAAATTAATAGTTACAGAACTATACGCTTGCTGAAAAATTATCGTAAAATTTTCTTAATTTGCGTACCGAATTTAAATTGATGTCACCTTGTTAATAAGGTCTGATTCGTGTTATAGTATCAGTGTACAATGATAATTCTCACAGTATTTTGTTGCATTTTCTATGGAAATTTATAAACAAAACAGTACATGTATGCATCTTTCTTTGCAAAGTTTCTCAAACTACACACATGGAGGAAATGAACCTAGTACATCCTCATTGTAGATAACTACAATGCCATGAGATGTTAATTAGTAGCTGAATTTCAATTGCAGATACGTATCGTAACTTATTATTACTAACGCCTACTAAAAATTCACTCATTTCAAAGAGTACAGGGAAAATCTATTTAAAATGATAGAACCAAAGAAACAATTTTATGTTAACTTCAATCAAACTAACACAAGAAATCGCACCATTAGTCGTATGGTTGACATGAAAAAAATAGTGTAGATTGTTCGATAAAGAAACGCGAAATACGTAGAAACTAAGAAATTCATTTTTAATACCACATTTTTCATCGAAATGTAGGTACAGTAAGGTAAACATTTAATTTGGATTACTATGTATAATTTAAAATAAGCATGTCGACCCTAAAAGCTGTTTAAGTCAGAAGTACGTAGGGTGTGCAGCGCCTAACCAGAGGGGGGCTTATTTATTCAAATTACCCTCACACCTTAGATTGGCACGGTCACGATAGTCTCATATCTTTCGATATGCGTACCCTATCTATGCGCTTAACACGAGGAATGCAAATTTGGTCGCGTATGCGTGCTTCTAATTAGAATTTTTCTGTTGTAATAGTTCCAAGCACTGTGCGTATTTGAGTAGTCACCAATTGCAACAATTGCATCGAGCAATAAATACTAAATATGAATTAATTAAATCAGGTATTAACAAAACAACGTTTCTAATGTTATAAATTGAATCCAAATGTCTTAATTGATTCTATTTTAAAAGGAATTGTGGATATACTTAACTAACCATTAAAATTATATATTAGGTCTATTACATTGCAACATTTCGCCCTGGAATATAGGCCAAGACATTCGGCATATATTACCAATGAAATCGTTTATATTTAGTAAGATATATCTGAACGTAGTTATATATGTGGTTGTGTTGTGCTCGCCATATGTCTGTCGTTGCTGATGTGAATTCGTCGTTTTAGTTCCTGGTTTCCATAAAAAGTTGCAAGATGTGGCTATGACGACAAAGGATTGGTGGATATCGTTTTTCTTTATTTAATTATTAAGGATTATTCTTTTGTTCCATGTAGTGGTAACACTATGAAAACAGATATCGAATATTGTTTGACAAGAAATCATCAATACTATAACAATATACTGCAGATATTGAAAAAATATATCTTGCCACTTACAGAAATTGCGTTTCTGGTGTTTGAACTTGGTAATGTTTGGTGTTTAATACTGAATATCCCCTATATTTCGAAGACGTTTTAATGCCATGTTTAGGTGGCGCCAAGTATGTAATTTAATCTCGTAAAAATTTAGGTTCAAATACATTTGCATTCCGAATGTTTGTAGCAAGTAGATATAACGTATCTACATTTAGACAATTGAGGACAACATTAGAAATGCCTCGAAATCTTTTTTTTTTTTAATAATGTGGAAATCTGCTAGGGTTTTAGTATTAATTTTGGTGTTTCCGTTTTTCATTTCCTAATTTCCTTCGTAATTATTCTATTTTGTTTGTTTCAGGTAAGGACACTTATACGCTGCAATACTTTTACTATTGTAAGTAACTACAACAATTTACACGAAATTTGCGCGACGAACTTTTAAATAGACCAAGAAAGAACTTCATTCTCAGTTACATTTCGAATGCGAGAACTTGCTTTGTCTTCTGCAGATGGTTCGAAAATAAACATCTTTATAACAACCTGGCGAATGATCTTAAATAAAAGGTGAAATACCATGGAAATGACTTAGAAAATTGCTAGGTACTTCGTTTCGCTAAAATAGAAGACCTTCCTTGAAAGCATTTCCTTTTCTGTTCGACTATAGGCATTTCGTGGCTTGATTTTCATGTATACGACAACAAAAAGTATTCGTACATTTCCTATAATACGCCGCATAATATGGCAAGGCAGAAGAAAGAAGTTCTAAAGTTGTTGGCGCTCGTTGCTCTTCGGGTATATACTATCCACGCTATACGGCTTTATGTCGACTCAACGGTGAACATAATAACATAGTAAACAACTAGTTTTGCAACGATAACTCGACCTTGTATACCAATCTTACCATCGTTCTATATATTTTCGCGTTCAGGCGGTACATACTTATTTGTTTATATTGTATTGTTGTGGTTTTAAGTCGACCTACATAGAACCGAGCTGCTACACGTTATTATATTTGTGAGATTTCGCTCAAAACAAGTTTTCTTTTTATTTTGTTTGACGCCAGATGCGGTAAAATCGGGATTGCTCAACCCATCAAGGTCAAATCTATTGGAGTGTAACACAATCGTAGGCTTATTAAATATATACGATGTTAACTGAAGTTAAAACTTTTAACACGTGCATGTTCCATTCTTTCTGCATTTAAAAAATCTTGTATTTCATCGAAAAAGAAGATTAGAACCATCCTCAACATGTTTAAAGCAAGCTTAAAACGTATCTTGAATTTCATATATACAATAATACTAATTGCTTTATTCTCGCTCTATTCTTATCGATGCTGGTTGTATAATTTTAATTATCGCTTTAAGTTGTAACAAGGAACAGCAGTTGTATTTCACCAACTTAAATTATCGATAAGCTTTACTTTCGGATTTGCTTCCGTCCGTTCTACGGAATGTTTCTAGCATAAAACCGCTTTTGTATAACACTATTCTCCCATCAAAATAGGATAGCCGGAATAATAGTGAAGCCAAACCGAGCCGGTCGGTCGAATTGGATCGTGAGGATGCAAATGAAAAGCTACGGATGCCTAGAAAGCGGACGGCAGCCGAGAAAAAACAAAAGCAGAAACTCTTGGGTACGGGTAGCAGCGCCGCCGCTACCACCACTCCATTTGCATTTAAATTGAGAATAAATTCGGCGTTTTGTGTCTTTTTTTCCTGCCGGAAAATCGTCCCATACTAGCTTCGCTGCCGTATATTCCGTCGTTCGGTCAAATAGAATCGCCCCCTCTACTCCGCTACGTCTAACTGCAACGTTGTGGATATGCAGATGGAGTTTTCCGGTAGTGGCAAAAATTCGAGCAATTGACCTAAAAGGATAAAGCGATGGATAAATGTTGCTATATAGCCTTTTTTTTGTATATGCGCAACGCTATTTTGAGTAGCGTAATTTTGCAAATTTGTACTAGGTTTAGGAAAGGCTCCTAAATTTCAAAGGTACGCATGGTTTGCACAAAGAAGGGTGTCGTAGTATGAAACTATTGTAAAGAAAAAGGGAGGAAATTGGTATTCTGTAAAAGAAGTGGCTAGGAATTGTAGAAAATGGAGAACATTTATGGATACTCAATTCGCTAGGGAATTTGCATATTTAGGGTTGAAAATTCACCCAAAATGAAACTAAAACATGTTTTAAATTGTAACTATAGCTTATTCTGCAAATCGATGAATATATTAATGAATGTAATGCAAAATTGTCTTCTTACTCAGCGAAGAAATTATTTTAATTTCGGGGGGTAGCTCACACAATAATATTCCAATCCACCGTTCAGTTTACTTTATACTACATACTATAATATCGCGTGCTATCTCAGCGTCTATCTAACTTCCAGGTCATCGGCCGATGATCTAGATCTTTTGCCAGTGGAACTTTCCGTGGCAATACCTTCCGTTTTGCAATATATGCCCCAGCATATTGATATACATACTTCCAGACATGGTAAAGGTAGGACCACCAAAGTTTCACTGCTAGCTAACCTTACCTAAAGATATTTGAAAAATTTCAGATACTCGAAAAGCAACACAACAAATACATACAAATTTAAACGAAAAACATTATTTGACGCTATTGGAACTACTTCTGTTACATGAGTCTTCCGGCATGAAATGCTTTCAAACCATTCAACTGAAGTTCCTTCGTTGCAATATTTGGAATTTACATTAAATGCAATAGACCAACACACGATTATGGTACGATAAAACTTCTAGAGAATTCATACAAAACTACTATTTTCATACGCAAAATCAGAGGTAAAGAAGTGGAAAGTGATTTACACGGTGTTATAACCTAGGGTCGTGAAAAACATATCGCTTAGTCATTGTTCTTTGCTAATGAAAATAACGCCACGCCAGCCGGTCCGCTACTGGGCCGACAACACGTTAAGAATACTATAGCCGACAGCGCAGTATTCTGGCCGAACAAGCGGTAAAAAGAATCACAGAACCGGTTAATTTTGGACGGCGCCTTGCGATGTGAAAAACGAAAACAATCAAGGTCGCCTAATTATTAACGTAACGCTTAAACACAAGTAGCCGGAGAGAATAAGATAGAAAAGAAATAAAAAGAAAAGGAATAACTGCGATCAAAGTATATACGTCCGTCAAATGTAAAAAGCCCGTTTTATTTTTATTGGTCAATTATGATAGTTTTGTTTGATAACTTTTTGTAAAAATAACAAATATTCTACGTAATTATAATAAATAACGTCGCCTGTGTTAGGTACGCGCCCCCCACTCAGTTTCGCTAGGCAGATTCAAATATCGTTGATTATTTTCAAATAAATACCTAATATTGTCGCATGTCGCGTGGAAAAATTTTACAGAAACTTAATGAATTTATAAAATAAATAGGGCATCTCATTATAAATTAATTAGATTATAGCTTTTCATGTCCAAATCAATCAAACATACTAAATGTTAAGTGATAGCAAATGCAAAAATTTTTGAAAAGTGAATTTAATTCCAAAAACATCTTTTCTAAATCTAATTAACGCAACTCTCTCATGTTTCAATAAGCAGTCGTTTATTTTTAGGCATTTATCAATACTGCCACTAACACAGTGTGATTTAACGACTTTTTAGTAGTTAAAACAACGGTTCATTTTCAAGGGAACCCGCTATATATTCTCATGAAAAAGAAGAGAGAATTAAAAAGTGAAATCGCAAAACTCCCGAATTGTCGTTGTTACGTCGCCGTTTATCGTCGCGAGAAGAGTATGGTTATTCTCGTAATTCGCCAGGTGTTTCTACTTTTTTTATTCATTGCATTATTGTTATTATTATTCGGCTTCAAAAAGTGTCGTAATGATTTATTATATTTGCGCTGAGTGTACAGAGTTTAATAATTAGGTGTACGCGGGTTTTGCCGTTTACAAATTACGCCTGTTACGGCTTGTTGCTCGTTTGTTACCTTTCGCTATCTACCGACATCATCTTAATTGCTTCATCACTACATCTCGATATTTCCTGATATTATAATAAATTTATTCCTCTTACAAAACATTTATGCTTGTTACTCGTTGGCGTGGTACGATATTTTCTTGTTCGACGAACATTAGAAGCGCAACAGAATATTTACATATACATGGAAATTATTGGAATGAAATCAATCTATGTAACAGCTAGTTGACTTAATCTAAGAAATAACGACATATTTTTTCTCATATGGTTCTTCGTTGTTTGATTTTTTTAAAAGGAGTTAGCTAGTTTGGTTACTATATTGATGAGAATCTTTCAAATGTTCTTGGGTTAGACAGTCAGTGCCGCTTGTAATTCGCACCAGTTTCTGTAAATGGTCGATTGCAATGATCGTTTGCATAACTAATTATTACAATGGATTATCCCATTCAAGTTGATACATTACCATGCCATCTCCCAAGAAAATCTTGTCAGTGAGGACATCCTCTGTCAACACATTTCTAAGGAGAGCACAGATCGACATTGAAAAAAATTTCAACTTCGACGATGGATATAAAATTAGCAACACTTGAAGGCCATCTGGTCACCCGTGAAAGCAATCACGATCATGATGGAAACCGGAGCAAAAACGAATCAACAAAGCAGAATGGAACTAAGGTATACATATGATGAGCACGAGACAACGACATCGATCTTTAGAAACGTCAAGAGTAACTTCGACAGCATTGCAACACCCGGATAGTTTAAATATAAGGGTAATTAAAAATTAATTGTGTTAAATAAGAATGAAATGTACGTGCAAGTGGAAATGCAATTTTCGCCCATATACATATTTGCTAGCCCCCAAACAACTCCGAAAAAAATTAAAGTAACTATGAAATGTGTTGCATGTTATAAAAATGTTACGTTAGCGTTGTGACAATGGGAATAAAATTTGGGGCCAAAAAATTTCAAAGTACCACGAATCGCATTTATAGATTCCCCAGACTTAATTACATTTATATGCATTATCCTGTTCTGATCATATCGATCATACACAACCCTCTTTTATTCTGTTACTTTCGTTTCATACACATGCCCAGCAGGTGGGGTTAAATTAAGCCTCCGCTAGGTGTTGGCACCGTACTATTTACCCCCTGTTGAATTTATTAACTCTCGCCTGACCTGGAGGACGTGCGAGAGGGGGGAAACGTCAACGTCGCAGAGGGCACGAAGAGGTAACAACACGGTTGTCTGTCAGCACCAATTTATTTCCGTTCGTCGCGCTCGTTGATAATAGCGCCGGAATGACAAAGGCATTTTTTCCGACGACTATGAAGTTGCTACCGACGTCAAGGGGGGTCGCCATCGTCGTTTCGAAATAATCCGAAATCGTACGTTTTCATTCCTTCATGCTTTTTTTTCATGTCACGGGTTAACTCAAGAGCACCTCGCCACCATCGTCCTTTCTTCGCTTGCGTTTCGAAGAAAGGGAACCTGGCAAACAATTTAAGGATGGAATAAGATATTAAATTGAGTGCATAGGTTAGTAGATGTTCTTCAATCTATATACCCCCTTGACGATTAAATTATTTATATGTCAAATAGAGGGGAAGCAGGTGAGTGAAGTCATCGGTGATTAAGGAAGGAGCTTTTTTGACGAGAGGTGCGAGTTGGGGGAGAAATTCGTGGATTTGCGCTTGATACGTCGGAGTTTTTAATATTACAGGCAACTTTTGTAGTTTGTAATTTGCGTTCGATCATATATGGTGATTTTTAAATGATCGGTGATGACTTTGTATGAAGTGTTCATAATGAAGGTGGAAATAAGCGGATTTTCCCTCATCAAATTCTATTTAATTAAGCCTTTAAAAATCGCCACCGGTTTCGCGAAACCGGCTGTATTTTTCTGAACAGAAAATACCATTTTTATTTTAAACCTTCTTGGTAATTTGTTAGGATTATGAATCGAGCATTTTGAGGATCTTCCTGCAGACTGAACGTATGGTGTATCTGTGAATTCTCATAAGTCACACCACGTTTATCAAGCAAGGCGTAAGGTACAAGCAATAAATAAATAAGAAATGTATATTGCTACATCAAGTGTATGTCGCAATTAAACTCGGCGGCCTTGGTGTTTGTTCTTTTCTTAGGCGATATTTTGGGAGGATATCTTTCTGTTTAATCCAAGTCGCCGTTGAGTAAAGACGTATTTGGATTTTTATTGTGCGTTTTATTTTTCAAGCAAATCCAAGTGTTTAGTGTTCATATTTTATGACAAGACCGGGGTAAATTTATTCAAAAATAAGGAATTTCAGTACGTGACGCGTTACCATAGAAAGTTTACGTAATGTCAGAGTTCAAAATTAGCTTTCCTTCTGTCAATTTTTCCCAAAACGATATTATTTGCTGTTTATTTTTATTTCAATTAACGAAAGAGGGTCTAAGCGACACATTCGCTTAATTTATTCATTTAGAAAACTTCTCTGGATTTGTTTGGATTTATCAGATCTTCTAAATATTCAATTTCGAAGTAATAAGAGAATACACATGATGTGCTTGTATTTTATGTATAATCACGAGGAAAAGTCTGAAAACACATAAATATCTCCAGTAATATTGCAAGTATAGATATGAAGTTCTGTAGTTGTAGGTGACTGATTACGAAGATTAAAATGGAAGTATTGGCATTTTAATCTGATTTCTGATTTACCAGATTTACCATTATAATAATTATATTATTATTACATAACATTGTAGATACTGTAGTATTGTTATATAATAAGTATGCTAGTGTTTCGGTAATGAAATAAATATTATGGTGTATTATGAGAAAAATCTCTCCGACTTTATCGTCGAACAATTTCGCTTTTGGTACGGCTGGCGTACCATAATTACCCAAAACTATTTAATAATTTAATTCTTGGCATATTGTAGTTGATGCGTCTATCATTCGCCGCGTTTGCAGTTGAAATTTTATTGCGTAATAATCGCCTGCTGTTGTTTGAAATCAGCACGCAAATTATGGAAATTGAGTCGCACGGTTCTGTCTTGCGCTTGCGACAATCATATTCGCAAACAATACCCTTCTCGGTTCAATTAGTTCTAGCGACAGCGATGACTCGACTGTTTCGGGGCTTTGGTGTTGTCTCTCTTTATTGTTTAGGTTAGTATTGTTACACAAATCAAATACATATGTTGATTACCATATACAAAGTATACCTTTTGTTTATAAGCATAGAATGAAGTAGACTTTGTTAGTAGTAGATAAATCTATGAAAATATTGTTTAATATGACTGATTCGGTCACCGGTTGATGATGAGGACCATTCGTGTCCTCGAAACGGCCGTCCCGGACTAATTATTATATTACTATATAATAAATTGAACTTGTGTGGTGCGGAGGGTGCCGATACTTATGTGTTGTTTACCAATATGACTGATAAAAGGAACACCGGTGACACGGAAAACCATAATATGGCTCTGGCATTATTATTATTTAATGGGTTGGCCACTAGTAAAAGGGTCTGGGCCTGACTGTGACAAAGTGAGGCGCCATCAGATTCAATTCACAATGGTAAGAAGGTAATCTCAACACAGTAACATCCTCCTTACCAGCGGCGGGGTTTACGACATATTGATCATTATCTTATATATCCAACAGGTCAGTTGGGTCGCCACACATCTAGGACGGTGGTTATTACATCAGTGTCCCGCAGGTATCCCATCTGAGACCATTACTTTTCTGTCTGTAGATCCACTTGCTTTAAAAATTCAATTCCGCTGTGACCTAAGGATATTTAAACCTAGTTTTATTGGATATCTACTTCCTTTCGTAACGTCTTTGACATTGTTTTACCCTTCCCTATCGAATATCTTTTTCCTTTTTTTTCCTCAATACCAACTACCAATGTTCCTTGAACCAGATAATCGAGTAATTTCGTAAACGTAAGCGTGCAATATTAGATGGAGGAAGGCGAGCATTTAGATATGTACAAACGTCCGTTGCTACCTGTCAGCTACCGATCGAGAGGCTGCCTTCTCCGCGAGCGCAACAGGGTTTAATTCTCCGTTTCGTTCGCAGGCAAAAGTACGGCGCATGGCAATAGTACGGGAAGTCATTAACTAAAGATTCGTGCCGGTTTGTTTCTCGAACAAATTTATGTCTCCATTGTTGGTTGTTGTTGCTATTCGCGCTCTCGTTATCGTTGATCCTTGTCTGGCTACAGGCAGCAGTCTGTTTCTTTTCCTCTGTCGCAGATTGGAAAGAGTAAGCCGGTGATCGTAGTAGACCCCTTCGCTTTGCTTTCCGTTCCGTCGTTCTTGCGTATATTTCGAGATCGCGAGGCGGACCTAGTTCGGGCGCTAATTCTCGGTCTTTTATTTATGAACGATACTCACGAAACCGTGGCAGCGAACTCTGGTAATGATGGTTACGACGGATTATGCAATGAAATGCTTGGAATAAGGAGAATTTCTAATTTACCTGTGTAATTGCAATGCAAAACAGGGAATTTCTTGCGCGCTTCTTACTTGTACTATATGTTATCCTCGAATTTGACCATGTTAACAAGTATGCTTGTAATTATTCATTTGGCGCGTTATAAATATCACTTCTAGAAAAGCAACCCCCATTTTTTTTCCTTCAATATCCAGTAAACAGTGCCGTCCGCAAAGTTCGCTTAATATATAAAAATAGTTGAGTAAAGTCAAGTTACGCATTAAACCAAATAAAAAAAAACGTAATAACATTTTGTAAGTTTAGGATTACTTTTATCAAAATGCTAAATGCTATGAGTGCTTTCCTCTGTTATTGTCCTTGGATACTCCCAGCACGAGGCCTCTTGATTATCCTCCCATATCTTAATTGCTCGTTTTATACGGCTCTTTTGTCCAACGAAAGAGATATTTGCTACTCTTTTGGCAAAATTGGGAAAACATTGACCATGACGTAACAGCTGAAAAACTGTTGGTTACAAAATTAAATCAAGGTATAGAAAAGTATGCATTTAATATCCCCAACTTTTGCCATACACGGTACGTATACAATTTCATACACGAATATATTTTCAAGTTAATTCAGGGAGTTGCTTCATCTTATTTACTGTTCCGAGCTCTATTTACATTAAAAATCTCCAACAAGTTATTCAAATTGTTCGACTCAGTTTCCAGGAAAATAAATAGGAGCTCATTAAATTTGTAAGAGCTGCTGTATACCGTCCATAGCGACATCAGCATGAGGGTACATACATATTAAAAAGTCGTATACGTGTTTCTTCATCTTGTCAAATTGAAATAAAAATTGGAATTTCAGTTCCACCAATATTTCTGTCGGCCGTCCGTTATCTGCGGTCGAAATTTGAGAGACAACATTGTAGATGTTATTTTAATCATTTTTTCCCGTTTGAAATCTGTATATGTGCGACAGCGATTTAACTTTATTTTCTAGTAGTCACTTCCGTAATCGAAGGAATAAATTTAAAGGCTTAAACTGCGATGCAATAGAATGAGATGTTTTGAAAAGAAGAAGGGGAATAAAGAGAAGAGATATAACTGAGGATCGATATAAGAAAATAAGTGACCAAACATTAAGCGTCCAGTATATATACATTTTTAATACCTTATTAATATTTAGCGGCTTGTCGTTTTAATGCTAACGGTTTTCGAATGAATAAGTAAGGCATGGAAACGATGTCAGAACGTAGGCTAAGAGCAGAACATACATCTAAGAATTTGGCTCTATTGTGAGCTTGACTAACGAAAATTTTACTTAAGGTACTCTACTATTTTTTCGAAGGCGTCATCAGTCGTTTAACAAGAGGATGATCGCCGAAGTAGTAAATTGGCGACTTTCGATAGAGAATGCTATCAAATGGAACTCATCTCATTAAAAACACAGATGACAAATAACCAATTACTACTACATTTACTTCGTTTCTCTTTTATTCCAGAAATTAACTAAAGAAAATTTTGAAAGCAGCATTACTTACAGCCTACCAAAAACTATCTAAGCGAAGACTTGAATACTCGTCCTTAAGGATAGGTCAATATTCTCGTCTAAAAGGATTCGTTTTCCAAACCTGTATATGTTCCTATCTCAATGCTCTGTTTCTTCCGACTGCTGCTGGTTCTTCTCCCTTTTTTCTCCATCGTAATGCCGACCGCTTCGCGCTAGACAATTATGGCAACGGTCGCTACTTCCGAAGCGGGAGAAACCGTAAAAAATTACGATTGCTTGCTTCTTTTCTCCGTATATTAAAAGACGCGACTGTATGTGTCTATGTTTGTGAGTGCATGTATACCATAGGTCACTGGGATTATAAAAAGAAAGGGGCAATTTTATCTTAGGTTTTAAGGCATTCCTCGTATAGAAAACATTTTCGTAAAGTTTCCACCTACAACCTCTCCCTCCTCTAACCCTAAAATTCTACACGCGCGTAATAACATCATTTTAAATATAGGTTTGTTATTGATTTTCCTCAAAATCAGTGCAGCAATTATGATTAAAAATAACAATTTGTGTTTCGGATGGGTGAAAATCTAACTAAATGAATACGCGGTTTAGCGTAAGCCGGATTTGTTCCCCTCACTCAGAAACCCAGTTGATTGTTTCCATCGTCTAAACGTGGCCGGGTCCTCGTAACTTTTTTACTGGACGTAGCAATGATTTCCTTTCTTTTTCATTAACAAGGTGGAAACGTGCACGTTTGCTAGCCCGGGATTTTGGGTAATAATTTCGACCGGCGCTTAAAAAAGGGTGGCGATAATTTTTGTTTTTGTACGGATGGAATTGGCTTGTTACGAATTTTATGTAGGAAAATGTTGAAAATATATTTTGTGTACGTTGAAGTCGATTAAGCCATTTTTTTAGCACATTATTTTTCGCGTTTTAGCGTTAAATTCTTTAATATAGGTTGCTATATCTACGCCATTGCGTTCCGTAAACAGTAACATAGCGAAAGCCAGGATATTGATTTTCGCACACATCCATACACAAAGTTTAAACTACCAAATCACTTCATCCTACTGGCTAACCCTCCAGTTAGAATAGTTTGCTCTATTTATCCGAAAGCCAATAATACGAAGCATATAATCCCTTTCCTCACCCTACACATTTGCCCTGCTCAGTCATAGAGCGTAATTATAACAATAACTGCTCGATTATCGCTCGAATCGAAACATTTCCATGAACTATAATTAGATAAAGAGGGTTGTGTAGGAAAATAAAATCGACTTCGGCGTTAGCTACATACATATATCCATTTATAGTAGGTTGAATATCGGGAGTTGAGGGGCTCCTATTGATATTTGGCGTTATAAATAAATAATTAAAGAATTACTTGTATTGCGTTGGGATTGAAGGGGTGAAAAAAATAAATGATTATTTGGGAAATAATGGAATATATTGTTGCCGAATGTAGTTGGCCTAGTCGACGTATTTCTGCTTGATGCGATAATATTTGAATGTTTGACGTAGTCTATAGAAGAAAGGAAAGTATTCGTGATAAATGACATTACGAATCTTTACCGAATGGAACGCCACTATTTCAACCAAGAAAATATTTATTTGTGTTTGTAGAAATTAATTGCTTAAAAGTGTTTCTCTTTGTTTTTAATCCTGTTGAGTGCGTCAGCTCTACTTTTTTTTATGGTATTTAGCTTTGTTTTGTGCTAGAGATAATGCTACAATAATATTAATAATCACAGTTAAATACATTGAGCTTGTAAACTGGAAGCTTTAGCCTTAAGCTAATAATAGACACACATGAGAAAAAGACAATCTGTTATTGAATCGCTGCCATGCAGCAGCAATGAAATTTGTAGCAATTGCAGACCGTTAATTAGTGAACGGAATGCCCTTCAGCCGATCGATCAATCGCGAGACCAATCCTGCGTATCAGCCCATTATGTACAACGCGCAATTACTAATGGACGAGTATTGCGCGTGTATTTTTGACATGTTATCTCACTGTTTAGATTCGATTATCGCGCTCCAATCAAAACTCATTCTACCCTGAAAAAGTCGCCGGTCCAGTGTACGCAATAAAAAATATGTGTCTTCACTAGAGTAAGATGGTCAATTCTTGGTTAGGCGCACCCAATTTGATTTAGACATATTAAGGCCCATGTTTCTGGATTTCGATGCTAAAGTGCTTAGATTGAATCCTTAAGGATATTTTTGCAAAATAGAAGGTTGATGGCTAGGTAACGTGCCTTTTTATTGAACGAAGTATTTGATCGTGATTTCAATTGTCATTGGATAGGTAAAGCTGGTCCAATAGATAGACGAAGTTTACAAATAAGAACCAACAACATATGAGAATGTGATTGTGCGAATCAGGAATGCTTGTACCGAAGTTCAAGAAGACATAGAGTTGTATAGAGTCATTACAGTTATTTGAAATGCGGATTAATAAGTGCATTGAAGTTGAAGGCCATCATTTGAACATTTACTTTACCATAATTGAAAGATGATAAGGCGAGGGGGTTCATGTATTTCTTCCGCAGAATAATTACATTTTAATTCTGGACTTTTTATCACAAAGTGTTATTTTCCGAGATATTTGAAAGTTTCAAGTTAAAAAAATCACCTGGTATACACGTCACTTGATTTAGTATATATTAATTCAGTCAGTAGTAGTTTGTATTACCTTACAAAAAATAAACAATAAACAAACGTCAAATAAAAATTACTTGTAATTGTTTTGTAAATTTAATTTGAACTATTGAATAAATTTGTTAAATGTTTATATTTCGCAAAGTAATATCATGCTTTAAAGTATAGTTATGTTTTATGTTTTTGAAAAAATCGTAGATTAGTAATTCTTGCAAAATCTGCTGCATTTATTACGAACTTGCAGCGTTTTTTTTTTATCGAACCAGTGATATAGAACTGGAAAAATACCTGTGCTTTGTGCAGTGACAATTATTAATAATTTATCAATCGATGTAATCGTCCGTTTGTTTAATCTACTGCGTATTTATATAATATTTAATAGGTATCTAGCCACCGGAGCATAAAACAAATTGCGAATACTAATTTAGGCTAGTTTCGAAATAGAAGCGGCGTAATTTTATCTCAATTCACCTTGAATTACGATCC
Organism: Oryctes borbonicus; assembly: GCA_902654985.2. Taxonomy (NCBI): domain Eukaryota; kingdom Metazoa; phylum Arthropoda; class Insecta; order Coleoptera; family Scarabaeidae; genus Oryctes; species Oryctes borbonicus. The sequence goes on along the minus strand of LR736887.1, from coordinate 152,561 downwards.
CGGCGAAAATTAAACCGTATTTGACGTAATATCGCCATACGAAACAAACACGCTCCCGATCTAATGAAAGCGGCGCTATATATAGGGTAATTCATAAGTTTGAAACAACATTCGAACAAGAGATAATTTGCCGTTGGTCCCGCATTTGGCCTGTTTATTGGTTATGTTCCATCTGCTTTTGATATTAATATCAAATTTGATATCTTCTGTAAAAATGAACTTTCCACGTTAAATAAAGTGAATGCAATCAAACGGAAGAAAGATTTACCAAGTATGTATGCTACTTCTTTTGTATATGAAAGAAGATAAGGTAGAGTAAATCAGATCAAATATAATCACATCAGCGATTTCGATTAGATTTCCGTCATGTTAACACACATTTTCAACCATTAATAAAAATTTGTCACTTTATTTAACATAGAATCAACGCGGTCGTTGTTCTTCAACAATAAATTGTAACGTAAATTGTAATGTATAGTGTAAAAGAGAACGACTTGAGAAGGCAACACACGCGATATACAAATATGTGTATATGAAACCGGTGAATTAGAAATTCGAATTATAAAGGCTTCACCATTTGCACGATGACCTACTTCGTCTTGGTTCTACGTGCTTACATACACAGTTGTATGGTTGTGAGCAAAAGTTATCCGTGTACACACGGGTGTATTGTTTACCTTACAGTAAGTATATACGCTTTGAGGATCTAGAATAGGATAGTACCGATTATGAAGATGAACATCCGAAAAATATTTAAATGGTTTAAATTACATAGTGCTTACATTTCTTACTTTGTTGAACCAAAAATCTCAGTACTTTATGTGGACTTGGAAAACCGGTTTTAAAATTCAGAAACCTATGAAAGAAATTCATTACTATTTCTGCTACAGATGGCCTAATTGCACCATCTATAGACCAGCCTTTTACTTGTTTGTAGTATTCACTGTTAAAAGTAAAGTAAGTTGATTAAAATAGAAACGAGATAATATCGGAAAATAAGTTTTGTGGGATCTCGTGGATTTGAGAACTTAGCATTGATAACAGAGAGTAATAAGGGGAGGAGAACGTTGATAAAGGGCAATACTACACGATGGCCTCGGAATGCTTACCCTACAGTATCTACGTAAGTTAGAGTGAAGGTATGGAGAAGAGCCGGGAGTTAGAACGGCAAGATCGACATGTATAAATACCGTTTCGCATCCGAGCGGCATAAGATAATGATAATTGTTGCCAGATTTACGTAATATTAAAGTTGACCCAGCTATCATACTTTAGGGTGTCACATATGAAAAAAAATAAATTTCCCTTAAAAATATTTCTACGGGAATCCAAATAATTGATATCAAGAATATTTTTAATTATAATGTGATAAATGTAATGCAATAGCACGTACATACAACAAACTTTATACTTTAACCGTGACGGCAGACCTTGCAGCATTCAATGATTGTCTCTAAATAATTTTCGTATTTTTTGTTTATCGTATAGGTATATATCAGACCTTTTTAAGGCGTTCTTTTCTTTTTTCCAGTTTTATGCTTTCTGGAATTGATTTATTAAAAGAGCTCCGCGACCAAAACAACCCCTAATACCGACGCACTGCCCGTACAGACTCGAATATCCTTTTTTGTACCCTCAATCTTTCATGTCAAATTTCTTTCTCCGGCCGTATCGTTTCTTCTTACGCTTTTTCCCCCTTTTTTCCTTCCTTTCTTCATTTTTTCATCTTTTCTTGGTTCACGCCTGATTTAAACGACGGATTTCCCATTCTCTTGCCCGGAGTAAAAATACACAGGTAAAAATTTCGGCGTTCTCGGATATAACCTCCCGGACCTCCCGGACCTGCCGTTGGTACTGATTGCTCACGTACCCGGAATTCTTCGCTCGAATATGAATTCACGCACCCGGAGCCGCCGATTTTCCTTAGAACCTTTCACCCTTCGAAACAGAAACGTGATAGTGAGTGAGACGGTTACCCCGAAGGGAAAATTTCGGAAGGATAATGTATGGAGTGGAGGGAACGAAGAGAGATGGCAAGAGCGAGAGGGTTTCCTTCGGGGTTGTACGTTCAAAATTGGGAGTAAAATATTTGAAATTTTTCGGCCAATAATGTCGAATCGTGGCATGTATGTTTAATTAATGTGGTGAGTGCAGGGTTAGGTTCTGATAAGGGCTGGAATTTGCTACAGAAGCGAATCTATTTGAAATATGTACTTATTGTAGAGGGGAAAGAATTGTTACATCTTAACAATCTCTGACAATATTAAGATTTTGTTCATTAATCCCAAGCTTCTGATGAAATTGCTAGAATTATCAGGAAAAGACGTTTGAAGTTCGTCTAAAAGTCGTCCGGTTGAGTTGACGGTATCAAAAGAGAGAACCGAAACGCCATGTAAAAGTTTTAAGTGCATGGATAAAAGTACTGGAGGTAAAAGAAGAAAATCAACATTTTTTCTTTTCTTTTTTTTTTATCTCGAATGTCATTTGTCACAGGCTCAAGATGTTTCATGGCGATAAATAATAATAATGTTTGATATTATACTAACAATAAGTTCAAACAGAAAAATCCACGTCTCCACTCTATAATTCGCGGTCAGCGCATATCTTCAGATGTTTTAAATCGAGTGGCACTTAATTTGATCAAATAAACAATGAAAGACGTGTCTGGTTTACGAATTGAACTCTCTATATGGTGTTAGTTTGGAAAACGCTGCCATGTATTGAATGGGCAAGTAAAATTTATTTATCTGTATGCAATGTAAATGGTAATAGAATTCTATTTAATGTGCAACTTTATTTATCGTAGATGTTTATCGTGTGCCTTGTCAATTAAATACGATTTAAAATCTATCTCCCCAAAAAAATAATCTCAATATTCTTTTATTTTTATTCGGCGTAAATTATAGCTTAGTCTACTAGTTTTACAAGCTTAATTTGAAGAAAAGAGCCCCGTGCATTTCTACCTATTTGAACGAATTGTAAAATGTTGAATGGAGGCACGTAGAAATTAATTATTTAAGTTGTACTTTTATATCATTATTGAAATTGAAACATTTCTATTCAAATCGCTATGCATTTTTCGTATGATATATTTGATTTAATACCAGCGCTACCAGACGCTACGCTTAGATAATCTCAACCGACGTCTGTAACTCCGATACTTACCCAATATCTGATCATACGTGCCGTAGTTACGTAATTACCGCGCTAGAAAGGTGAGGTGAACGTTGTACGCGGCGAACACAGAGGAAAACCAAGAGATCCATTAACCGGGTTCATTGCCAAAACGGGTATTACAAAAGAAAACGAGTTCGGACGATGTTCCCTACAACCAAGGTGTCCGTAGTATTTATATTTTGTGTACCTTTTCATTGTTGATTTATTGCAGGTAGCAGAAGAAGCGAATGTCTTACCGTCGTGAAACAAAAGAAATAAATAACCTTGAAATAGTGGTCAGCCCAGGAAATCATTAGGCCGGAAAGGGTTAAACTGCCTAAAGAGACCAAACTACTATTTCACATAATTTCCCTAAAACGCATATTTTTCATGATGTATAAGTCTGCTTCAAATTAAATGCTAATAGTTGCATGTACATAATTTGGTTGTGTTGTTATAGCTTGTGTACGGTGAACGTGAGCCTTTGGAGGCGTAATTTACTGTTTTATTTCTGCATGTATACGTTATTATGTCGTCGGAGTATCAGTGTCATAAACAGTAAGCGGTTCGTAAACCGAACCTAGCGGAAGTAATTCGCTAAATAAGGTTTTTGAACAGTTAGTGTTTGGCGTAACGTACGTGATGTAGTTTTGCAGTTTTACCTTCACAAAATAAGTAATAAGAACCCGCGATGGTGTTTACGACAACTGTAAACTGAACGTTTACAAATTTCGAAAAAAGAAATAAATATAATAATTGGCTAAATAGACAACCTAAATAACAAATATTTATAAACAACTTTAGTAGATTGCGGGTTAGTGACATCTACCATAAATTATGAATCATCGCATGTTGTAGCCACTCACATTCAGGATTTACACAGAATGAATGGAAATTAGCGATACCATCCAATTTTTAAATTTATTGAAAGGTTCCGGTGTAAGCCACCTTTAAGCTCAGCCTGGAAAACCGCGTATGTAATCTTAACAGGACGATTACATGTTATGCTAAATGTATTAAACATTCGCAGGCTAAATAATTCTTTTCCATTTTGCTTACAAAATGTAGTATTTTCCACACGCAAACGCTTGTCGAAATGATTTCATTTAATGTTGAGATTCCTGATTCCCGATAATGACTTGAGAATTAGGCTGGGCACTTTTTTTTAGTAAACGTTATGAAATCCGAGAGGTGCACAAATATACTTAATGTATACAATAGTGCAAAAGCATTATTTGTGCCAATATGAGATATTGAGAGTTTACTTAGATGCGCTACCTAGGTATCTTAATAGTAATTTTTCTATTGCATTAGACCGTCCCCAGTTGCATACCTACTATGTCTCTTATAGCATTCAAAAAACTTCCGGTTGCATAAAAACGCATAGTTAAAAGTTAAAAGCAACATTTGTACTGGTGCTAAAGAACTCCTGATAAATTGAATAATATTTAGTATTAGTACTGCTTAGTAATCGATATTATTATTAGTTAGTAGGATTTTCTATAATTTCTCTAATATCATACAGCACTCGTCAAACGATATCCTTCTTTTTTAATCGGTATCGTGGAAGAGGGCGATAATCATCCGGTTTCAAAACTATTAGCTCTGAATTCGGACTTAAATTAAAAATCGGATTTAAGCCAACACTGCAATACTAAGATTTATTGACTTACTCCCTTTATAATCATAAAGTATTCTAAATACACTTTTCTTTGTACGTGGCGCTTTTAGAAATACTTTTTTATTGAAATGACTTAATTAGCAATCCGTAATTCTTTTTTTAAATAATTTGAAAAATCAATTACAACTACAACAAATTTTGAGGGGCAAATTAAAGCAAGAAATTAATGCGGAAAATGAGCGGTATAGAAACGTAACACTGTTAATAAAATATTTAACGGCAAACAAAATTGCTTTACAAATATTAGAATGCTTCGAAAATTAATGCTTGCCCATTTCCGATCGAACTGCTTCATGTAAAGTAAACACTACAACTTTATCACGGAGGAAGTTAAAATCGGCAGAAAATACTACCTTGACGTTATAAAATTTATTTGCATGAAACAAGCGGTGGATTTAACTTCCCATAACATACAACTTTGTGGTATGTATGGTTGGATTCTATCATCTCCATGCCAGTATCTGCTCGGACTGCGAGATATTTACCCCCCTTTTATTATCCATTAACTGTTTATAGTTTAGTTTGTCGGCGAGTAAACATATTTCAGTTTTCATGGCCGCTCCGATGGATTTAAAGACATTGTATCTGATGTTGCGGCGAGTCATAATGTAGTCGAACTGTATACGACATTCGCATCATTACTGTCGTTAACTTGTGAGGATGATCTTTATACAGGATATTGTATTAAACTAGTTAGAAACGGTAACGACTAATGCTAGGATGTAAGGGTGAAAAGTTAGGGAGGAGTTTAGTGTAAAATGTATGTAAGATTTTATGGCAGTTGCTTAGTTTACAATCTGCAAATAAACGTAAACAATGATATGCTCAATTGTTATGAGTTGAGTCGAATGCAAAGATATTGTTAGATTCTTTGCCAAACAATAGAAAACACTAAGAACTGTTTTTGAATGTAATCTAGAATTTAAACTGCTTAAATGTTATCGAGAATCATGTAAGGGGTTAAAAATAAACGTGTTCCGGGTTTGGACCATATCATGGTAGGTAATCGAAAACCCGATGTATCGCCCACAATCACATGAGGCCTCTTCAGGAGAGGGAAGGCAACGGCAACTTAACGTGTAAACCACGCCAGAGGCGAAACTAACTGAGCGGGAAGCAATTGATCAATTGCGCTTTGTGAAGGTGAACCAGACTTAACTATCAGCTTACCTTTCATTGGGGATGAAACGTGGGTTCATCTTCATGCTTTTGAGTCGAAACAAGAATCGATATAGAGATATATCAAGAGTTCCAGTTGCTAGGGCAACGGCATTACGTTTGTTGTGTTTTCCAAGTTTTTACCACCAATAGTACTTTGAGATACGGATATATCACTATATCGCTTTTTTCAAGATAGGATCTATAATGCAGGAAATTTTTCCTATATCTCGTATCTTTTTTTTCTGTGGTGCTAGAGGAAAACAGCATGCTAACTAATCTTAGAATATTCGGCGACAGCGGCGAAGATTTGAGCTTACTGTTACTAAAATTTGACTTTACGTAATTTAGAACAATCTAAGTGTCAAATCTCGATGGCCGGTATCTTCTCTACAGCATACATAGTTGACTACGATTCGAACCCTGCTCAATTAGTAGGCTACCATCGCCAGCAGCAGATGTGGAGGTGCAGTATCATAAAGCAATTACAAGTTTTGCCAATTGCGCATGTAAATGCATCCCATTCGAATCCCCAATCTGCCGACCGACCGTTACATTACGTTGGGCACGTCCTGGAGCCCGTCCGAAACCGTAAAATTCGACGTCGATTTGGCCGCGTTCCTCGCTGGCCACGGCCTGATATGATTATTGTTACTGTTATTGTCGTGCCATTTTGGGCCGGCGGTGGTGCTGGTGTGGCGTGACGTTTCGGCTGCGAGTGCAATTTGCAATATTAGTCTGATTGCGAATGTGTCGGTTGTACGAGAGCATCAGTCCGAATGACGTTTTGGATTTTTCGAATCACCTTTATGGGGGCAGTCGACGGCGAAATGCTCAGGAGCATGCAGGGCATCCCGTTTAATTAAATGCCTTGGAAACCATAAGAAATCTAATGAAAATCTGACAACGGATATTGGAGTTGAAGTTACAGCACGGTTTCTATTATTTTTGAATTTATTATAGCTTGGTTGTTGGAACAGTTATAAAAAAAAATAATTATAGCATAATCCGCTAAAGAAGGCCTCATGAAAAACTAAAATTGTAGCATCGACACCGCTTGTAGCTTGAAATAATAACTGAAATATTTTCATCAGATTTTTGATATTTATTACAGTTAGTATAGTTTGCAAACAGTATTTTGTAACAGTGCACAATTAAGAACGGTATCTACTCTAAACGTCAACAAAGATATCAAACAAAATGATGCGACATGAAAGCGATATCTTGCTGACACAGACCACACAAAATTGTAAATTTGGAGTTTCTACAGTAGAATCATTGTTATATCTCGCATCTTGGTGGGTATTACCTGTTTAACAAAATTAAGCTTTCCATAAACGATTTAGATTACCAGTTTGAGTTTTATGTATTGCGTGGGTGCCACTCTAGCTGAAATAGCTTTCGTACGGAATCAAGAGGCGAATTAACAGTTAATTTGGTTAATAAAAACGAAACGGTGGCGACGTGTTGGCAGAAGAAAAATGTGCGGCCAACTCTATTACACCAGTAGATTAAGTAAATGTGTCAGAGCAAGTATACGTATGCATTCGTTTCGCTCTTCCATCCACACATCTACATAAGTCGTCATGTAAATAAATTACATAATTGCGACGTAAATCTTGTTTTAAATTTTTTTATCTCTCTAAAACGCCACAGTTGTTTGGCAAGCCGGCAAACATCTAGAAATGTAAAACTCGTTACGTATGCAAGTACATCCAAACACGTGCTCTGTTTTTTTTTTTCCTGGATCGTCTATTTTATTTTGAACGAAAGTTATTTATTTTCCAAGTGAAATTATTGGCAACGCCAAATAACAGCGTTGAGTTTTATGACAAATTGGTTCTGTCATTATTTTTTTAGTGTTTGCGCGCACGAAACTGGCCATTAACTGCCAACAATGTAAAAATCAGCTAATCATGTTTAAAGGTTGTAAAGTAATTTTTATCCGTATTAAAATTAAATCATGATTACAGATTCCTTGTTCGTACTTTAGCACCAATCTCCCCAATTCAACGAACTCTTTCTTAGTCACAGTTCCAAAGAGTGCAACATGTAGAAATCGCCGTACAGATGGAAAACTCTCTGGCGGCGCTGCCCCTTCGACCTTTGTAATCCACATTTCACAGACAAACGCTTAGTGACCAGAAAAAAGCAAACACAAATTGGTGATAGTTATAATAAAATTTAATGCAACTAAGTTATTGTGGATGCAATATACGAAAAGAACATCAATATGCATTTCTTGGATCCATTGAACTAAATTTCATTATAAATATTCATTTAGATATCTCTGCTACGCCTCTATTCAGGGTATAGCGAGCTGGGTTCTCGTTTGACGTGAAACAAACAAAATTTCGTACAGCTTCAATCCTCATTACGCGCCTTATGCAAACACTAATTTAGTGAGAACTCCTTCCTTCTGCTCGCCTCATAACCGTCCGCTCCTCCCCGCCGTACCACTATTACACGACGCTGTCGACGACTACTACGACTTTGGTCTATTTGAGGTAATTTTCCTCCAGCCACCGCCGATATTCTCTTTGGCCAAGCTCGCGTAGTCAAGTCGAGCTGAGCGGCGTATGAATTATTTAAATGTTATAATCCGGGCGCTACGATCCGGCGTCATTAAGATGGAATATTACCTCTTCTATATACATACGTATATACTTCGTCTTCTTCTTGCACCGTTGTTTTCCGACCTTTAACGGCCTTCTGTAGCAGCTCTCTCTCTCTTCACGGGATTCGTGTATATGTGAATGTGGACTTTTCAGAGTTGTGTACGTGTCTACGATTATGTTAGCTGGCGTTGTCGCTGTCCCGAATCTTCTCATATTATTCCGTGGGGTGCCTCGAACTTCTCTGCATACATATGCATATGTATAGTTAAGCTTCGTCTAAGGTCGGTGTTATGCTTCTGTGACGTGTTGATCTTGTAGGAGATTGTTGAGAAGATTATTAAAAATTGCATTTATGCAGCACATTTTCATATTAGTGTGAAACTAACACAATCTATTTCTTAAATTACATAACCAGAGACCTATTTAACTTGGACGTACATATATATTTCAAACGAGCAAAGCTTGAGTTTCGAGTTCGTTTTCTTCGTGTATTTTCACAATCAGAGGTTGGGTGTTAAACAACTTGTTATTGTATCTGATGATTCCTGAAACTTATCCATAGATCTCCAGTTAATTAGCAAATAAGTAGAATGTATAATTACACTGCTTTAAAGCTTTACATTTAAGTATCGTGTACATTACAAAGCGAAAGCGTATCTACCTGCACGTCAAACAAGAATTACCTACGCCAAAACAACGCAACGACGCTGAGTTACAAACTACCCTGCGCATTTTATCATTTCCGCAGCAATATAGAATAAAATATGTTGCTGCAGGTTTCCTTTGCGAAGACGGCGAAACTCGGAAAACACGTCATTAGCATCCAGGTAGGTACGGAGCGTAAATATATACATAGCTAGAGATATACATACATACTTAAGTTCTAGTAACTCTCATGCTAATCTCGAAAGTTATAACGTCGTTGTTTCAGCGAAGTTAGATTGCTACTTTATGGGCTCGAGGACCGCACTTTGAATTGTGTATTGCGTGAGCCGATTCGTTGGTAAACTACCTGCAAGCATGTACGTACATATTTATCGCGGCAAAGGAGTTTGAAGAAAGCTTTGATTTCCTGGTTTAAAGACGGCGCAGTCCGAACTTAAAAAAAGCTGTTGGTTAATTCTTTACCTAACCTGAATATATCAACTATAGACAACTATTATGAAAACAGGAACTTTAGGGATAGAAGCATTTTTTAACATTCCCTTCTTAACAGCAACAACATAGGAAAATCCTTTTCACCCGACACTTTGAGCAGTCGTTTGATGATATATGATTTAACGGTGTGCTGCAAGCTTGCTCTATGCATTGATATGATAATGCCAATGGTACGACGATTCTCAATTTCTTAGTTTTACATCGTTTCGAAAGTAGTAGAAATGCCATTAAACTAACATAACATATATTACTGAAGAAATAACTTCGTGGCCTTCTAAAGTATTCAAATATAAAAGTTTTACATTTTGTTTCCATCATCAAGCACGTGTATATTCGATTCCTTCTTTCCTTATAATCACTCTATTCCATTTTAGCGATTACATTAACTACGACGATCCAGCCCAACCTTATTCTCTTCTCTTTTTTTCCCTTCGTGTTCTAGAAATAACTCGTTCAAACATGCACATATTTAACGTTTACGTTTCGTAAGGATTCACCTCAACCTGGATAAATAGTTGAAAAGGTTCGTCTCTTCGACCGAGGCCGTGGACTTTATTTGCATAGAAGCTGCTGCATTTGTGAAAACTTGAAGGGATCTCAGTTAAGCACGACGGGTACATATAGAAACCATCCATGGAAGTATTGACCTCGTTTCAATTCCGTGTGAACGAAAAATCCCTTTTTATCAGAGCACTACCGGTTCATATGTTAGCGGGAAATCAACGTGCCTTGCTCCATATTCTTTGTCGTGTTAAGGGAACGATACCGCGAAAATATTGACGTTTTTCGATAGGCGGAAGAAAAGAATGTGCATATACGGAAGTAGCGATGTAGTTGCTGTAGATAAAACATCAATACTCTACTATCTATCTATCAAGAGGCAATATTATGGAAACCAATACATCAGTATTCCATTCAAATTTGAACGTTAAATAAGAGTGAGGAATCAAATTTGAAAAATGGTAGGTCCGGGGAAAATTGTGTCTGTACAGATAACAGGCGCGGATAGCAAAGAAGAGGTGTCCAGAAAAAGTATGAAATGAACGACAAACCAGATATTGCGAAATAGTAAGAAATTCTACAATGAATATAGTGTATCTGAAAAGGATGAGTAACAGAAGAGTAATGAAGCATGGTGTGATGGAATGTACTAGAAGGAGAAAGGACGAGCATAAATCACAGAGAGAAGTGGAACAGAGAGTTGGTTCTGGAAGAGGAAGCAAGGTGAAGAAAGGAAAGGCAAAAATTGGAAAGTAAAAACGAAGCTGGCTACATCATCTAGAAGCTCCTATTTGATACCGTATCGAAATTATTAGCGAATAGGCCAATTTGCAAGCAGAAATTTGTTCATCGCAGTGGTAAAAGACAGGCACCTACCCTTCGGCAAAGTCCACGTCCTGAAGTATAACACAGAACTGTTGTTCAGTAACAAACCACTGCATTTTCAAAATTCTATGCTATTAACTTTGTTGCTAACCCTGTGTTTTTCCAATGCGGATGATAAGTTGTTAAAAGTAATAATGGTGAACCATTACTACTGGGAATCACGTAATTCCATTTATACTTCAAATTCCCATTTAACCTAATGGGAGACATTATATTACATGAGAAATAATAGTGCTCTTTGTACTTACTGAACTTTTACGCAACCCCTTTATTTGCTTCCCCGCGTAATAACCGCCGTATTAAATTTTAAATTCACACACGATTACTACAATTACACGCGGTCGCTATAATATAATAATTCCTGCATGTATTTACGCACGCATATTTTTTTCCTTCAGAGAGACCCAACTTGCAGTAGCGAAATGAGCGTCTAATATCAGGCAATTAACGAGCGCGGATTGGCCTCAATTGTAAACGACTATTGCTCGGCGACTTATCAAACCCGCAGAATTTTCCCTTCTATTAGCCTTAGACGTCATCGCCTCGGTTAGGGTTCGGAGTAGATTAAGATCGGATATTGTAACCGGTTTTCTTTTACTTTTTCTATTCCAACATTCATCTTTGTCAATAGGTTGAAGATACATTAATTTGGATAAATTCTTAGTCATTAGCTGAACAGATAAAGGTCGTTCTTAGAGCTTTGTAGATTTTAATTTTCAGTACTTGCGAAATAATAATATAAATATAATATATATAATATAAAATAAATAAATAATAATAATAAAATAGTAACCATTATTAAGATTGTTTTTTTTTTGGGAAAAACGAATTAAGAAAAGGCGTTCTAAGTACACGAATTCTGTACAAACAAAATAATACTACACCATAACACTATAATGCATTTGTTACTGCTTGATAGTACATATTAGTAGTCTTGTTTCATGACAACAGAATAATCAAATAGCCAACTGGACATAAGACTTTTAAGAAACCACATGTGTAGACAATATCAGCATACACCAAATACATTAAAGCAAACTAGATAGCTGGTAATAAGCAGAATGGTGGCAGTGATTGCAAGCAGTTGTTTCTAATATATCTTTTTGTTATGGCTACAAACCAGAATCCAAGCGATAAATCATGCATTGGAAACGTGTAGAGTATAACCACAATACTTTTGCTATTTTGATGCACCAATTTATCATTACCTCTGAGGAAACCGGATTTCTATTAGAAAGTGCCTAATATAATAAATTCAATTTTCACTTTAGTTAGTGACGGAGATCCTAGTTTCTAAATTTTCGGTCTCCAAGTTTTGTTTATTCTAGATTCAGGATGTTATTAATCCATTTTGGGACTTTTATAGCGGGCTAGTCTAAAAATCTCCTCCTCTATTCATACAATAACACGCCCATAAACATAATACAACACAATGAAATCGGTTAAACGGACCAATTCTCCGGGAAATAATACGAAAGCGTCTCCTTTAGTTAGCACAATACAAAAGAGGTGGAGGAGGAGGAGTTGAAGAAAGGATCGTCACAACATAGGGCGAAATTATCATTTGCCATGCGACGCGGAAGTTTCCCGAAAATTTCTCCCGACATCTCTTTTCAGCCGAAAAATATATATTACGCGCTTCCATATACACCGTTCTCCCCGTCTCTTCCTTCCAGAAATAAAAAGGGCAAGTCCGATGCTTACGATATCGAAGGACTCTTTCGTTTTTTTCTCCCATCTTTGCTTTCACTTCCTTTGCGCTACTGACTATCTTCAAATAATACAAGAAAAAAAGAACTTTTCTGCTGAATAGGAAGCACTGAATGGGAAACTTACGACATTTGACAAATATTGGATAATAAAGGGCAGCGAAATGTTGCAAAAAACGGACTGGGACGGGGAACGTTCTTCGCTCTCGTCGTTTCACGGTCATCTCCTTTTGTGTCTGGTAGAAACAAGCACGAATTTTCCCGCGATGAAACAACGAGAACGCGAATTAGCTTTTTTTATTCGAGTCCATCTATACAATGTCCTGCTAGAATTGTCGGATTTAAACGAAAATATTTGGATTTCTAACTTTGTTCATGTTTTAACGTGAGTAATAAGAGCAGTTCCTACTCCATTTAGAATAACTGTTGTTTCTTGGGAAAGCAATCAAATTGAATCCACACCAAGAAGTTTGCTTTCCATACAAAGTAAACTCTCCAAGGAAATTAAATCCAAAACGCTAGTAACATTTCTTTGCTGTACCAAAGTGGCTTAAGGAGCACATCATTATCAAGTAGGCCAATTTGCAAGGAAATGTATTGCGGGTCTGTCCGAAGGTGATCTGTTTGTACAAGAAATTGACGAGGGGATTGGTGGTAGCGGTAGTACTGTAATTCTTGAGTACAACAAAGAACTGATATTCAATAATCTACTACGAAGTTTTAAAAATTTCGTGCGATTACCTGAGTTACCCGTGAACTTCCGTTTTCAGACACATTCCCTGAATATTCCATTGTTGCGTTTTAGCGCAATATAATAAAAGCATAGGAGAGCGTCGTCGTCGTCGTCTAAATCTAAACTATCCTTGCATGCGACGGCGTATCCTGTATATCTAATATAGGACATGAAAATTTATTTAGCGTAAAACGCTTTTCGTAATCAGAAATTTCCGAAACATTGTGCTTAACATGGCGTAATTTTATGTCCCGCATAATAATCGCAGAAACACGGCCATCTTCTTCCGTATCGGGCTATCGCCCGCTCTCCCCTCTGGGAAAGGTTCCGGGAATCTCCAGAGTCTTCTGTGCACTTGCTTAAAGAGCGTAATAGGAAGATGTCGAATTAGGGAAAATAAGCAAGGAGCAGAAGAACACATCTATGCTTTGCTAAAGTAAAGTAAGCTCCTAAATGGTGATATTCTGTTTGGAAACTCTCGATCGATTTCCTCAAAATATTTTTTACGGCTTAAGGCACGTTTAAAATTGTATAAAATCATGGCTTCCATATGCCCTTTATTCAATTGCATGGCGTCTTGCGGAAAGGAGATTCTTCTCAGTTTTTGATGATTTGATATACATAATAATCTATATGAAATAAAGTTACATAGAATGGACAGCGATAATCTTTAAAATCTGTAAGAAATTTTCAAAAATAAACTATCCCTGTTGCAATTAACTTCTAATATTCCGCACATACATTTCTTCTATATGTGGGTTGTAATTACCCGACTTTCCAACAGGCACAAAAGAAATTACAAAGTTCGTTCTCTCACGTATTCATCTCCGCACCTTCATATGTACGCTATGCAGCATATGCATATGTCGATACCGAGTACCAAGTAGTAGGCTACAAGAAGTTGCCCGGATGAACGGTGGCTCTACTTGTCGGTGAGTGTACATACAATTTCGTAACCGGCGGCATTCGAGTTTCATTTCCTACACGTGGCCTACCAACGACATACAATATATAGTGATAAACAAATATGTAAGTATATGGAACCAAGTTGAGTTTCTAGAGATACCAAAATTAAATTTAATATGTAGATATATTATATTGCATATTTGGTTTGAATATTTAATGTATTTTATTTCACGACCAACCGCAGTGTTATTGAACACAAAAACCGTACCGTACGGCGACTTTCTGGGGATAAAGAGTTGCTTCATGAATCCCTTGAGAATTTTCATCAGACCAAATCCTACATTTGTTTACAAACCAACTGAGCCTGAGTTTTATCGCTAAATAATGTCTTTTCAGTAAAACGTGAATCGACTTCCAAATGCTCAAGAGCCCAGTTTGCAAATCTTCCACGCAAACGACCATTTCAACTTCACATCTTGAGAGATTTGAACATTATAAATCTAAATCCTTCGTCGTTTGAGAAAGGCCGGATTCTTGGGAACGACCCGATCGGGCACCTAGATGACGCACTCTTGTTGACTTATCTCCAACTGAGCTACTTTCTCCAAATGTTTGAATCAAACAATAAAGAGATCGTTCGGTTGATCACTTATGTTGACTTCTCGAAATGCCTGAAATGTTTGGCAAACCGAACGTGCATTTTGACGATAAATACGAGTAATTTCGAAGCGTTGTTGAACCGTTAATCTATCCATATTAACTTGGCACCATGTACGTTATCAATACTTGACATTTATATTCTAAATATATTTTTTTTAATTAAAGTTCCAACATATTAATTGGAAAATGATACACGTCTCCGTTTAAAGTTTCTTCCAATAAAACGGGCCAGTAATTCTGTTGTTGTAAATACCGGTCCAAGCGTTCAATTTTTGAGAATGTTGCATATGAGTCTCTTGCAGCCAGTTTTCGCGTTACTTGCAATCAGTTACGTCGATCAGTGATGTGCGAGGTTGAGGAAGTGATTGTTTTTCTGCAGCGACATGAATCGTGCTTTGGTAAGTAACACGACAATGCTACCGGTTAACTGGAAGTTCAATCATGGCAAACATTTTCAACATAAATGCGCAATATAATATATCTACCTACCAAATTTTATTTCGATATCTCCAGAAACTCTGCACATTTGCCCATCACTGTATACACACATATACATTGAACGGCGAAGTAACGCTAAACAAATATTAGACGAACAAACAGAATAACACGAAATGATAATTTGATCGCGGGTAAGTAAGCGAAGCGCCTACATTAATTGAATTTCTGATCTTTCCCGCCCGCGATAATTTAGAGACACACACACACGTATACATACAACACGAACGTGCATACATAGCGAACTTGAAATGCCTACAATTTATGCCATTCGTATAGTGCCCGATATATTACGAGCGATGGCTGCTGCTATTCTGTAATGTCAACATCAAACATAACGCGGTGGCGTTTTCATTCGGGATTCCCTTGGCGATTATAGCAGGATGCGGCACCGTTTAATTCATTTAGTGAGCGATGCCTGCCCGACTGCTTTAGAAGTAGAGCTCTGCACTTTCAACTTCGTTGATTTGTAGCAAATGAAGTGAAGATTGGAATTAGAAACAGTCACCGATTTGCACTCACGCCGTCTGGGAAATTCACTTTGGCATTGGATTTTGTGTTAGTAACAGAGTACCCCAAGTGCAGGTTGCAGTATCCAAACAGTGTCGAGCAAAATCGAGTTGAAAGTTTTCACTGCAGAAGAAGATCTAATCTTTCAGGGGTTATTTAAATGCATGTATTTTTGCAAGCGCCGTCTGCCAACACACATCTATTCAGTTCTTCTTGTTCAAATTACGTTGATGTACGAACCGTACATCAACTCAATTTGGACGTATTTAAAAAAAACAATTCTGACTGCCGCAAACGATATAATACTACCGAGATTCTTTCAAATGTACCGTAAGCATCTTGCTATCGACCAAGATCCATTCAATAAAAAAAACGGATTTTTTTTAGCAGTTTATTCAACTTATTGATATGAATCATTCTTTAAACATTCTAGTTTTGTATATGTAGCAACATTTTCCTTACTATAAAACCATCCAAAACAAACAAAAAAAAATAATGTGAGAAATCTAAGAAGATATTAGAAACTATAAGAACGTCATAATTTTTTCCAACTATTCGTTTCTATCCCTATCGCCAAGCGGCCTTACACACTATCAAATTATTTATTTCGTCATGTCCCATCCTTCTTCCTCCAGAGCGCACCTTTTTTTGTCAAGTACCCTCCTTCCACTACAGTCCATCCTATTCATATCGTTCTCGAAAATGCGGCCCGCTCTTTCATAACGCGGAATGTGAAAACAAACTTCGTGTTTAGAATAGAGCTACAAATCTGATGACGTTTCTTTTTTTCGCCTAGTCTTTCCATTTTTTCTTTTCGGTGAGACTTTATCCTCTTCCTTATTCCTCATCCGCGTGTTTATTTACTGCTCGTGCGGGAGAAAAGAAAAGTTGCCCGCGAAGAACGAAGAGACGAAGAAAAAAACAACAAGGGACAACAAGCAGGCATCTTTCGCACATCTCATGAATTATGCATAGGCTTGGCGAGGTGATTCCGGTGGTCCGGGCGACTACGTGAGGCTTCATTCCTCACAACTTTGAAAGGTGAAAGGAGAGAGAGAGAAAAAAAGAACGAAGATGAGGAATCTGATGGAAATCGTTTTTGAGGAGAAATGTCTGTCTCTTCCACAAAAGAGTGTTTGGGTAAGTAGCGTTCACGTCTGTCACTCAGTCCGAATTGAGTCGATTGACAATGCGTTTCCTTTCCTTACTTTCTTGCTCTTTTTCGAGGACAAAGGCAGCGAAGGTTCCTTGGAGAGCTTGTCGAAGCAGTCTATTGGTTTCGTTAACGTCTAACGAAGGTGCGGATTGGGAAAATTTATCACGTAATTGACAGATTTCGACGATTTCTTCTTTTAATTAAAATAATTATTATCGAACCACTTACCCTTAAATATGTAATTGTTAGATTAGCGTTGTATATAAATACATTGAGTATGTAGCATTAAATTTAGCCAAGGAAGATGGTTAGAAACTTTCTTTGATTCCATTTGTCTTCAATATGCATTTCAGATAGATAGCTGTAGCATATATTTCTTTGCAGAAGAGACCGTATACATTTGCGCACGTAAAACCCTGTTCGGGTAGGAATTCGAATCACTTCTTATCAATACAAAAATATAAGCACGCCATACGTATGTACACGCGAATGTATAAAACGGACTGTATAAGGCAAAGGGATGAAGAGAGATACCTTGACGTAAGCGATATTCGTCGCTTTCTATTTCTATCCCGTTTCGTCGGGCCGACGATAAAGATAATGCTTCTATCTAGGTACTATCTACTGGCGTTATCTTTCGGAGCTACAACGCGAAATATGTCGTCATCGTCGAAATGGCTCGTGTTCCGCGACAAACAGGAATGCCGACTAGACCGGAGCGGGCATAAGGCCCGTTTTGCATTGTTTTAAATGTAGACATAGGGCTTTCAGCAACGTATGGATAACATTCCATAAGTACATACATACGTCAATCGAGTCCCTTATTTTTTGAAAATTTTCAATGTTGTTACTGATGTATTTGGGTCATGCACCTTCAGAGACATTATCGTCATATTTTAATTACTCATACATTTTAGAAATAGAAGACACTGCTTATTTTCTATTAAGAACTATGAATAGGAATATACCATTTTGTAAGGAAAATAATGATCAAAAGCTTTTGCTAAGAAGACTTCCAAGTTCAACCCAACCGCCAAATGGTGAGAATTGACATTACTATTTTCATAAAATTTGATACCTTCGCTTTGTTCAACTTTTGATAATGAAGCGCCATCAAAAAAGACTAATTATAACTGGTTTGTAGAATTTCGTAGTCGCAGTTCTTCCGTTCGTGATTAATTTTAAAGCCTTGTTGGACGATGCAACTGGATGGACTGATTCACCCTTTTAGTCCAACCATTGTAATTGTAGATTAGATTGTTACAATTCCTTGTTTTTATTATCAATTACCTGGTATTTACATTGCCGATGTGTGGTTTGGCCAACTAGTGCCGTAACTTACAAATGCGTAGTTTAAAATAATAATCGTTAGCATTCGCCTGAATATACGCATACGCAATAATGGTAGAAATCCAAAATTAATCAATGCTAAGCACCGCCCATGAATCCGAAGCACGTGCAGATCGAGTCTTACATTATTAAATAATGCTATTAGTTTAATTGTAAATCGCACCACGCCATGACTGCTAACAAATCGACCCACTGACGGACATCACTTCGGATTATGCACGCAATTTAGACTCTTCCTGTTTCGAAAGCTTTCCAATATGCAACTGCCGCTTCCGTTCCACCTCTAACATAGTAGTAGTCGATCAAAGCTCGACAAAATCCCGCAATAACTGGTGAATTTAACGTTCGTCGCCTTTTTTTTTCCATTCCTATAGTGATTGTATCGATTTTCTGCGTTTAAAGGTCGCCAACCATTAGGAAGGGGTTATCATCAAGCGCAATGCAATTTCATAATAACGATTCCTTTCTCAACCGTGCATTTGGGCGAGAATGCCGAGGACCTGATTGAGAAATTTTGGGCGCATCAACTTATGAACTCCGGCGTTAAAGGAGTTTCTTTTACTGATTGCAAAATTAAACAAATGAATTCTTACAATAAACAGTGTAACTGAAGATAATAATAGTATTTATTATTATCTGTCCAACAGTCTATATAACAAGTTTAATGCAGTGTAATGTAATGTAATGTAAGGCTATTACCGGAACAACAACAGTAAATTGTTCACCATTTAGAAATTGAATAATCAAAACTGAAAAGCCCGATCCATCGGTTTATCTCTTAGGAAAATTCATAGGATTTTTTATTTTTTCTTACGGAAAAGGAAAAATCCCGGTACAAATCATCAGTCTATTCGCATAATGCGGAAAACACACTTCCCTCTCTCTGATATTCAAAATTACATACATTGTCCCGTACCCCATAAATATTAAATGGAAAATCGTCAGATAATTTAGCTTCAATATCAAAATATTCCGCCTAATTCTCGGTTCCCATATTACAAAATGCGTACGTAAATATCTTCCAGCGGAAAAATCATATAATCGGACAACCGCTTCTGCTTTATTACAAAATCGAAATATCAAAAAAAGAGAGCAGAGAAATAAATGGAATAGAGCGGATGGAAAAGGAAAAAATCCATTACGGTCGTGCAGCGAAACGAATTTCAAATCTACGCTGGTGGATTCATAGTCAACTTTAAAATTCAATTATTCCGATTAGTACAAATATTTTACAGTCGATAGATAAAGCGTAATTGTGCCGATGTAATATTACATACGCACCAGCACCGCCGCAGGGAATTTTCGTTCATTCTTCAATAAGATTTTTTTATAAATGTGTTCCCAGTTGGATCAAAAATACCTTTTAAGTCTCGTTTAATCACATGATAACCATCAAATAATAATCAAAATAATGACAACAGAGCTATATTCATGGCAATGATAATTGAAATATGAATGAAATCAAATGTTTAGACCACGCAGAGCGAAAAACAATTTCTTTGGACGGAGATGCAATAGTGGACCCTTAATTTGGATCACTTAGTTCCATATCTAGCGCAGGAAACTAACTGTTGTTGTTTTGTTTTAGTTTCTCTTTTTTCGCAGTTTATAATTTGTAAAACGTTAGTAATTGGCTTTTGCACACCTTTAAACTACCGAAGCAATTTTTCAAATTCTAACTCATTACAATACATTATGGAAAAATTATATTAAACTCCTCGCTGTACGTAGACCAAGAAGATATCCGTAACTCAGAAAAGAACCCGCTTAGCCCGTTGATAGGTGAAACTATTAGCGGGAAAAAACGTCGACGGCAGATGTTTTTGTTGCCTCCGGGCATTCTAGATGCGCAGATTTTAGCAGAACATCGCTCGATCTTATAAATGTTAAATCGCGAAACGTATTCTCAAAGAATACGCGTAAATCTACAAACGTAAATCAAGAGGCGACCGCTCGTTCCGAGCATGGCGTTTACCCAACAGACTGTGAGCAATAATCGTTTTGAGTTTCCAAACTAATGGTTGCTCGTTATTTGCTCATGTTTAAACATAAATATCATATATCGGATATCTCTATGGGCTATTAGTTGTTCGCTGATCTTCCAACGTGACTGTGGAAGGAAGTAAGTATATATAAATGTCTCAGGAAAAGATCGACATGACATTGAAATGCGTAAGTTACAAATTGTATGTGAAAATATTAACAGATCAAAATTAATATAACGGCCATTTTCTGAGCAGTTTCGGATTAAATTCTGTTCGACCTGCGACGTTTCGACAATAATTTTTGTCTTGTCAAGTCTTTTGTCAAGCACAAAATAAGACCACGTACTATGTGCTATTTTTACACTTGATAGATGGGTTTTGATTTGCTGGTGTTCTCGCTAACCAAATATTCCATCAAATAACCATTCTCCCATAAACAGATCGATAAATAAGCGTCTGTTTGTTAGATACATCTAGGAGTCTAAAATTTTCCATTCCGACAACAAAGTTAATGGTAAGTACACAACGTTATCGTTAATAAACAAGATCTGTACGTCGTACGTCGAATATAAAACAAGCAATGCGCACAAAAATCGCCAGATTCGTCGCTGTCTAGCAGACAAAAGTTATGTAAACGTCAGATTGTCAAGGGATTGATTGTAAGCGCTACGTTAACGTACGAACGAGTCTTCCTTCGGTGGTGGCGCAAAAAAGTATACTCGAGACGACATCGATCCAACGATAGATCAAATAGAGGAGCTATTAATAGAATGTCGTCTATAGACGACTTCTGCATCGTACACCGACGTTACAGAGGGAATTTTAATAACCGATTGGAAAATTAAAGACGTGCACGCTTTTTACGGATTCAACAGGCTATTATTACTATTGCTACTGCTATCGTTACAGTTTGTGAAATTTCGTAAGATTGATGTAGCTTCGGTTGCACAAAACAACACAAAACTTGAGAAAGATGGTACGCACGTACTTTGAAATAATTGGTTAGTATTTGCTAAGAGGGATAGTGGTTTATTGAATCCAATGCGTAACGTATATTGTTGCAGTCTATATTAGCTGTGGAATGTTTAAAAACAAATCATTTGTGATATAATGATTTATAAACCGTATAAAAATAAATCTGTTGAAAAATATTTATTATTATTTGTTAATATACAAGTACCTGACCGTTGCTGTAATAATGCGACTTTGTCTTCTAGGGTTGGATTTTTCATGAGAAGTTCAATTGCGTGCTGCAAATGCTTCTGCGGTCATCTGCAGAAGATATTTTGCCCATGTGTTTGAATCTAGAATCTAGCTTTGTTAACAGACCTCAAAATTTTCGCAATCTACTTGAAATCAAAAACCTTATGGTACACTTCATATAGTATCCTCAGTCGATTTATCAAGTCTGGACCGTTGGAAAAATGTGAAAGGAACTTTTCATGTTTTTTTTTGACATACTCACGAATGGCCAGTTCTTCGCTAGATGCTTGTAAGATCGGAAGCATTGAAGTATTGTTTATATTTATCTGTTTTTATTTTGCTATAATGAGTCTATGAATTTAATTACACATTTTCTAGTAGAACTTTGTTTTTACTTAATTTACATTATCTCACCTTTTCCATTGCCCTCGAAATAAGAAGCCAACAAAGAAATCAACTTATTGTCTTACGTGTAACGAATGGTGTGTAGCAACTGCAACCGTAAAAGACCGCATCAGCTACGATGCCTGATCCGTTTCTTTGCTATTCCTATTACTTGCCATTTCAACGGTAAGCTAATGAATTTGCGGATGGATGGAACGATACCGTATTAGGACGGAGGTAACAAGCCGAGCAATGGCAGCACTATTGAAGCAGCGACAACATCAACGATACACGGCCGCTTCAATTCCACATAGATTCTTTTTTTCATGTTACCTGGGATCTATCCCCTCTTTATTTTCTACGTGGAGGCACATATTTTATATAAAGCAAACGGCGACGTCGTCGTTGCGAAATAAGCGTAGGATGGTTAATGCGAAGGAATGACCGCCACACTGCGACGTATTCTTCCTCTTTTCCTTGGTCCTTATAAAGTTTATATCAGAGGTAAAGTCGTTTTCCTTCCTCTAAAGAAAAGTGCTTTCTCGTGGCGTAATTTAATTAGGGCTATTCGCCGGTACCTTGTCGTAACAGTTCGTCTTATTAATTAGATCAAGTTATTAGTTTGATGTGTTCTTCAAGGAGCGTTTAATAAATACAAAGTAACGGTAGTAAGTTTTTAATTGGTTTCCATGGGGCTTAATTTATCCGTAAGTGTAAGCGTCGCAACCGTGCTTCTTGGTTTCTTGATATAAAAACTAAACATTAAATTATTTCGTGAGTATTGACATTCTAGTAGGTCCATTGCATATAAGAAACAAGCACCTAGCATAACACATGATGTAAGATTCCTTGCGGGACAATGAAGAACTCCAAGAATTATTCTTGCAAAATATTGCCCCAATTACCTGGGATTGCTCAACTCTCTCTACGTGGTCACGTATATCACGAATATTAAATTAAAAACTGTCAGAAATGCAATGGGTAAAAACGTGTTTTTGAACATATTCCTTATATGTAGAGTATAGTTGTATAGATCCCGTATTTTCAACACGATAGCATACAATTAAAGGAATATCATAGTGGATGCCGCCTCTTCGCGGCTATAGGTGTACGTGTTAATGACCAGCCGGTAAATACTAGTAGCACTCCGCTTGATTAAATTACCATATAAAGCGAGAGGGACCCCCGATAATTATAGGTTAAAATGAACGCCGGCTGTTTACGTTATTTACAGAGGAGTAGAGTTGATCTCGGGCTAATGGTTCTTGATCCTATTTAAATTAATTCGTAGTCATGTGAAAATGACATGGAAGAATACTGTCCGAGCCTACTTGTCTCTTTTTTACGTGTACCGAAAGCTATACGACGCCGGCGCATACAAGCGTCGAAGTTTATCCTAATAACCTCAGGAGTTTTGTTGATATTTTCCATTGGCTTTGTTACCATCACGTCATAAAGGCTGCAGGTGTGCTTAATATGCAAATAGTGACTCGGCCATGTATCGAATTCCGAAAATTGAGACCATACGTTTTTCAGTAGTTAATTCGCAATTTAAAACTATTTTTACTGAAACGGCTTTGGTCACTTTTATATTTGAGTTTTTTTTAATCGCTGGAACTTGCCGATGCTGAGATAGAGCTGCTGTTCATCCTTAAAAAGACACTCGTTGGGTGCGTTGTTTGTTGGAATAACCTGAACCGCTAAGCGAAGATACGACAAGTGCTTCGTTAAAATGGTGTAGTCGAACGGTCTTGTAAAGCTTTTCGTCAATATCGTTCCATAATGCCCTACCAATCTTCTATCTGCTTGTACGACGGTGGTGACGGCATAAGACTATTGTGTTTGTGTAACGTTGTTCTCACAAAGAACAACGTTTCATATCTCGCTACTTTGTACGTTTGTTAACCCACGGACGTTTATTGTAAAATATGCTTTTGACCTTAAAAGAATGAAAAAAAAGTAACGTAAAAGTTGAAAGCAGGTGTGTATGTAGGTACGTATGTATTCCAAAATTGGGCAATTCAGCCGCTAAAAAAATTCATCGTAACCTGAATTTTCGGGTTCCTTATTAGTAATAGAGATATCCGTAAGGTCATCTACGCAGATTAAATTGAAGGAACTCTCTTTCTGCCCTTTATAATTATTATTGGCTTACTAACCAACCTGACTAAGCTGACAAAAATATCTACAAATACTTTCTAAAATTCATTCTAAATAGTATTGCAATGTTTAGAAGATCTATTAATGGGAATTTGTCATGAAGTGCATTTGAAATTGTATAATTGTAATGCCTCACCTCCGTGCTTGTCTTTCTTTTTAACGTTAGTTACTAATTGTAAGGGAATTTGTTATTTAAATGATATTTATCGATTCTGCAATGTTATTGTCGGACGAGACCTTAAGAAGTGGCACGAGTTCGGTACTTAGTATTTAAGAATTTGAAAGCTGGCTGTGATATTATCTTTATAAAACACTTAGATTATGTATATTCTATAAAATCGATAAGGTAAAAAGTGTTAGTATCGACTTTGTTGTTTTACTGCTCGATATCGATGGTGTTGTTTTTGTTTATCAGATTGTATGTTAGTGTATAATTGTTTTGATATGAATGGGTTCTGACTTGGATACCGAAACGTAAAACTGAGATAGATTTGCGATGTAGCCCAAATCAGTGCTTTCAAATATATTCTTGACTAATTTTCATTTTACATATTTACAAATTTGAGACCAAAAATTACATCGTGTTATATTTCAAGAATAATATCATGTTTTAAAATATGCGATAACTAAGCATTATCCTGTACAATATTCCCTTATTTCTTGGTATGGTGTAAGTTTCCGACTCACTCAGTTTGTAAATCATACTAACTGAAGTGTTGAAACATTTACCGCAATAACTCATTAGCACTGGACGCACGATTTAATGGCTGAACTCTCATCTTCAGCACTAAATATACTAAGGTAAACTACACTACGCTTACGGTAAGTTATGATAAACTGAGTGCGGCCATGCTTGACGTAGCAAAGAATAAATGAAATACTCTGTATATTTTTAATATTTTGATACAGTACAATGTTCCAATTTCAAAAATATATAGCAAAAACAATCTTCCTACTAATTCTTTTCACGGGATGCATCGTAGAATTTTTCTGCACATTAACAGCAAATCAAATACTACTAAATACGCTCCCTTAATAGCATAACAAGAAAACGGAGTCATCAAATAAGTAAATGCTACAAAGTAATACAGCGTGAGGTGTCTTTTCATGTTACGGTTCACGGGGTAAATCGATTTTAAAACGCATCCACCATACGTGCGTTCCATCGATTGAGCTGCTTTTTCTTTTTTTTTTGTTTTGGCCCTCATATTATTTTATTTCCGTTCTTCGCGCATTGTTTGCTGAAATTGACGTTTGTGAACGATGAACACAGAGCGCCGTAACGTATTTGTAATATGCAGAAGGCTCATTTAAGATTCCCAGATATCTTTAAAGATGATAGACAATTATAAAATGAAACTATTTTCTTTGATTTCTTAAAAACTCAGAAGGATACAGAAATAAGCACTACCCAAGACCCTTAAATTAAACACTTTGTCATTCAACTCTGAAGTATGATGAAAAACACTGGATAAACACCCTCGAGTTTATTTTCTACTTCCTCTAAAAGATTTCCGGTGATTTGTAGACGGTCTATGCCCTTGATTGCATCTATGGTTTGCAACCTATAGAACGTTTGTTCCTGGATTAAAATATTTGATTTCCAGAGAAAACTATGTTAGAGAAAAAAATTATTTCAAGAAGAAAAAATTAATATTGTGCTATCCCATAGTAAAAATTACACATTTGTGGCAAAACTATGTTCGAATTTATAAGTTTTGGAAAATAAATAATAATGATTGTCAGTTATATAGCACATACATATGTTCACCTATCCTTTGGATGGCAAAACAGCAACCCTAAAATAAACGTTCATTTGTTCATTATAACCCACGTTACGTGCTTTTTAGAAGAATAAACCAAATAATGTAAACTATGAGAAACACTCTTCAAAGATGCGGATATTACCTTTCAGAGTCAAGAACCAGCACCTTCTTTTCTTAAATCTAACGTAATTCATTTGATAAATCTGTTCATTTCCTACTAAATGGTGCGGCTAATCTGACCTCCTAACGTCTATGTTACCGTTACTACGTTACTACTGCATATAATGCGGTGATCATCATTGTTATCGTAATTATCGTTACGCTTGCGCAAGAAAGAGCGTTTCGTTTGAGCATCTCGCGCGTTATCGTCCTTACGACCATTATTAGTAATTTTAACGGAATTACGTCGATGATTTAGGAAGGCGACCCACGATTATCGGATTTTTTGGAAAAACACAGAAGGGCGATTTATCACGTTTTTGGCAGGTCTTATAGTTATACAAACAAACCGTAATGCTACGGAGTAACAGCAAACGAAACTTGTTCCGCTTGAATGTTTATATGTTTTATGTTAAAATAAAAAGAGCTGAATATCGTCCACATTGCATATCTTTAGGCAAGGATTAATTTTAAAATTTGATAATTTTTTACTGTTATATTTAATTCTGATCTGATGCGCAATATGCACGAAAGCAGTCTCCTTCGTCCACGTTTTATTAAAGAGAATTTAATGACATAAGACCATATTTTATTTTCGTCTTCGCTTGTTTATTTAGCTTCATCAAAGATTCAGATAAGTAAGTATTTCACCACATTTCATCCATATGTTTTAATTGTGAGCTATTCATCTTACATAAAGAACAGGCTATAATACTGAAGCTTTCATACAAAGTCAGTGCAGTAATTCTCCCGAAGATTACTCGTAATTACGTACAATTCTGTTTGCTAGTTTGGTAATCAAAGTAGTAAAGATATTACCATTATTAATTTCAATTTAACCTGTTTTAGTATCTCCATTGCAAGTCCAATAGCTTTTTTGATTGATCAATTAGATACTATTCGACACTTCCTCTATTCGTATAAAGCCACGTATTAATTACTACATACCACAGATGCGAATCATCGTCTAACGTTTTAATAAACAAGCGAAGGCGTCGATTACGTTTTCGTCTTAAATGGCCGGCCGGCGTAGAGATCCGGTCATTATAGCATCATTAAGGGGGCATCAAAGAGAGCTCTGAACGATAAGATCGGCCTTCGGTGCTCCGGCAGCCAGCGCGCCTAACGATTCTTCGATATTGCGGCTGTCGCTAATGACAGGTTTTCCTTCCTTTGCCTTCGCCTTGCCTCCTACCTCGGTGTAGATTAGATTACAAACGACCTAAAACGATATCTTAATGTATGTATATACTAGGTCCGTCTAAGAGTCATTGGAAAACTTTTAGAAGCGGGAGATGAAGAATTTTCTTTAGCAATGTATAGGTTTGGCAGAAAATAACTTGTATTCAAGGTAAACATTTAATAGTAACTTAGCTTATTCCACTTTGTTAAATGAAATGCCTTAAGTTACCTACAAAAAATGTTCCTTAAAATTCTTCGTCATTCCTAAAAGTCCGTTAGCGACTTTTACACGATCCCTGTAGATAAACGCTTCAAACCTTCCTATAATGGCTTTTCTTTGTATTTTATGGGCCAATTTTGAGGAAATTATTTTAGCTACTTCCAGATTTACATAATGAACGTTTGATGGTAATTTGTAATTTTTGCGTCTCATTTTGCTTTAAATGTTTTCGTTGGATGTACCAGAGTGAAAATGTAGTGTATTTTGTGTTCAGATCTTGGTGAATCGTGAATCGCCTTTTTGAAATTGTAGTTTGTAAGATTAGTTCAACCTATGTTACCTATCTTCTATCACAGCTACCAAATGACTTGGCGCATCTCCTTTTCTCATATATTATCGATACAATTTGTTAATTTTTAATTAATAAGAACTTACAAAACGACCTTCTATTTAAAAATATTTATTGTTAAAATAAAATTACATACAAATAACTGGATATGTTACATATATCTGATTTAATTTTACATTTTCTTTCAGATTCGATGGTTATGGTAGGATTTTCTGCCTACCATTACCGCAATGTGTCGTTGCTGCGTATCAATAGCTTTGAAATATGTTACGTTCGACAATCCATACTCAACAACCCCCGCATTTAATTAGGGAAAAGGTTATTTCTTCTTATCTAGATATATGAAACGTATTTCTTGTGTATCTCTAAGACCTCTCCTTGCAAATATCGTAACAAATCACAATAAAATAGTGTACCTTCGCATCACCCGACTGCTTCTGCCAATTGCAGAAGGCATTTGCCGGCCATGAGTTACTACGCCTGCAAGTGCATGTAATCGGCAAAATTTGCACCAGAAATTATGCAAAGCTACAGGTTGTGGACTCTTGAGTACGTAAAAACGAACTCACTACATAATTATGAAAATCGCAATTTCTGGTCGACTCAACGTAAAGGCACCGTATGTTAGGTTATTACATGTACAAGAAAACTAATGCCTCTTTCTTTCACAATTGATTTGTGTGCCGTTCACCGTTATCGACTGACGAATATGCAGCACCGTAGTTACCATCCGACAACTGTGTATCCTCGTAAAATCACTTAAGGCTTTTTAGGAAATTGAAGTTTGGTTTCTGCGCTGAAAACACTCACACAAGCTTGCCGCTTAAATATCGACTTTATCGAGCGAATCGTTTATAATATCCGACGATGTTGATAAACGATCGCTGGTCATCGATGGCGACAACGATCTGTTTTTGGAGTTCAGTGGTATTGTATTTCGTGACGGTCGCGGTACGTTGACTGGAGCAGGTTCTGGCTCTCGTCAACGATTACCTAAGGATTAATTGCATTGCAAGTTATTGTGCGGCTCAGCCGTAGATACGACCTACTGCGATCCGTCGTGTCTTCGTCTTGTTTCGACCGGACCTGGCGTCCTTTTATTGTTGCAGCATCACGGCTATTGTAATGCTGCTGGCGTTCTTGCTATTCTTATTGTTGCTATCCTGTTATCCGGATATTCATGGAGACATCGTTTTGAAGGGAGGGAGGTACCTTAATAGGTTTAAAGTGAAGTTGCACAAGCTATTATAAGCACATGTGCATGTCAAGTAAGTGCACGTAAAGAGAGACGGCATCCACAGCAGAATATATAAATAAACAGCAAAACTTCTCTTTATACAGGATGAGTCGGGACCAAACTCCAGGACTGTATTGTACACGTGAAAATAATATGAAACCGGGCGCCGGATAATTTCAATACCTTTCATTTATTAAAAATTTGGGCAGTGCCTTTTCCAGTTGCCTTTAAAAAATGCTTTCTTGAAATGTTGAAAACCATTTAAATGAAATTTGTACTAGCTATTTCGAATTCGTACCGCAGCATATAACCAGAATCATCCCAAATAATCTCTTTCTTAAAACTGTGCCCTCTGTTTACGCGAGCGAATACCGAGCTTGATCCTTCGAAACGAACCTTCCGAACTAAGTTTCGTTCGCTATTCCGCTCCTCCGAGAAGTTCCTCTTGGTATCCTGCCAAGACGATTAATCTTACGCTCGCATAGTTTTATTTACTTATCGCTTTACCCGGCCGATTATTAGTTTTTATCCCGGAGCTTAATGTTTCGCAGTTGCGGCAGCCGCGTCGATGCCAAACCATTTCGAAGATAAAAAGAAAATAGTAACTACCCGCGGTTTAAAGGGAAAGAAAAATAAGTAAAAATGAAAAAGAAAAAGTAAAATCCGAAAACAAAATTAGGGGCAAAGGATTCGTTCGTCGTCTACCAAAGGGAGATACGATCATTATTACTGGGTTACGTCAAAAGAAATGAAGTTGCGGCGTCGACCACACAACACCGAGAAAACAAAACACGAACACACACACATAGACAGGAGCAAAAACTACCGATGCAACCGGGTACATTAAACAAGATGTTTTTATTTCGCGGGAAGGGATCGTAGATGGCGCGTTGGCGGCAGCGTGCGAGGATGATTTAAGACAGTTGAAGGCGACGAGGATCGACCTTACTTGGATCGCTTGATCTCGTAGTAAATAAAAGCTTAGCAATATAACTGTTAGGTGTTTGGATAGTATACCTCTTTGTCGTTTAAGTAGATGTATCGACCCCCTACGTTTGAAAGTATTTAGCTGTGGAACAGGATCTCCAACAAATCAATAATTATTGGAGTTTTCTAGTTTCTTGCGGTTATTCGTTTTTATATATGTGTTTTCTAAATCTAACCAACGAAGAAATACGGCACACATTGAACACAGAAAGAGGCAATACAAAACCTCTACTGTGGTACATGCAACGCAAAACTAAAATTAAAATTTCCGGCATGCTTTCCTGTTAATACCGTATTATATACGTACGCATCCTCATATATATATATATATATATATATATTCATTTTTTTCAACAAACACGTTCGTCAAAACCATTTTAATCAGTTAAACCTTACGCGTCCAGGATTAGCTACGCGTTTCGCATTCTAAATTCAAATTATTACGATAATGTGCCATTAAACAAGAATAACGACACATTATCTAACTGAAAATAGTCTTACGCCCAAGTATTTTTAACATTTCTCAATAGTTGCAATAATTAGAGAATCTGGCCAGTATAAGGAAAGGTGTAATTGGACTAATAATAGCGCCCTATTGGCGATTAGCATTCGGGAAGAGCGATAATACTATATGGAATGTCGGTATAACATATGGAACATTGTGTATGTATGTACACCTTCCGTTGCTGAAACCTTGGCCAGTTGGATTTTTTCATTAGCTGACGCGGGATATTAATCTGTCAAATTGATGCACGATGCTGCCTGTGGAATTTGCTTATCAACATCTCAATTTTAAAACGTTACGTAATAGTCACGTCAAATTTATTCAAAATAGATTAGAAAATAGACGCTTGTGATTATTTTAGGAAATATTCTTCATGTGAATACTCAAAATACTTGCTGCTAGAGTTTGTAATAATATTGATGGCCTGGCCTATCAAAACAGATGGATGCGATACGCATTCTTGAAACCACTATAAATAATATTAAATAAAATTAAATCTAGATTGTATTAGAAAAGAGACTTTGCGCCTTTGTGGAACTTTTGGATTGTTGGACATTCTTGATCCTTTGCAAATGGCATCATCATTTGTATGCCGAAACAAAGAAATATCGTGCTAAGATTTTTCCCGCGTTTACATAGATCGTTACGAAGGAGTCGAGACGATATTATTTATGAATCTTGTCGGGGAATTTTCACCACTGATTGCACATATGGAGAATGCAGGAATACCCTGGAGTTATGCCATAGATGTGAGCAAATTAAGCTAGTTACAAATAAATCAGTTCATTCCGGGGGAATAAACTTGATTGTTTGCAAAAAATTGCAATTTATTAGCAGCAAATGATTTTTTCATAAATGAATGAAAACGCGGTTCATTTGCTCAATACTTTTTTGAGAATTGTGAATTTTTGTGAATAGGTAGCAATTGATCGATAATTAGTCTCTTGC